>OX411716.1:32804491-33404491 GCA_948252095.1 Dicycla oo
AACACATCGCATTTACGACTTTCGATAAAATAACTTTCGTGATTTTTAATAATAGACATTATAATTCTTAGGTATTATGAAATTCGGACTTTTGAAAATCGGAATAAAATATTTCGGAATATTTGGGTGTTCCCATACCAAACCGAAAGGCTCAGACTCCCACTTCTTTCCTGTAGCCACTTGTTGTTTTCTAAAAGTTCAAAACTAAGAACACATGGGAATGAAAAACGGGGGATGTTCTATACAGAATAGTTACTTTACAGCGTGGCATACATGCTTATAGCTTCTTTATGCACGTTTACAGCAAATTCAAATTACTTATTTCATTTATTGCCGGACCTAGCACTTAGGTTCTAGAAGAAAGTTTATTGAGGATAACTCCCATGATTGTCCTTCTTCCTCCTCCTATTCAGGCGTTGCGTGTTTTATAGACGAAACTTAATTGAGCATAGATAAGTTTAGTATGGTCTTGGTCAGTTAGTTACGTTGGGTATATTAGCTGACGTTGCATAATGAAACCACTGGCACTTGGTAGTATTTATTAATGAGAACGTATTTTTTGTTGTGTTGACATCAGGGGGCGTAGCTCAGATGGTAGAGCGCTCGCTTAGCATGCGAGAGGTACCGGGATCGATACCCGGCGCCTCCAATTTTTTTCTTTATTATATTAGACAGGTACATAATTGTGGAGACAATTGACAGCCATAGTAGGAATAGGAAATAGACTTTAGGTTAATTATTGTTTAACTTGTTTAGTTTACTAACAAATTACTAACACCTTTTATTTTATTTTTGTGTGTGTACTAACAACACTACTAACTCCTTCCTTGTAAAGTTTATGGACCGAGTGTCTCAATTAAAGATTATATTATTAGCCGTAACTTTGTTTAGTAAAAAAAAGTTTTCCATTTAGTGAAACGAACTAAAATGTATCAATGACTAAGCTCACCAGTGCAATGTAGTTCTCAAATATAATATTTTTCGTAAAATGATGCTTCTTTTTAAAAAGAAATTATTACGGCGGGATAACTTTTAAGAAACATATCTTAAGGGAGTCTCATTATTCCCAAAGAGTCTATGGTATCAGAAGCTACAAGGAAAGGGATCAAGGTGTCACTTGCACAAGGAATAATGTGAACCTGTACAAAAAATCCATTGAAGTCAAAAGGGTTGGGATAGATTTCTCAATTACTAGGGCGACACAGTGCCCATGAACTCAAAGGACTTCGACATTTGCCACATGAGCTTCTACAGTGGAATGTGGAAGACTGTCGTGCCATTGCGTGACTCGAAATTACTTGAAATGTGATTAGAGGAAATTGAAGAAACAACAGTGGTTGGGTTACCTGAATATATCCATAAAAGAAATTAGATAGTGTCGTTGATACAAAAATTATAGCAGGTATAGAAAAAGATCGAGCACATCCATTGTAAAATCTTTTTTCAATTTTTTTTTATTTCCTCGTACAATGCATAGTAAAACGTTGTACGAAACACGTGCGTAAGATGAGTTTGAAATCACCTAGTTTCTGCACTTGTAGCATAAATAACTATTTCTTTTGATTTAGCCGGCTGTTGTTGGCATTGTGCTTCTTGAATAACATCAAAATATTCGTTCAGCCAAACATTTTTAATGAATATTTAAATTTAATTTATTGATCAAAATCTAAATCCTCTGTAATCTAATTTGTAAAACTTTTCTCAAATAATAAATTCTCTTTACGTCGGGCTGACGACAGAGTTAAAAATTAAAAAGAAAAAAAACTGAAATTTAATATATTAATATATAGTAATTTGTCTGCTTGGAAAACGCTTTTTTCAAGCACATGCATTGTAAAATAATTCATAATTTATCTCAGTAACGATACACAAATGTCTGCATCACCCCAATACACACTCATTTCAAGCTCGGGACACATTGACCCCGTTTCTATGTGAAAGGTAACGTGGAAAATAAAGAACGAGCGAAATGAAGGGAGACTAGTACTAGGTGAGCATACGAATACAATAGGTGGCGTGCACTGAACAGAGTACATGGAAAAGACGTATCCCTTTTATACGTGTTTTGCAAACTTATGACCTGTGCTTTTGAGGGCATTGTGCCATGCATGAGTCATTGAAATACTTGCTGACAATGAAAAAATGTAATTGATCTGAACTTAAAAAGGGTTTAGTAGTAGTAAGACGGGCTGGTGTTTGCAACTCCACGTCCAAGCGCGTATTTTGCGTACGGTAGATTCAGACCAAATAAAAAAAACCAAGACAGCGCCGCGAATAATACAGTGAACTATGCTCAAAACTACACCTAGCTGTGCATACACGCTCACACGCACATATTCACACCAGACTACAACTAAACTACACCTCACTAAGTGCACCCATACATGTTTAAGAAACCGGCCTCACGTCACTGTTGACAGTGCTATGTCTTAGGTTTTTATTTAGTCTGAGCCGGTAGAAAGGGTTTAACTCAAGTCCAGTCGAAAGTTATGCTTTTGAGAATAAATTATAGTATTTAAATGTTACTTCTACAATAAAGCACCGAGACAGATATTTATTAACTGCCAAAAACAGTTGTACACGAGTTCTTCTTTAATTAGGTATGAACTCTTTAAAAGATAGAGGTAAAAGTCCAAAGTATGCATAAAAAGTAACTGTACGAAAGGAAACGTTAGAAAATAACCTTAAAAGATGGGATAACAAAACAAGACGCCATGTGCACATGTTAAAGATACAAGAATAGCCGGCTACTTACGTAGTATATCTGAGGAGCACTTTAACTACGCATGAGGGTCGGATATTATTCGACACGAGTCGTTCGAGTTTACCATAACGGATATTGTTGAGAATAACGAGTTTTTTACACAAGGGGATAAATTCATAAGGAAAAAATAAGTCGGCGATCAAATTATTTCTGTTTTTTTTTTACTACGTTGAACAGTGTGATTTTATTTTCAATACAAAATAAAATATATTACCATTTTAAACGATTTTTAAAAAGCACATTTTTTCAGTGAGATTAACATTAAATTAATTTTGTTAAAAGTTGCAATGATTGTGGTGCCCAATGTGCACGCACAATCATATTTTTAAACATTAAGAAGACGAACTTTTCTCAAATTATTCTTATAATTTCTTGGTATACCAAGGTATTAGAACGTCACAAGAGGTTTTCAAACATCGCAAGTATTTGTTCCGTCCCTTTCTTTTTTTACTAAATAACAACAGGTGCCGAAGCAGTCGCTACTTGTACTAGAAGAGCATGAAAGTCAAGGGCAGAACGCATACCGGGGCCGACAATTTTGTTGGGATGTTTATCATAAAAGGGCATGGAGCAATGGAGGGTTAAAATTAATTAAGTGGAATGGGCGGAGTCATAGATTTTTTCATTAGAGGCCCTTTATAAAACGGGAGCACCAGTTGTGAACTATGCTATTTAACTTCTCACCTTTACTAGGGCAACATAATAGTAGAGAATGTAAAGGAAGTTACATACCAGCGACGACTGTCTCAGCTCGGGGTAGCCTCTGCAGGACATGGTGTATGAGGCCGACGTCGGTACAGGCTTGCAGGTTTCGCACACTCTTGCGCAGAATTGCGATAAAGACAGACCAAATTTCCGCCTGCAACAATTATAATGCATCAATAATAATTGCATAATGGACACATAAGCAAATTTTCTTGTACACATTGAACAGAAATAGCTTTATTGAGCCACTTGTCACCCTTAGATGAAAGAAAAAAGGTACCTACAAAATATAACATGAAAATAAAGTGGATGATTTTAGAAACAATCAGGGGGAGTTAAAAAGTTAGAGTAAGCCAACAGAAGCTGGCTAGCGTATTAAAGCAAAATCCACTTGCCGCGGTTATTCGTCCATACTAACGGCGCGCATCAAGGCAGAAATTTTCAATTTCAAAGCTTTCTGTTTAATAGAGCCTGCAGTGTAACGACGCAGCGACGGCACGCGAAATATTTTTAATGAAATTCTTTTCTGTTTGCGCACTGGCGGTACTGCAATGCTGGTAATTTTAATTTTACACAACACTATGTGCGCCCGGCTTAATTTGCTCTAATTTACGCTAATGTAACAGGCATGTTGAGTTGCACGGCTGAGGAAGCACGAAAACATTAGTCGGACCTTTGTTTTTTCAGTTAATGTTTAAATTAACCGTTCCGTTTTTACTTTCATTAGCAACCCCAAATGAAAATAAGCCATTTGGTGAAAACGAACGAATTAACTCAGAAATAATTGACGTTATTAACATTCATTTTGACTAAAATAATAGAATCGACTAATTAAAAAAACCTTGTTCACACGCGCTGTGAAAGGGCGCGTTTAATTCCCATCGGTACTAGGGCAGCATACATCCGTGAGCGGTGTAGCACATTCCAACGAGTCCTCAAATTCACACAAGCTTAATTTTGTTCCCAGATGTATCAGCGCAACATGAGTGCGGTGGCGGTGATCGTTACACACAGGGTCTTGTTGTTTTTTTTTTAATGGTACTGATACTTTGAGTTTATTTAGAATATAATAGAATATCATGTATTTGCAAGAATACGAGTACAAATGTTGACAGACTCAATAAGCAGATAGCTTTGCTGCTAGGGGTTTGTTGCCACTTCTTCTCCTGAGCTAAAGCACTAGGAAGTGGTGAAGGGCGGGCGTTTTGTGGGACTGTCTTAGGTAATTTTGACGTTCGAAAAGTGCAGATTTTCAGTCTAGTTTGAATAACTGACTTTGATACTACAAAAATTTACTAAAAAAAAAAAAAAACCCACTTCAAAAACTTAAAACGAATAAAATAACTTTCATAAAAAACTTAACAACTTCTGAAGTCGGTGCCAAACTGAGCTGGGTGGGCATTGAAGAACTGAAGACACCGACTTCAGAAGCTGTTAAGTTTTTTATGAAAGTTATTTTATTCGTTTTAGGTTTTTGAAGTCGGTTTTTAATTTACATGAACAAGGGGTTTGTTCATGTTATTTAGCGCAAAGTTAGGTTCACAAATATCTGCAATTTTTCTATGAAAAACATCTTGACAATTTGACATGTCTCAAATTGTTGTCTTACATTCTTTGAACAATCTCTTTACAGAAGTATACCTATCGTATTCCAATCTTTTTTCTTTTAAATGTTAGGGTTTCAGAAGAACAAAATAAGAATTTAGGAATAATAAAATAAAAATAAAATAGTAAAGTGCTTAAAATGTTATTTTTATTTTAAAAACCGACTGAAAAGTTTTAAACAAATAGGTAGGTAGTCTGCATTGACCCTAGAGATTTACTAAAACTTAATTAAATAATACAGCTACTGCGCAACGTTGTCAGATTGATACAGTCCTATTACGAACGGCAACATTCCATTATTATTCGTACTTCTGCTCCGGCAAGCAAAAACAAATTTTAATGATAAAGGCCACTTATATTCAAAGCACATAGATATTATCGAATCGAATATATTGAAATCTAGAGTATTTAGATATTTATGTTCCGAAGAGTAGTCAGATATTTTTGACTGCACTACCGTAACATTCTTATGAACAGTTTATATGGTAACATTTTATTGATGTCCAAGTTTGCATAGAACTATATGATCATTTTGACGCTTACAATATTTTGAAACATTGTCACTCCCAATATTAGTGAACTCGACTCGCATCCCTTGAAATACTTATTGAGTAGTTCCAGTGGCCATTTGTGATCTTCATCATCAGTTCCACTTCATCAACCGGTGCTTTCCAAGAACAAATGCACGAGTTACTATAAAAATACCCAAATCGCTATAGGTCTGCCTATAATATTTGAAGAGTTCCACCGATTTCTCCAGGATTCCATCATCAGATCCTGCCCTAAAGAAAATGGGACCAACTAGAAAGTATACCCTTTCAAACAAAAAATAATTTTCCAAATCGGTCCAGCCGTCTTCGAGTAATCGGGGAACATACATAAAAAAAAAGATTCCGACGAACTGATAACTTCCTCCTTTTTTTGAAGTCAGTTAAAAAGATGTTGTCCCATAAAATCCAACAGCAAATTTAAGTTTGTACGCACAATATTGAGAGATTTACTATGTTATTTTTAAGACCATCGACTTCGTATAGGTTTTCCTGTAATATTCAAAATTTTAGGCTCCGTAGTTGTAACATAAAAGATAGCCGGAGCTATTTGCTACGCCACAAGTTGAGTAGAAAATACAGAGATTACAAGTGAATCTTCAGTCTTTAAGGCCTGGAACCAGGTCTGCAGCGCATGACGCGCTCAGCAGTAGGCTGTAGTAGAGCAGGGACGGTAGATCTTCAGCTCAGGACGCTTGGAGTCACGACCGTGCAGCAGGAATCTGCAGGCAGGAGGGCAGGAGAAACCACAGTCCCCAGAGAAGGGACGACAACGAAGCTGCAGCGCCTTACCTACTCCAAGGAGGCAGTGATGCCAGATGGGGGGGATTCCCTCCAAATTCGGGGGTTTTTTTAGCCTTCGGGGGGAATTTTGGGGGGATAAATCCTTTGGGGGGATTTCCGGAGGGAAAACTTTCAAATGGGGTTTTTTAGGAGTTTTTTTTTAATGCTAACCGTTCATCGCGAAATAACGATAAGAGTCGATCGATTGAATCAATCGAACGTTAAGAACAACGCTAACTAGCTCACCTCATCTTCATGCTTCATGTACTTTTCATTAATTCGAGAATTCGATACTTTTCATTAATTCACACGAACGAACGAACGACTCATTCGTTCGTTCGTGGTTAGTTCGTTCGCGCTTCTACGCTAACGCTCCTGCGGGCAGTGCAGAGGCAATTCTACGAATTCGTTACGTTACCTGAGGGATGTATTAATTTATTTCCAACAGAGAAAATTTTACTTGGAAAAAATGTATAATATAACTAATACTAATATAGGTAAATGTAACTGAAGTTGAAGGTGATAATGATAATTATTTACTGTTCTGGCTGAATTAACCTAAGTTGAAAAGAATAATTATAATTAAAATGGCACAGAAAGCATGTTTTTCAATCTTTTTTCCCTTTAAAATAATACAAAAAACTGAATCTGGGTTAGAAAAAAATTAGTAAATAGGCTGGGGGTTTTTTTTTCGGATAAGCAGTTTTTCGGGGGTTTTTTGGTGAGGTCTGGGGGAAATACACAAAGCCATCTGGCAACACTGCAAGGAGGAGTACAGTGATGGCAGCATCCAGCACCCCATGCCAGCGGTGGCTTACGTCGCGCCGCTAGAGGGACGCGAGGGGCTTTTCTGTCCAAGAACGGATAGTTGATGACGGCGGCGTTTTATGCCACGCCGTTAGAGGACCCCTCAAAGTCAAGGTTCTCCCAAATATGTCCAAGATATGGACTTCAGAATACCAGGGAGAGGATGTACTCTCTATATGGGTCACTCGCAAACTTGGACTGATGACCGGAGTCCAGCTCCGGAAATAAATACTGCTTGCTGTTACATCACGGTATTTACTGCAGACTGCTTCGTAGTTGAAAATATTTTTAGAAGCAATGAAGGGTCCCTGTATAGGAGCCCGTCTCGTTTTAGAAATACTCGTACAAATACTAACTATTTTAAAGGTATCTCAGATTAGATGAGGAAGAAACATAGCCAGTGATAATTAACATGAGACCTCGGCTTAAACACATAGTTTACAGTGAAGACTTGGCTTTAAAAAATACCGATCAAGTGCGTGTCGGACCACGCACAATGAAGAGTTCCGTAGTTGGGATGAATTTATCCTAAGAAAAACTTAACACTGTAGTTGAAAAGCATGTTCTCCCATACATTCCAACTACAAATGTCCATAGTTAAACGAAAAAGATCCAACCCACGTTACACCTAATGTGGGTTGGATCCTTTTTGTTTAACTATGGACAAATGTAAGTTTGTACGCACAATATTGAGAGATTTACCATGTTGTTTTAAGACCATCGACTTCTTATAGATTTTCCTGTAATCTATAGGTATTGAACTATTTTCTATATTGTTTTCAAAATTTTAGGCTCAGTACTTTCGGAGATAAGGGGGATGGTCAATTTTTGTCTATTTTCTTAAATAACTTTAAAATGGTTTATTTTAAAATTATAAAAAAAAATACATTTGAGACTCTTACAGTAAGCCCTATTTTTTTGATATGTCACACGGTACAGTTTGCAAAACTTTTGTTTTAATTTTCTTATTTGCCCCCCAAAATTGGCTGAGACAGACAGACAGACAGACACACGAGTGATCCTATAAGGGTTTTTTCCTTTAGAGGTACGGAACCCTAAAAATTATGCTTGTTCTATTAAAGTTTTATTTTATCACAAGTTTTGTGGCAATTATAAAGTAACTTTCATAGTTATAGCTTATAAAATTGTTCGTCATAAAGCCAGTCTTGGAATTTGCCACCTTGCTGATTTTGAGCCACTAGCTGACCCGTCAAACGTTGTCCTGTTAAAATTTCAATGACGATTTTTCGGCTATTCCTTTGGGTTTTTCCTAATTTTCTTTTTTCCTAAACCACCCCAGTAATGTGAACAAAACAAAAAAAAAATAGGTCGAGCCATTTCTACTTTCGACTAATGCACAGCAATTGATTTTTAGACATATAGATTTAATAAATACACACACATTGTAAAACTAAAATTATTTTCCGGGGTTAATTTGATTGATTCGTCACTTGAACTCGACATTTTTAGCAGATTTACACAGATTGACTCCGAATTACGCAAGAAATTAGTAAAATGGCGGGCTTATTTTAAATACATGCGCGCTCAGCATATCTACTTATGCACGAGCAGAATATAAGTTCAGCCAAACATATTCAATGAATATTTAAGATTAATTTATTGATCACAATCTAAATCTAGGGTAATTAATACCTTTTATTTGAGTGATTATCTGTACTTGACTAATTTGTAAAGCTTTTCTCAAATAATAAAAGCTCTTTGCGTCAGGCTGACGACGGAGTGAAAAATAATAAAAAATAAAAACTGAAAAGTAAAAAGCACTAGTGCGAAAAAGTGGCAGTTTCCGCACAGTTTGGCTGCTTGGAAAACGCTCTTTTCGAGCACATACATTGTAATAACATTTGCAATGTTGTTAAAAAGAGAAGTCGGGCAAGTGAACAAGCAAGTCTTGTCGGAATACTTCGATTAAGCAGTTCGAATAATAAATTGCTCAGTTGATCCTCTTGCATGCGAGAACAAAACAAACCCAACACTGGGGTACTGGGGCAGCAGAAAGCGTAGTGTACTTACAAAAGCCCCCTCGTAGCTAACGAGACCGGTTGTAATTATATTACATTCTACTGCCGTTAACAGAACAATCTCAGCAAAATTACAAGTTCAGGGAGAATTCTCGCAATTCACTGTGCGAAGCGGGGAGGTATTTTTATTTCAGCAAATTCTAAGGCCGGTCACTTCATTATTTCAATTTCGGTCCTGATTATGCATAATTAAGAGGAATATGAATTAATTTAATGAACCCGCTTCCATTTTGTAAATGGTTTTTCTTTTGGCTTTTGTAAAAGTTTTGGTTCGAGAAATCAAGATACAGAAGTCTTTTTAGGGTTTCGTAGGCAAAGTGCAACAACGGAACCCTTATATTATCGTCATGACACACAGCCAATTCACTCACTCGGAGACTATTGCCAATAGTCTATTGGCAATATATCGATGAAAATTGGAAAGAAGTTGTATTCTGCGAACCGCTAAACAATGGTGTACTAAAATAAAGAAAATAACAATTGAGAGTGGCCCTTGCCATTCATGGTAACCGATGGATGAAATAATACACACATCAACACGGTCTAGGGATATTTCATACTCAATTAAATAACTCGAAAAGTACTGGCCGCATTGGAATCTTTTATACACCGATTTGTTTGTAATTTATCTCAGACTAATTCCAAATTCAAATTTTTGAAAATTCTTTTGTTTCGGGGGCATAAAATGTCTTGATGTGTAGGAGAGGGAATTTTCATTTGTGCGAAATTTAGAAAACAATACGAATTACGTTTAGTTACAGTTTTTTTTTTCATTTTTAAACGAAAGATAAAGTTAAAATTGAGGTATTGTAGCCATGCAACGCCAACATTTGACGAGGGCGGAGATGTTACGAGCTGTGGGAATGCTGGAAGCTGGGTCTGTTCAGCGTAATGTTGCTGAGGCCATAGGGACCCACCAAAATGTAATTTCAAGATTGTGGACACGCTATCGTGCCACAGGTAAAGTAGCTGAGAGGCACCGGGGGCCAAGTCGCATCACTACCCCCAGAAAAGACCGATTTTTGCAAATTACTGCGCGAGCTCAACCTAATGCAACGGCGACTCAATTGGTCCAAAGGCTGCGAGTGGAACACCAAGTGCTTGTGAGTGACCAAACTGTAAGAAGGCGACTGCATGAAAGCAATCTACGTTCTCGTAGACCACTCCGGGTCCCACCTTTACGGAGAGGCAATCGTGGACGACGATTAGAATGGGTTCGGAACCACGTGGACTGGGGCCGTGAGCAATGGTCGAATGTGCTGTTCACGGATGAATCCAGGTTCGGCTTCCATCCAGATTCACGAAGGACGCGTGTTTGGCGAGTTCCTGGACGATGGAGCCGTCTTCAGAACCCTCAGGAAGTTCACCCATACCAAGGAGGAACAATTATGGTTTGGGCAGGAATTCGTCTTGGAGGACGGACGGATCTCGTTTGGGTGCGGGGCAATATGACGGCAGAACGATACGTCCAACAGGTGCTGGGGCCCGTAATCTTGCCCCACAGAACACAAATGGGGCAAGATTTCCTGCTCATGCACGACAATGCCCGGGAACACACGGCGAGAACGGTAGCAGCTTGGTTACATACACACAATGTTAGGGCCTTAGACTGGCCTGCTCAATCGTCAGATCTAAATCCCATTGAGCATGCGTGGGATATGCTGCAAAGAAGAGCTCTGAAGGAAGTTCCTGAAAATCTGGCTACAGAAGATCAACTTTTTGCGCACCTCAGAAGGACATGGGACAATATTCCGCAGCAAGACATTGACAACCTTGTTCTGAGCATGCCGAATCGTTGCCGATGTGTTATGAACATCATGGGCGCTTTCTCAGACTACTAACTTCAAGTTTATAAACACAAATTAAATGATTTTTCTATTTTTTTCAGTTTTTACTCACAAATTAAAAGTTAATTCATATACGGTTTCCGTCTATGCTTCATTTTTTTTCCATAAAATCCTGAAATTTTAATCTAAGCACCTTAACCATTATTAAAAAATGGTAGAATATTAAATAACGTATCTTTTAAATATATACATGTCATATAAATAATTAACACATTGATAGTAATACGCTTTTTTAAAAATATCCCTAGACCGTGTTGATGTGTGTATAATTCAATGCACATAAGCGTGTGGGCTTTCGATGGATCCTAGAATTAAAAAGCTCATGATGTTTATAAGTGACTTTTTAATAAGTCATTAGGTTGTGAGATACGGGATGTACGGTCACAACCGCAGGTACCTATAATTTTGGTTTTCACAATTTCTTTCAGAATTACTATGAAATGCAAACTTATTTTTGCTGTAGATGAAATTAATCATGGACAGTCCATGCGTAAATATTCATCCAGACTACGGAACACAATGCGTCTTGCGACACGCACTTGGCTTTTTTAGGTTTCCGTACCTCAAAAGCAAAAAAACGGGAACCCTATAGTATCAGTATCTCGTTTTGGACACCAAATTAACATTTATCCATCATATAGACCACATAGCTTCGCATTTCGCAGCCTGGGCTTTATATTGCGAATTAGTACACCGTTTAAAAAGGTTATCACTTTAAAAATTCTTTATTTCTCATTTGTGCGTTCTATTCTAGACTTTTGTAGTACTGTATGGAGCCCACGTGTTAACATACATATAAATAGGATAGAAATGATACAAAAAAAGGTTTTTAAAATCACTTAACTATCGCAATAATACTTACTGCATAAACTGATAAGTCTACGTAACAGACGTAATACGAGTATGTTCGATATTATTCAATTGTTCAAAATTTTAAACTTATTGACTGATTCACCATCATTGCTTGGTAAAATATCACTAAAAAAAGCACACGCTCGCCTTCCCGTACGCCCCTCACGTACAACACCACTTTTTGTTCCTCCTCGACTAAATAAAACATACACTCGTAATTCATTTATATAGCGTTCCCCTAACAATTATAATAGAGAATTTATGGTCATAGATCTTTTTAATATCTCTCTTAATAGCCTTAAACAAAAACTTAAAAGTAGATATACCTATCACCTAACTTAATCTCAAATTTTTTACTTTGTCTACCTTCACTTCACTTTGTAAACTATGTTGCATTGAACATTGGTTCTGATACAAAAAGTAATATGTATTTCTTGCGCGTCTTTCCTTGTTAGAAGTTTATTGTAATTATTTTTACCACTATATCACATTGTCAGCACTATAGGTCTATTGTAAGAACTAATTCTCTTAAGAATAATATTGTTTGTAAGTATATGACTATTTGATGCCAAAATAAAAATATCACTCGTGTGTATGTCTTTCTGTCTGTCCCTCTGTCACAGCCAATTAACTCCAAATATAATGAACCGATAAAGTTGAAATTTAGTACACATATGAATTTCTGTGACCCAAACACGGACGGGTAACGTAAATGAAAGAATTTTGAATACGGAGTCACTTTTGGGGGGCAATAAGATAATTTAAATAAAACGTTTTGTAAACTGTACTTACCGAGTGACATATCAAATGAAAGGGCTTACGGTGAGATCTCAAATACATTTTTTTATCATTTTAAAATAAATTGTATTAAAGTTTTTTAAGAAAATTGACCATCTTCACTTATCTCCGAAACTATTGAGCCTAAAATAAAAAAAAAATACAGAAAATAGTTCTCTAATATATATAGGTCTATTATTATCATTTAGTTTGTTCTTAACTTTATTTTACTTGGGATAAATTCATCCCAACTACGGAACCCTTCATTTTGCGTGGTTCGACACGCACTTGGCCGGTTTTTTATCTTCTAATGGACCTTCCGCATTTTTCTCAAAAACGAATGAACCAATTTTGATGATTCTTTCACTAACGTGGTCTACATACTTTCAGGAAGGTTTTGTGTATAATACATTAGGTAATTATTCTTATAAAACTTCGCATATAACTTCGTACCAAGTTATATGAATAAATGTACCTACTGCATCGCCGGCATTTCTATGCGAATATTGATGATTCTTCTTTTCGTTCGTCTTGAGCTTATTAACCGACTTCAAAAAGTAGGTTCAGTATTCGACCCGTATGTATGTATGTATGTACATATATTTTCTCAAAAACTAATAAACTAATTTTGATTATTCTTTCACTAACGTGATCTACATACTCTCAGGAAGGTTTTAATATATAATATAAATATTAGATAATTATTCTTATGTACGAAGTTATATGCATAAATGTACTGTATTACTGGCATTTCTAAGCGGATTTTCTTGATTCTTTCGTCTAGACTTCTAGAGCTTAGGTTATTGTACGGGCATTCAACTAAAAATGGAAAAATAAATTTACATTAAAAAAGTAAAAACCGACTTCAAAAACCTACTTTTTTACTTTTTTAAAGTAAATTTATTTTTCCATTTTTATATTTTATACTTAAACAAGAAATTTTACGAGGACGAAGTCGCGGCCAGAAGCTAGTTCATTCATAAAATATTCTAATTACCAACAAACTCGCAAGACTCAAATTCGCAAGTACTGTACCAAACATATTATTTGTAAATTTATAAAGCATTCATTGTATTTGATACAAACATTTGTAAAGGAAAACTAAGTTTCCATAAAACATGTCGCAAAATAATGAACAGTCTCATCAGACGAACAAACTTTTCACTCACTTAGCGCGCGCGAGGAAACTCCATGCAATGAGTACGTACGGGGTGAAGGCGGCTGAATGTAATGATATCCGTGGTCTTACTTCATTATCAGATGAAACTCGCGACACGCCTCATCAACGTCTCGCGTCTCATGTTTGCCGAGTAGAGAAACGAAAGAACTTGCAGACTAGTGAAAAGCAAGGAATCTTCATATTGTGCGAAAACGATCTACAATCTACCTACATGACGTGCAAATGCGAACATTCATTAATTATAATTTACAAGAGCAATTTGCGTTATTAGTTGTGTTTACGTTTTGCAAAGACAACAAATAACGAATATTGCTCGAAGAACTCGAACGCTGTTAATTTCGCAACATGACTACCACAAAAAGTCTAATAACAAGACTAATAAAATCGTTGTGGAGCGCAAGTGTTCCCTAAAAACCATCGTCTGAGGGCTGACAGGGCCGTGGTCCCCACACGTCCCTAAGAAAAAACTTCTCATAAGATGACTCGGCGGATTCCCGCCACTCAGGCGCGGCGCGTCGTATATCACGGCGTGAGTGGCAGGCGCGCTCTGAGATCCTGGTAGTGTGAGCTGCGTACACAAGTGACGTATCACTTCATTACACTACGTTGAAAAACATACTCCTCAGTCTGCTTAAAAGCCTGGTGAAGAGAGCACAGGGGCGGAAAAATTTAAATAAAGACAATGGAATTGTTTGTTGTCATGTATTTCATTGGAATGATATACACAATCCTTTTACTAATTTATTAATAGGATTAGAAATGGCAGAGGCACGAGTGCCAATGTGTTTTGTTATTTTTGATTTATTCCAGGTTTCGAGCCAAAAGCAAACCAATTGTAGAGAGTTGCCATTTCTTTTCCGTTCTACTAAATACACTGCATTGTTAAAAATACGAGCCCTTGTTTTTCTGACTTTCATAGTAACGAGCGTCTGAACGTTGATAAGGTGTCTGAAAACCAGATCACCAAATTGCGTTAGCAAAATTAATTCAATGAAAAACATCACAACTTGCAAACGTCCTATCATAATATTATTATTAAGAGCTACAAGAAGTGCAATGAGAACATTCATTCATACAACGCACTTTTTAAAACAATATTTACCTACTATGATTGCCAGATCAGATAATTATTTCAAATACTAATAAAACAACTTCCTGCGCATAACCACAATAAAAATATGGCACATAATTATTATTATTTTCAGTCGCAAACAGAATTCTCTTCAGTACAATCGTATTGGATTCCATTCAAAAGGAAATTTACTCAGGTAGATAAACAAATACACAAAACGAGTTTGTTTACGTTTCTTTTCCTTCTATAAGCAACAAACGATTTCAGAAAAATATACAGTAACATCTTTCTTTGGTGGAGGAATTTTGAATTTATCAGGCAGAAATAAATATCAGCGGGTTGAGCAAGCGGCGTTAGAAGTCCTGGGATCAGGATCAAGACCTTTGTCCTTTTGCTTTATGATAGGTACCTAAATGTAATCAAACTATACCTACAATAACAAGAAAATAAATCCAAGATGAAACAACCTTTAACGTCAGTTTTTGCGATTCGGATGTATCGCGCAATTCCCTAAAATTCCATTCCGAAGCGGAGTCGCAGTGCGCATCACTATATAACGAAGCTATACCCTGAGTCTCTAATTCAGATCATTTTTGTAAACAAAGCTGATAAACTCGCCACAAAATAATAGGTCCGTTTTGACAGCCCATATCCTTTCATATACCAAAGAGAGACAAACATAGCGGGACAAAGAGGGACACCCTCATGTCAAAACGGACTTATTATTTTGTGGCAAGTTTAACAGACCAAAAAAATATTAAAAAATGGCAGAAAAAAGGTTAGATTTTCTTTTAAGTACTGATTTTAGAAATAATTTAAAAACTATCATACCGTACCTAATTATTTTTAGAAATTATCGGTTTTAAACAAAGTTATTAATAAGTGGAGATTTTCAAGTATGAAATATTTTATGATACCGGTAACACTGCAGGCGTCCCTAACATTTTCAAATTTCGTTTGACAGTACGTTAGACGTACTGTCAAACGAAATTTGTTGCGTCTTTTCCCGTGATATTTTCAATTCATTCGTTTTATTTTTCCCGATCAAGTTCTTCGCTGCGTGTTTGTTAATTTTGTTGTGTTGTTATCATCGTGTTACTTGTTCATCTTGTTGTTTCCTTGTTTTTGTTGTGTTAAATTTTATGGTAAAATGTTTTGTACCACTGTTCTGTCATTTTGATAGTGACATTTCTTGACTTTTCTTTGTTTACAAAAATTATCTGAATTAGAGATTCAGGGTATATACCTATATATCCTCGGCTTGGCCTACAGAGAGGAATCAGGTGGTTTACTGCATTTTACTTCCTAAACATTTTGAGCAAACACATTTGGTCAGGATTTGCAGGTTCCGCTGGTTGCTTCAATTAAGTTCGAATGATTCTTTATTTCTAAGGGACTACAGGCAAACCAAAGAAGATTGTGTAAAAGATGTTAGGGCTAGAAAGGATGGAAACTCTGAGATGTCATGTCATCAATAGAGAATAGGTACTAACGCGCTGCGCCGGCGAATAACTTCTGGTTGGACGATGATGACGATGTCACTCATACAGAACTCCACAAAGTAAACTAATATAGACATTACCAAGTAACTGAACCGGTCAACATGTTAACGAAAATGACTTTTCAGTTTGGCGCACACCAATCGGTATTACCAGGAGTTTATGTTGCATAAGCAGGCTTCGAACACAAAACGCAGCGCTGATCCAATACGATATTAAATGCGATCCAATACACGATATCAGTTGCGGTGGCCAACTGCTGTTACACCAAACTGGCCTTTGCGTCAGTTTGGAATTGTTACAGCCGTTACATCATACAAATCATAACTTTCTACAGACATATTTAGAATTTAGAAGTCATTATATTATTACCTACACCATCAAAAGAAATAAAATAATGATTGGAAACATAAAAATCAATTACATTATTGATGTAAAACCAAACAAACAAAAAACAAAAGTACAAATAATATCTTGTTTCCGCCCGGGATCGAACCGGGGGCCTTGTGCGTGTGAAGCACACGTGATAACCGCTACACTACGGAAACTTGAAGACCAACGGCACAATAACCAATGGCTTTGAATGAATCTAGAGCAACTATATAATGCTTATATAATGTAACTCGGTAACCAGTTTAATGAATGTAGAGCAGCTTTCACTGCAATCACGACCTTGAGGTTTGGACACTATTATCATAATAGAGATTTAATGGCTTTGATATCTTCAAGGAATTAGTATCTACCTAGTCCATAAACGTATTTGATTTGATTTATAAAGTTTTATCACTGAAATAATAATATGACTTACGAACAGGGTCGGAAAAAAAGTTTTTTTTTTTATAAAACAATCAGTTGAAAATGTTTTAAACAAGAGTTTTTTTTTCTTTTGAGCGATTTATCAAATTCATTATCAACACAAATCGATCAGGCCTAATATAATTCATATTTTAAAATTACCCTGAGGAAACATTTACAAAAATCTATTAGAATAACATACGAGGTATTGTTTGTTAGTACTAATTATTACACTACTTATCTAATCTGTGAACATACTTTTTTTGTAATCAATCTACGTATGTAACACCGATACTGAACCACTTACATACAGAATGTTCATTCTTCGACACGGAATTACCTTACCTAAAAGTACCTATAATAAGGGAAGTCCCCAAAATAAGGGCTGGTCTATCTCCCCAAGTTCCAAGTTCTCAAAAGTTTTTATGTACGATTCTATGTACAGTTGCCGAATCAATGCTTACGTACGTGTTGTTTAATGTTATATGGAGAGAACCAATGGCGGCAAAAAACGTAATCTTTTCAAAGCAATTTACGCTTAAGTCGATAAATATTATTAACGTCAAGCAGTACTGAAAAGTGATAGATAACAGAAAAATGAAATGGCGATAGCGATGAATGGGAAGCTTCAACCATATAATTAGCGAAATCTAAATCTCGCTATTTTTTTTTTTGTGCAAGTGTTTGGGACTGGCTAATGTTTGTTATTATTTTTTTAGGTACTCACACCAATGCATATTGTCTCTAATTGGGCGAAACCAGGTAGGGGTGTGGTCTGTCAGTAGCTGCGCTTCCGCAGAAATATTTTCTAAACTGAGCATACTTAAGTTTGGCCCATATACCTCCAACCAGGGAATGCAATCTCGGTATATCGAGATCTCGCAATAATATTGCAAGATCAATCACGCGTCATAATCAGTGCGAGATCTCGCAAGACTTGCGTGATCGAGCGGCAGCGCCCCATAAAACACTCTTCTTTTGTGTTCATTGTACATTTCGATGTCAACACTTGAATCCATCACAAAAACAAAACCGGCCAAGTGCGTGTCGGGCCACGCACAGTGTAGGGTTCCGTAGTAGCCCGTTATCACAATATAGTACGATTCTGTTGTTCTTTATTCTGAATATAAGTAATGGTAAAGATATTAGGAATTAATGGTTATAATAACAACAAAAATATATGACAAGGGTGTCCAGAGTAAAACTTTAACACATAACGTAACCACGGAGGTCATACCTTGCAAGAAAATCTTAACACCGCGATCTACAAAAGTGACGTCACTGTACAACGCCGACTGATATCGAATAGCGATACTAAACTAATGACAAAATGTTGATTTTCGAAGATAATTATTTAAACAGATTAGACATTAACTAATAATATCCACTTTCTTCCTGCTAAAGCTAAAAAATAAAAGTACGATTGCTGCCAAGTTATTTTAATTCACAAAATTGTAATTCGAAAATTAAACAAAGTTCGTTTGTGACTTCTATAGGAATGATTCGAATGAAAACTTAACCCGTTGATACAGCGCCATCTAGCACTATTGTGAAACTCTGATAATTTATTATGGTTTTTAGTTTTTAGGGTTCCGTACCTCAAAAGGAAAAAAATGGAACCCTTATAATGATCACTCATGTGTCTGTCTGTCTGTCACAGCCAATTTGCTCCGAATCTAATGGACCGATTAAGTAAGTATTTCTGTGACCCAAACATGGACGAGTAATGTAAATTAATAAATTTTTAATATGGGGGTCAATTTTGGGGGAAAACAAGAAAATTAAAAAAAAAATATTTGCCAACTGTACCGTGCGATATATCAAATGAAAGGGCTTAATGTAAGAGTCTCAAATGTATTTTTTTATAATTTTAAAATTAACCATTTTATAGTTATTTAAGAAAATAGACGAAAATTGACAATTCTCCCCTTTATCTCCGAAAGTACTGAGCCTAAAATTTTGAAAAAAATATAGAAAATAGTACAGTACCTATAGATTACAGGAAAACCTATAAGAAGTCGATGGCATTAAAACAACATGGTTAATCTCTCAATATTGTGCGTACAAACTAACATTTGTCCATAGTTAAACAAAAAGGATCCAACCAACATTAGGTGTAATGTGGGTTGGATCTTTTTTGTTTAACTATGGACATTTGTAGTTGGAATGTATGGGAGAACATGTTTTTCAACTACAATGTTAAGTTTTTCTTGGGATAAAGTCATCCCAACTAGGCAACCCTTCATTGTGCGTGGTCCGACACGCTCTGAACCGGTTTTTTAAAAAACTGGTTTGTTTTATGCCAAACCTGCTTACAAAATAAAACATTTCAACCCTATTATAACAATGATAGCGAAATTTCGTGTTTGTTTCAGGACGGGACTACTTGTTGATTTTGTAGAAAGGGAAATAAAAGTGAACAGTCTCTAGTCAAAGGAGAACGAAAACATGGAGCTAAGGCCCTCTTTTCTGACGTTCGAAGTAGACTGCGGCGAAGCCCAAAAAGTGTAAACCAAGGTTCAAAACATGCAGCATGTTCTACTTTACTTAGTCGAAACTAAATGTGTTAGTATTTGGGATACTATGTGGTTCGCTAGCGCATCGACCTACGATGAGCGACGGACGAATATTTCACAATTTTGCAAAAATGTTCTTTCTCTGTAGACAACATGTTTTCAGCTGTCAAGTGTCAGTGCTGTGTGGGACTTTGTTTTCCTTTAGCTAGATGTCTAAAAGGATAATATATTGGAGACAATTATATTGAAATACCCCCGAGAATGGGTTTTTATTTGGACCCAGATCCCTTGTTGGTTACATTTAATACATACGTCCAACGTTGGTCGGTCACCGACGCAGGTAGGTATTCATATAAATATGACATTGGTTTAACAAAGACCTCTTTTGGGAACGTCATTAATTTAATATCTTTTTTCGCTCAAACGGTTGGTTATCTAAAAGTTACCCCTTTCAATAAGATCGTCCGCGTTACCAAGATCGCATAGCCAGCGAGGAGATTGAACCCCGTTAAGATGTGCCGAGGGGACGACGTCTCACGGATTGTGCTCCCTTTGCCGCGTTGCTATCTTCTATCGTACCCTCCTACCTCTAATAAGACGCTTATTAATCTTGCAGATAAAACTGTGAATATTTAAGTTTTCATACACGTGGACTTTCCATAGTATTTTTTTTTTAATCCGACGTAGGGGCTTTAGATTTTTGCCGTTGGGTAGAGTTGGATTTTGAAATACCTACTACCTTTACTTTCCCAGGCTCTTATTAGAAACGTTTTTCATAAACCTCCCAAGATGCAAAACAAGTAAAGGGTTAAACTTGATCTAAATTCATACCAAGACGGCATGTGTTTAAAGGAGGCCTCTCTAACAGAATTCTTATAAAAAAAGAAACTAAAAGGAAGGATCTTCGTTACAACAAAAAGTTCTACAAAAAATACATTCAATCTCCTGTCCCTTTCAGACTTAAGAATAAGGCGTGTTATAAAAACTGTTGTCCTTTGCACACGCTCTCAGCTGCCTGCCTGCTGCCCTAGTATTTAAAGGACGTTAAATTTTAGTCTCGCCCTCTTAAAATGGCGCTTGAGTGATAGCAGATTAAGAACTTAACGAATGCCATCCGTCATCTTTGGGCGGAGTTTCTTTACTAGTGTAGTGGTATGGTATCATTGGTACCCACACAGGCACACATGAGCTTAAGTACCAACCTATGACGTCGCACGTCGGCTAAGTTCGAATACAGTCGACGTCACGACAACACACCACACAGTCGGTTACCATCCGTGGCTCGCGTCAATCGTGTCATGTTTATGTCGTAGGATGATTTGATAATTCGAATTTTCGCGAAAACCCCAGTTTTTGCAAAAACACGAGTCGCTTTAGTAACATTAAATATCCTAAACTCTGATTGACTAGATTGTTGCTTACTGACCAAATCTTATTCTGATTGGATCCTAGTTTTACCCTGTGAGCTTTGAAGTATTATATCATAAACTAAAATTATGAAAGGTTAGATATAACAATATCGATTTACAGGAACTTTACTTTTTATTGAGCATTTTATATAGTTAGGTACCTAATTGCCTATAAGGTCACAAACACAGACTTTTAGTAGACTAGTGCCTTAAAATAAATCTCTTATTTATCAGCCTTATTTTGTAGTACAATTAATTAAACATAATTATCACATTGGTACTCAACTTATTGTTAACAAAACTACTGCTACAGTAAGTAAAGACCTAAATACTATTTATCTATATCACATGCTTCTGTATTTAATATTATTGTTAAATAGGAAGCGAAACAAAAAGGTTACTAAGTCCATGAAAACAAACAACTTTTCCCAAGGAACCATATTGTCATGTCACTAGCGTAAAACTCTCTTAATTGTATGTCAAATCTTTGTTTATCTGTGGAAAGTTCAACATGAATTTCTTTGTAAGTATCTGTCATTTTATACCTAAAGGTCACCTCTGTAGAACTATTCGCATTATTTTTCAAGTCCAACCACACTTTTAACCACATTTTAAACAAAAGACTGCTCAGTTGCTGTCTAAAACACAAATAAAATAACTTGCGAATGATTAACATTTAAAACGTCAAACAATCAGAGGAGGTCTCGTTTTGGGCGCTCCGACCGGCCAATCAGCGTTCTTATTTCATAATAGCTATAGTTTCGTTTCGAAATATTACTCGTAATAGAGCGACTCACGTTTTTGCAAAAACCTTATCTTTTTCCAGTAATATTGAGAAATGTTTTCACCATTGTCTAATTATCCGTGTTTTCACAATATCCCTGAGGTTTTCGCGAAATTTCGAATTATCAAATAATCATCGTAATACATTTATAAACCGTGTTTTGTTTTAGTAACTTTATTACTAAATTCATTGTGAATGAACATTTAATTTCATAGAACCTATATCATGTCCCAACAAAACTTGTATATTGGTGACCCCGACGTGGTAAATAATAATATACTAGTGAAAACAAAATAAGGTACACTAGGTGTACCATCTAAATGATTCAATGAATTAATTGTTTAGTTTTAGTAAACATAAAACATGTTATTGTTATTAAGTGTTATTGATTGATAGCGCAACCAGAGACTACATAGAGCGCACCACAGAGGAATTGTAGTTTGTCTTTGGTCCCTGGCTGGCCCTGACATCAAGCAATGGACAATTATGTATAGACAGCTTGAATACGAGTCTTTTTGCTTTAGCTATTATTCTAAGGTCTTTTGAATGCATTGCATGTGTGTAATTGGTCTGTTTTTTTTTTTTGTAATGTGCGGTTTGTTTGTGCAGAATCAACATCTTTTTTCTTTCTTTCTTTTACTGTTTACCGTTTAGGCTAGTCAACAATCTGCCTAGCCTTTTCCCAACTATGCTGGGGTCGGCTTCCAGTCTAACCGGATGCAGCTGAATACCAGTATTTTATGTGGAGCGACTGCCTATCTGACCTCCACAACCCCGTTACTGGATAATACGATACCCCTTGGTAAGACTGGTTGTCAGACTATCGGGCTTCTGACGACCCGTAACGACTGTTAAAGATCCACGAATGACAGCCGGGACCAACGGCTTAACGTGCTTTCCGAGGCACGTTCCGCATTATCTACTGTTTAGGCTAGTAACTGTTTAAATAAATTATCAATACACATGTTTATTTAATTTTAAATAACAAATGACAATGTGAGATAGAAAAAAACACAAACAACGAAAGGTCACTACAAACTAAAAAAATCTTCACTTTTTATTTCTTTTTCTGTATTTTAATAACGCTTACGGGCTCCTCTTTTAGCTAAGCACTGAAGCCTGGAATGCATCCTCTCGATCAAATGTCTCACGTTTTCAGCTGGAATCTCGCCCCAGGTAATTTTAACAGCGTCAATCAGTTGTTGCTGATTGCAGACCTCTTGTTCACTCTCTCTAATCCTTCGTTTCAATTATTCCTACTTGTTCCCGATTGGATTCAAGTCCGGGCTGTTTGCTAGTCACAGTAAAACTTGAATGTGAGAGTCTTCCAGCACAGTCTGGGACTGTGCGAATGGGAACACATGAGGCCTGATGACTTCCTCAATGTAACGCTGAGCAGTTACGGAACCCTTATTGAAAATAGCGACCTCAGTTTTGCCGTGGAAGCTAATCCCACCCCTAATCATTTCGTAGGGACCACTGAAACGGTCAACTTCATGTATGCAGGCTTCCGAAAATTGCTCACCCCATCGTCTCCACACCCCAAAGCGCTAATCGTCATTAAAAAAATGTTACTTTGCACTTGTCGGTGAAAAGCAAAGCACCATACCGCACTGATTTATGCCCCAGTCCAAGTCTTGACGGAAGAAACTTAAAAAAATGGCACGTTGAGCCTTGGACAAAGGAATACGAGCAACTCGTCAGTTTGAAGTTTGCTGGTCTTCGTGCAATCGATTCCGGATAGTTTGATCACTAACACGAGTACCCGATGTCAACCGTAGGCAATTTTGTAACGTACGAGCCATCACTGTGCGATCTCGGCGGACACTTAGCCAGAGGTACTAATCCTCGTGAACAGTTGTAATGTGAACTCTACCCGAACTTGGTCTTCTTTCAACACTGCCAGCCTCTTGGAAGTGATTCCAAGCATTTTGGATAGGTCTTCGAAAGAAACCTATTTCCAAACCCACAGACCGCTGCGAATTTCCTTCTTGAATCATTTTAACGGCTCTGGTTGCAGTACGTAATTGTGTCCATATATCTTCGTATTCGTGGCATACTAATGCAAGATGTTGTCTTAACAAGATAAATAAACAAAATAATGATAATTTTCAGAATACCAAGTCGCTAATTGAAACAAAAGTTAAAGAAATTTTTTACAAGATTACATGAAGATTTAAAATTCATTTTTTGTTTTTTTTAATTATGGCCAGCATTTGTACTCAAGCATAACATCAAAAAGGTTAGATATCGAGTTTTTTAAATTACACTGAAATGTAAGAATAACAAGTGTTATTTTGTTTTGAGTAGTACGAGTATATAATAAAATATTTACCTGTAAGCTGGGTGGACAGTGGTCTAGGAGTTCTAACATGTGTTGAATATTCTGCGCGTCCTGTATCACGAAATTCAACTCCATGTCGAACTCGCCCCCCACGAGCTGTGGACAAAAAGAAACATTATTCATAAACAGTCAAAACACATTTCTCGTTGTCACGGGGGCCCCGGGATATATGTATCGTGTTACAGCGGCGGCCTTGCACACCCAAAAAAACTGCACCTAAATGAGTCCTTAGGAAATGTAACAATTTTTTTTTGGATTTTGCGTCGCGTTAATCGGCGTAGCCCCTGACTCTGTGATACGTTTTGCAGGGTCGGGCCGTGGGTACAATTTTGGTCACAGAAATCTGCATTCCGCTGAGGTAGGTAACTGGCCGGAGTGTGGAGTGGAGCTTATTACCTGGTAATAAGCTCGTGTTAGAGCTTTTCGCTGGCAAGCATTTTTTCAGGGGAGATTATCTATTTATTCAAGCAATTTTTACGTAACGTAATCTAATAAGCATGGAGATACATCTTGTCTCAAAAAATCACAAATCTCTTGCACCACATGAACCTCAAATAACTTTGGAAATGCTCTTCGGTAGTAAAAAAAAAACTTCATCATCATCTGTCTAGCTTTCTCGCAACTATTTGGGGTCGGCTTCCAGTCTTACCGGATGTTTCTGAATACCAGTATTTTACATGGAGCGACTGCTTATCAAACCTCCACAACCCAATTCCTGGATAATACGATACCTACTCCTTGTAAGACTGGTTGTCAGACTTTCGAACCATAACGACTGCCAAAGAAGCAAGAATGACAGCGAGGACCAACCGAGGCACGGGGGCATCTCGGTATGTAAAGATGTTCACCCATCCATGGACCGACCGCGGCAAGCGTAGTTTAATCTGATCGATCGACCCGTGCGGCTGTTATTTATTACTTAGCCACCGAAAACAAAAGTGTAGGAAAATTTATTTTTATCTTTTTAAACATTTTATTTTAATTGTTATAAAAACATAGGCGTTTCAATAGGCACTACTAATGCTACGTAGTATTAGTTCTACAGCTTTGTTGTACGAACATGTATACCTATTTATTTAATGTTAATTTTATAAACATTACTTATTTATTATAGAAAGTATAGAGGTTTCAATACTACTTCTATAATACTACACAACACACTTCAGCCACAGTCTTTTATACTGTACCGTAGACCGCACATCAGTGGTAACAACCCTTACCAAAAGTGTTCGCCCGAGACGCTCAAACCTAGATCTTAAAATCGTCATTATAATTTATAACTCTATTTTTTTTATTGCGAAAAACATACGGAGGTACCTATATGAACATGGACATGCAGATTTAAAAAAAAAAATTTATAAATAAGACTAGATGTAGGGTACCTACACAAGGTACCCTTCAAATGATCATTTTAAAACCATTTATTTTGTTTTTTAAAGAAATATACCTATGACTAATTCAATTTTTTTTTGCACATTGTAGACCTCGTCAATATAAACATTTTGACACCTCACTTAACTATATTGACTTATACATATCGGATGTCGCGCTTTTCTTGAAAATAGGGCCGATACCAGAGCGATCGAAAAACTATTTTCAATTCCAATGTTAAAAGCTTAATATAATTCTATTGATAGCATTGAATGAATGACCTACAGACGATTGATTTCACAATAGATTCCTTACCAGGAGGTAGGTATAACTTTTATTTAATATCTACCTACATACAAAATAATACAATTACTTCTACTTGACCTATTAGAGCACGGATGAGTGCTCGTGAAAGAACATTGTTCGTGTCTTTTGGTTTCACCCATTTTTTTCTATCGATAGATCATTCTGTAACCGAGTGAAATATTGGCTGTATCTTGAAAAGCTCGGCACAATGGGGTGTTGTCCCCGTCGTGTTCGACGGACATTCAATTTGCACGATCGGTCAATCGCTGTATGGCTTCTGCTAGCCTGGTGCCCGGGCCTTTTGTGTTCCTCACAATAGCATAAGCAAAGAACATGAATGTAGTCGAGTAACAAGCTCTGTGTTTCTATGGGTTTTCGAATTTTTTCACATTGCACGCTCTATATTATCTTTAATCAATGTATTTTTATTTATTAAAAAATAAAACACCTATAATAACAAGTTTATCTCCGTGTTGTAGCGTTGTATAACTTCTCAATCATAAGTAGTCGAGTGATGTCAACTACCTCAAAATATTACTAACTAGCACATCACTAGAAGACGGGGACAACTCTAATTCTTAAGTCTCACTCGGCTATCTTGATAGCTGACCACTCACCAAGCAGTTATTCATTCTAGACCTATGCACAGGACAGCCGTTGTTAATATCTCGCCTATATAATAACTGACTTTGCTAGCGTCATGTCTAACCGCATTGCCAATATACTGAAATATTTATTTACTTTATTTAACCGTTTATGTACACACAAATGAACAAAAAAGAATAAAGGAACTGAAAATTACGTACAAAGCTTATTGCTGATGCTTATTTCTAAAGAAATCTCTTCCAGCATACCTGCGATAGGACAGAGGATAAAAAGAGATGTAGACCCCGTGTGTAAGAATAAAAGAGAAAATAAAAATACATAAAATCTAAAAACCACAAATCACTGAGCAAATAAAACATATAATAAATACTTAAATACATACATACTTTTAGAATATATATCACTAAAATAACTATGACGAAATGGAAAGATAGTGTTCTATCACTCTTCTTTTGAAAACTGCAACAGTTTGGCAGTCCCTAATGTCAGGTGGAAGTGAATTCCACAACCGAACCGAGTGCACAGTGAAGGAGTACGAGTAGAAGTCAGTGGGATATGTACGTATTCTTGTAGCATCGTGGCTTTACTGCGCTCACTGCCTGTAAGAAGCAATCTAAGGAGCCACCTGCTAAGATGATTATAGATTTACTTTGTACTACTGCTCGTTTGTCATTTTCATAACCTTACCTTCCATCTGTCATTATGCCACGCTGTTTTTGTTAACTTTCTGCCTGTAAACCGCTGCGATGTGTTAAGCTTCCTGCCTAACCTGTTTCCTTGGCTGCTGTGTGGGGTATGGAGACGCACCGCATCTAACATGCGCACCCTAACGCGCTTCCAGGGTTCTACGTCCAGGCTAAGGGCCTGACTACACCGCTGTAAGCTGCTCCAACTTCACGCTGCTGGAAGCCGCTCGCGTGGCTGAGCCGCTTGACCTTGCCCTGCGGCCTGCTACCGCCGCACGCTACCTGCGGACCTGGAGCGCCTCACTGTCGACCCGCTGGGCTTGTGCTGGCAAAACCTCCACTGCTACACGTGCAGCCAAGGACGGTACCCTCCATACTATCTAATAAGTGCTCGAGTGCTCAATGTCGGAACAGTAGTGTCCTTCCCACGACCTAGCCGTGTAATCTTGTAACTATAAATATATGTATGATACTACTCTACTGGTTTAACTAATTTATCTCTCTACACACTAGCTATCTTGTAAAGGGCCTGCGCAGTCTACCTGTGCAGCCCTAGCCGTTCCAGTGGCACTACTACTAAATACACCATGGATGAATATAGTAGCACCTTGCATGGGGCGGAGCGAAAATGTTTATCACTATCTTGTTCAATCGTTAGCTGTCACTTCTTGGTATTTTGTTATGGTGTAAGTACTGTGGCCGCTACTGGAAAGCGGTTAACAATGGCGTTTCGCCCCTATGGTGTTGCGATACTAGGCGATCATAGAAATAGGGAGTTTATTTTAACATGGGGTTGCCACTTTGTCACTTCTTGTTCAAAGTGCGTTGCTGCATAAGGGCTGCCTGCCGAGTGCCGCTATTGAATGTGTTTTAATACTCGTGAATCCTCTCAAGGCATTATTTCAGAAGGACTTTAGATCATGGAGAAAACCATTTATATATACGTGACTAACCGGATAAAATATATAGATAATGAACGTAAACAGTTGTAAACAGTCCACCTACGGCAACACAATCACGACTTAATGACCACAATTAGCCCATACACCGAGCCACACAATGGAATGAGCTAGCTTGCATTATTCACATAGGTGCATTACTAGAGAACCACGCTACTTAGGAAGTGACTGTCGTGTCATGGCAGCTTCAGTATCATTCAAAATATAAACAGTGAGAGTATAGTAGACCGGCACCCTAATTGCGTAACACACTATCAATCGGAATCGATTTCATTTTGACAGTTCAACAACATTCACTGCGTTATTTACATTGTCAAGCAGACAAATTTTTCGAACATATGAAGCAATGGATTAGCATTTGCTTCAAAATGATTGAGATTCCGATCGATTCAAAAACAGGTAAGGAGATAGTTGAATTATTTTAAACGCTGATTTTAAAAATAACACGTTATCCAACCACACTGAACGTTAGGTAATTATTATTATTCCGTTGAGCAAAATTGACGTGGTTTAAAATCACAATTAATTCCAGTGGAACATTCCAAATGCAGACTTTAATCATGTTATTTTAAATTTTCATGTAATTTTATTCAATGTCTGCAACCACGCGAATTTGGATGCAAGGTTCTACATAAACCACTTCATTCTCTGGGAAGGGAAAACAACATTATAAGTATACCTACCTAAATAATTATGTGGTCGTCGACACGAACTTTTATAGGACTTTCTACTCAAATGGAAAAGTTTTTTTTGCCAAATGTGACAAGACATCGCAGGAAACCGCGTAAACTGAATGAAAGAAACCTTATTGAGATTGAGACCTGAGGTACGCGGAGTAATATAATGAAAAGTCCTGCAGAATGGCATATCATAAACTCCCTCGAGGAAATCATCTGACAAATCTCTGAACTTTCCAACGGGGAGAAAGCGTTCCACTTAACCCTAAAGTGCTGACGTTAAAAATTATGACGTCGATAAAAATTGTGCGATTTGTGTCGCCGGCGCGGCGGGCGGCGCGGGCGGCGCGGGCGGTGTAATCGCATCGTCCGGTAACGGGCGGCGACTGTCACTTATAAACGTGATTATTGCCGGTAGCCGGCAGCAGCGCCGGTAATTTGATTGCTTGCCCGCCGGTTATTATTGCCGGCAACCCTATATCCGGACAGATCCGGTTATGGCGTCTAATAATAACGCTGACACTCGTCGCTTGTTATTTCATTATTATCTGTTGGGAGTGTGACGGCAAGCGTGTCACGCAGGTAAGCCCGGCGAGGGTCCGCTTGGGACGCACCTAAGCTTATTATGTCTAGATACGATCCGCTTTGCTTTTAGATTGAACACTTGTTACACCTTGTAAAACCGACTTATTAATTCTGAAATTAAGTTCTATGCGTAGTTTTTGTAATGTTAAATAGTATGTAACAGTACAAAAACTAAAACTCTAAGAATCGAAATTCGCTGAACACTTTTGCCACACACACAAACAAAAATATTCATTAAAGTTTTCCTAAAGTAACGTCACTATGCAGTTAGTTTGCGAAAACAATTACCGTGTCCGCATGAGTTCACTGGAGGGAAAATATTCGTGGGTTTTCCATGCGGGCGGGTAGTCGGGTAGACAGCAAGTCACGACATACAGCTGTAGGTAAGGTAACTCGAACACTCGCATTAACATTTGCTGCGGTGTAATTACGCGGAGTGGACGTCTCCTCGCGGTGCGGCGCCGGAGCGCGCCCACAGGGAAATATTCCGGACTGCTGTATTAAAATGCGATGACATCACGTATCGCTGCCGACGCCTATGCACCTTTATTTTTCCCCTTATATTTCTAAATGAGAGAGAAGATCTAAACTATTATTAAGAGACTCATTAGTCCTGATTGCAGTTCCCGAGTTATTGCAACTAGGTACTGATACGACGTAATGGGATTTCACCGACCAGATCCGAGTCCGGTTTATCAGTTTAATTAAATAATCAATTATTCGCTGTAGGTAATAGATTTAGCTGAGTAATTAATTATTTAAACGATACTTACACCTCACCTCACCTCACACGCATTAGAGAATTGATAAATTTATGGACCAAACCAAATGATATCAAACATCTGTGTAAGTGCATAGGATATATGTATTTAATCTCAACCGAGTAAGATATTTCCAGGCTAGCGTAGTCACGTGCACAGCTAGTAAATAATAAACGCGAGACTGTAAAAGCTGTCAAATAAGCTAAATGTGGGGTAAACACGTGAGCTCAAAAAGGCGTGCACACTACGGCGGGCGGCATTAGTTACGGGAGACAAAGTGGCCGTAAAATCTCACGCAGAACAGCCCTGTGATAAATTGTACGGGACACACTTCAGACACGGTTCAAGTTACACTGCCGAAACTGTGGTACGTGTGCCTAACAATAAGAATCTGAAAAGAAAAGCGAACAAGAAAATCTGTATCAGTAGTGTGTTAGTAAGTGATTATGTTCTCTGTAAACACAATCCAATGTACTGGTTAGCGGACTTCGTAAACGTGTTTGATGTAATTATGACAGCTGTCTGTCATCTGTCATTGTTCCTTTTCTCTCTGCTAAGCTCATGGTGGTCGAGTGGCTGTGATTGTTGTGCAATAAAATATCCAACTCAATCTCAATAGTACTTTTCTTTTAGCCCATAATCCATCACGTAGGTGATACGCATATACAATATGTAACAAAAACCTTGTTGTTCCTTTCACGGACGTATATATTTACCTACAAGCACAACATTGATGAAATAAAAAAAATTAAGCATTGGCTAGTCGAAGGGGATAAAATCAAATAACTATTAAAATCGACACATTTAAAAAAAATATGTTTATTTATGTTTAGAGTATCTGATTTTACAAGTACATCGGGTGCACGGGCCCCGGCTCGGTAGCACGTGCCTACCTACTCCTTTACCCCGTCGTTCGCCGCCCTGCAAATTACTTATTATTTATTACTCTCCCGCGCAACTTACTTGCGAACGGACGTTATTGTTGACCTACGTAGTGAGTGACTTGTGTTTTGTTTACGTAAACGTTGACCATGTCTTATTGCATGTATGTCCGTGGCCGTCAAGTAGCCATCATAATAAATTAATGCATTAAAATGTAAGTAGATACATAAGGTTTTATGTTTTTTGACCGAATTCAAAAAAGGAGGCGGTTCCCAGTTCGTCGGTACCTTGATTAATTTTTTTATATGGATGTTCCCCGATTACTAGAAGACGGCTGAGTCGATTTGGAAAATTATTTTTTTTTATTTGAAAGGGTATACTTTCTAGTTGGTCCGATTGTCATCAGATCAGGATCTGATGATAGGATCCTGGAAAAATCGACGTTACTCTTCAAATATTATTATAGGCACATCTATAGCGATTTAGGTACATATTTTTTTTAGTTACTCGTGCATTTGCTCTCGGAAAGCGCCATTTAGTGAAGTGGAACTGATGATGAAGATCACAGATAGCCACCGGAACTACTCAATAATAAGTATTTCACGGGTTGCGATTCGATTAGGTACTTTAATACTGGTTGCTAAGCAATTTATGCTCGTCACAATACATATGGTGAAGTGGAGCTGCTGGTGACTTCACCATAAGCTCCAGTTCCTCAACAATTAACGTCACTGCATCGGGAAAAGCAATATTTTGCAATAGGTAATGAGCAAATAAGCTATTAGGCTATTGTAACTTAGATAAATTGAAAAATAAAAACTTTTTGCCAAAAATACTATAGTCAATACAAAGTGAAAAATAACTTTAATTTCGGAATTCGATGGAAAAAAACAACTAAAATACAGATCTAAAGACACTGGCTTCCGACACTAAAGTTATTTGTCACTTTGTAGTGTTTTTTTTGGAAGTCGATTGTATTTTTGGAAAAAAGTTTTTATTTTAATGTAGTGAAGTGTTAAATGTAGTTTTAACAAATTATCAATTATGCATAAAAATACCGTGTAAACCATCATTTTCAAAGATTTATTCGTTAAAGTGATAAACAACAATAAACAACAGCTGAAAATGTCACGGACTAGTGTAGAAAAACACACACCGGCGCAGCGGCACCGATCAAAGAGACTGGCGGGAACGTTCTATCTCTTTCTGGTTTCACGTCATCGCTTCATGCACAATTGCAGAGGTGATAAATCAGTTAAACATTACAAATTTTGTAGAACCAACTCAGGCGTACGCTCACCGCTGCGTCGATTGGTTTACACCTATAATAGGCAGTTTGGCTCATTTGATATTATGTTTCTCAGCAAGGCTATATTTAGAAAAGAAATTGTTACTATATTAAGTGATTAGAACCCTACTAATTAAGTAATGTTTACTTGTATTCTGTTTATTTTTATATCGTTCATTCTAACAACTAGTTGATCTGTTTAGTAATATGTGGATGACGTTGTGAGTAGTGTATTTGTTACCTCTATTATTAAGTTCTAACCTATGTTTACTTAGTATTACACTGCTGTTTGTTGTCCCTAAATAAATAAATAAATAAAAATATTAATCATTTATGTTTTTTTTTTAAATTACTTGCTTTATTACGTACGTATACCGATTCTTAAAACGTAGGTAGAAGGAACAACAGGATTTTTGTTACATATTGTATAATTTACTTTTTTTTTTAATAATTGTTCGACATCAAAATAATGCTACCCGAATAAATACCCGAAACGTCCCGAAATACATGATGACGTACGGTGACGTCGTAAAATGATAAATGATTTTATTTCTGTAAGTAGGTTTGTACAAGCACTTTTACAAGTCAATGTATTTTTTTTTTAAACTAGATGAGGTCGGCGTTTCCTATCTGACTACTCTGAGAAGAAAGGCCGAAACAAACTCAGAGGTGACAGTCTCTTATAAAGTCCAGATATAATCTTGGTAATTTCATGTGAAGACCATGTAGATTGGTGTCTGAAGTGGTCTTTTGAGGAAAGAACCACACAGATTTAGAGGACCTGTCCAGTCAGTGCACGCATTTGTCAGTAATCGCGCAGCTCAACTCAGAACTAAAGGAGCTCAACGATTCGACGAACAATGCCAAAGAAAAGAGGCCGCATAAATTACCTGATTGAGCCACCTATTTTCTTGAGCCTTGTTGGGGGTACAACTTTGTGTTTGTTCCTAGTATTTATATTGTGGATATCACTGTATTTTTTAACCGACTTCCAAAAGGAGAAGGTTCTCAATTAGTCTGTATGTTTTTTTTTTTTGTATGTTTGTTACGCGATTACTCAAAGACGGATGGACCGATTTAGACAATTCTTTTTTTGTTTGATAGGGTATACTTCCGAGGTGGTCCCATATAAATTTTATTAACTTTGCTTGGGGAGTTTTTGAGTTAGCTTCAATAATGCGTATTTTTCCCACTTATTTTATGTGGATGATGTGATGGTGTTTTAATAACTTCCTATCACTGTTATTTACATGGCTATATCTACAATTATTGTGCTCAATTATGTATTCGAATTTGTGTGGGGTAGGTTCCACAACTAAAAAGTGAAAAATAAAACCGACTTCCAAAACAAAACACTACAAAGTGAAAAATAACTTTAATTTCGGAAGTCGGTGGCAAAAAACGAAAATACAAAACCCAAGACACCGACTACCGAAATTAAAGTTATTTTTCACTTTGTAGTGTTTTGTTTTGGAAGTCGGTTTTATTTTTTGCTAAAAAGTTTTTTTAAACAATTTAATATTTTTATGGGCATATAAAAGATTTTCAAAAATGTACTGAGAAGGCACAGTCATTATATTAATCTCCTTAAATTCGAGAGATTGTCTCAGACTTAATTTATGAACGGATAGAACAGCTCTTTTCTGCAAAACATAGATAGTCAGAATGTCTGCAGCATTTCCCCACAACAGAATACCGTACGACATTACACTATGAAAATAGCTAAAGTACACTAAACGGGCTGTCTCTGTGTTAGTTAAGTTACGAATTTTCCTAACAGCGTATGAGCTTAGCTTTTTTTGACAATTTATCTATATGTGGGCCGCATTGAAGCTTAGCATCCAAAGTTACGTACTTTACTAAACCAAGGTATAGGCGATTGTCGTAAAAGCCTCAATAGAATTGCGTATTATTTCAGAAGCCTAAACAATGTAGATTTCGAAAACCGTTTTCGGTGAACGAGTCTCAATTACCGGAAATTCCGCGTTTAACTGGCCTCCGCCGGATTTAGCCGTTGGACTTCCTTAGGGATTTTCGAGGAAAAAGGTTTGCGTCAAGATAAAGGCACCATTATATCCCGCGATAGAAAAACACGTGAAAATTCAAAGATCTTTTTAAAAGATTGGACAACCCTCACAATCACAAACGGTATCTAATACATTGGGGATAGTTTTTTTGTCTAGTACCATGAATAAATATAAACTGTACTGGTTTAACATGAGCCAAAAATCTGATGTAATAATACAACGTATACCTTACCAACTACCAATGGGATGAAAGGGAACCAGTTTTGGGGCGTATCCTTTTCAAAGCCCCTTTTTATACATCAGTCAAAAGTCCTAAACGCAGGAGTTTATTTTAACATACTGTTGCGTTATGGAATCCTGGTACAGGGATTAGATGTTGCTATTTACAATTCACATAAACAAATAGCGGGAGCGAGGCATAACAGTTATTTATGCTGCAAGTGCGGAAATCATCTTACGCACGTGTATCATACGTTTTACTATGCATTGTGCGAAGAAGTACTCAAACGGAACGAGACGCCAAATCGTGGTGTATAGTATAATCGCTGAAACGAATTACCGAACACTGAGTCGTTAACATGCTGCTATTGCCTTGTATGTAGAGCTTGTATCAATCTTCCAGAAAGCAAATAAAGCCTTACTCGCTGATACTAAAACCAGCATGTCCGCTAAGAACCTAAATTATTTGTAAAATAAGAAAACATTTATTTTGGGTTTTGTCATCGAGGATTGTAAACTAGAACAGACACAGTGAACAAAATGTTTACGCAACATGTTGTCCGGGACCGCAAACGTCTCAGTCTACGCATACACCGGTTGGCATATATGACATTCGCGGGACACATCTTTAGTTTGTAATTGTAAGGGTTTTGTATATAAAGGGTGAAAACGGAGCCCATTACTAAGTCTGTGATGTCTGTCTATCTGTCAGTCGTTCGTTCGTATTCTATCAAACAAAACCGACAGCTCACGAACGCCAGTTTCGGCCAGGCCAAAGATTCGGCCACCGGCTGAAACCAAAACTGCGGCCAAAACCTGATTTTATGGCCGAAACTGTAACCGGAAATGGACCTTCTATAGGACACTACAGAAAATGTTGGTGCTAAATGAAATAAAATAAATAAATTACAACGATTTTGCCCATTCTTTCCCGAAGGACCGTAAAGGGTTAAATAGTTGATCACTTTTACTAGGCGCACAGAAAACCAAAGGTATAATAAATATCCCCGGCATTCCCGGCTGTTTTTTTCTATAGGGCGAGAATGAGTTCCCTCGGGATTATCTTATAACATTATCGATTCACATGGATATTAGGCGCGCAGTTGTACGGAGGAGGTTTTATGTTTATTTGACCTTTTATTTTTTAGAGCTCTTGGCCATTTGAACGTCGCATTTTAAAAGAATAATTGAGATTGGTGCTACGAACTACGTAGAATCAGATGGTTAACTAGAGCTTTTTGATTTTATAAAAAAGAAGTAATACAATTTCCATTCTTATTTGCGGTTGACGTATAAAACTTATTAAATTTGTGCTCGAGCACTACAATATTTAACTTACTTTCAAGTGAAATTTAATAAATTTTATTTATGTACTTTGTCTATCACGTTAGATAACATAATACAATCACTTTCAACAACTTACACCTAATAAATAAATAAAAATAACAATATAATATTATAAATTAACATACCTACTACTAGGTAGATTAAGAATACTATATATAGCAGGAAATAGCGAATTACTTTTCGTCGTAATTAATTAGATATTTCGAGTATTTCCTTGTAAAAATCGATAGTTTCTTCAAAGCTAACTGAGGTTGTTTTACTTTAAGTAATATACATACGAATACAATAAAAATACATACACACACAACTAAGCAGCTTCCAGACCAATACACAATGTAAATAAAAAGCTACCTTCACATCCCAGATATTAAAAGAACCCTTGATCTCTAACGCCGCCATCGCCACTCACAAAATGTTTGCGAAAACTTAAAAGGGCCATGAATATGCAATAAAAGTACCAGGTTGACATAGAACGCGGAGGATGGCAGTTCGCAACAAGGGATGCTGGATGCTGCACTAACCCCTGCGGTTAGGGGCGGCGAGTCGCGTGAATGGAGCTTGGGGTGCAGATTTATCCCCGATGTCAACGGATGTCAGAGGACGTCGGGGCTCGTGCTCGTTAAACATTTTCCTGTCGAGTATTATAATAAGTTGTGTGCATACATACAAATGAGTCCTATGAACTTTCAAAGCGATTTGTTTCGAAGGATTCTCTATTTAATCGTTTGTGTGTAAATATTTAATATTGCAGTAAAGTTTTCATTGCAGTTTATATGTAACTCACTAGCGACCCGGCCCGGCTTCGCACGGGTGCAATGTAGATACTAATGTGGGGCAGTGTGGAGTGATTCTTAATATTACGATTATGATTAGTCTATACCACAGGATATCTTTATATACAATACTTACATATGTTTATTCATGAGACAGTACAAATATGTTTTCTTTAGAGGTTATTCTGGAAAGCGCGACATTCTGGCCGTGTGAGAAACACTCAACGCTAAAATCTAAGCCTGCAACGTTGAATGTTTGACCCTGTGACTTATTAATAGCCAATTATATAGTTGGGAAAAGGCTAGGCAGAATGAAATGTATCTGTCTTGTGGAGTTAAATTAGTGTTGACATTTTCTTTAATTTCTGTCCAGTTTCGGTTACATGTCGCAGTTATGAATAGATCGGGTTTTCATTGCGTCCGGCGATTTTCCATGTAAATACCGAGGTCCACCAGTGAACGATGAAGGTCAGCCGCTCTTCCCCCGCTTTTTAAATCTCTGGTATCTTTTAAGATATTCATTTTAATGATAATGTGCTGTATAGGGCAGTTTTGATCTACATGATATGCACAACGTATCTAATGAATTTAATTGGAGAAGGAATCCTACTGTATTGTTTAAGATAGCTTGGTATATAACCCATAATTTTTTTGTAATATAAAAAGATAAAAATGGTTACTGTGGGTTATCCTTAGGAGATAAATATATGTATACCATCGCTGACTTTTTATCGATCTTTTTAAGAAATACAATTCCGTAGGACATTAATTAGATATATCTCGTACAGTTTAGCCAGCGTTTGCAATGTAAGCGCAGAAAAATATGTTTGTTACGACATCACATTACAAATCTTTAAATTTCTCGGCTTTTTCTCTACTATAAACATACATATCATACATATAACCTTCCGCTTGAATCTATCTATTGCTCAAAACTGTATTAAAATCCGTTGCGTAGTTTAAAAGATCTAAGCGTACAGACAGCGGGAGCGACTTTGTTTTATACTATGTAAACATAAAGATACGAGTAAAGAAGATTAGTATTATTGAGTATTATTTAATTTTATAAGTACCAAAGGAAGTTTTAAGAAGCTTTTCTGAAACACACACCCCACACCAACCTACTACAGGCAACGCCGTCATACGTGAATTGCCACTCTATTGGTGTTTCAATTACTTCGGCATGTAGGTACGCCAAAGTGATTAAAGACATAAAAACAAGTGCCTCTGCCTATAACAATTTATTCAGAGTCGTTGTGGGGATGATTGAGGTGAAGGGCAACTCGGTAACCCTTCAACTGCGCCCGTTAACGCCAGGTCAATGAGTTCCGTCACCGTTTATTAAACGACTTCGATGTCAGTTCTGCTATATAGGTAGAAAGTTCCCGCGGTTTATTGTTATTTATTGGATTATTCCAAACGATGAGTTTCGTTCCAACTGGGTGTCCCACCCACGAATCTTCCCGACTATTTTGTTTTAACCAACGAAAAAAAAAGGAGGAGGTTGTCAATTCAACACGTATATATATATTGTTTAAATTTTTTTTTTGCTTTAGTTTCGCCACTTTCTTAACTTTAAAGTGTATTTTTTATTAAAAATGAGTAAAACCGGCAATATTTTGTTTTTTTTTGAATCTTTAATGTTGGCAGATTCTTATAAAACTATTACTTAATTCAGATGTTAGCTAGAAAAAAAGTTATGAGTCCTCAAACTTGCAGAAAGATGTAAAAATTACTTAAATCTTAATTTCAACTTTGATTTAAAAAAAAAAAAAACTATTGAGGAGTTGCAATTCTAGCAAAACATCCCTAGTGTGTGACCTTTCTAATGGTATGTAATTTGCTTTTATAAAAAAAAAGCTTTAAGAGGAGTTATTTCATAATTTTATCAAGTAGGAATTCTTTGACGAAACTCTACCTTTACGGAAAGTGAAATGTTTTGCGAAATTTAATACCGCAAGGTTGGTAAAAATTAAATGATGAAAAGCAAATTACATACCATTAGAAAGGTTACACACTAGGGATGTTTTGCTATAATTGGAACTCCTCAATCATTTTTTTTTTTTTTTTTTTAATGCAAGCTGAAATTAATATATAAGTATTTTTTACATCTTTCTGTAAGTTTGAGGACTCATAATTTTTTTCTAGCTAACATCTGAATAAAGCAATAGTTTTATAAGAATTTGCCAACATTAAAGATAAAAAAACATATTGCCCGTTTTACCCATTTTTAATAAAAATTACACATTAAAGTTAAGAAAGGGGTGAAACTAGAGGAAAGCAAAAATTTTTTTTTTAAATATCCAGAGGGCCAGGGCCAAATAAATAAGGGCTGAGTAAGTAGCAGATGACCCCACCTATCCACCATTTTCAACGTTCTGCCAAACACTCTGTATACACAGTCTGGCCATAAATACAATTAAAAATAAGAAAGATATTACATTTGAATTTGGAATCTGTCATTTTTATACGATTGTTCATTGAAATTTCTAATTTTGGCACCAATACATTGTACAATATTTTGCGATATTAAAATGGAGTGGGGTGATAAAGAGAACCGAATCGCTGTGATTGCATTACACACAGTTGGTATGGAGCCAAATGCAATTTTTAAAACTCTCCATACGCTTGGTATTAGTCAAATGTTTGTGTACGGGGCTATTAATAGGTACAATGAGACCTCCTCTGTTTGTGACAGAAAAACATCTGGCCGTCCACGTAGTGTTCGTACGAAAAAGGTGGTCAAAGCAGTAAGGCAAAGAATTCAAAGAAATCCTGTCCGAAAGCAAAAGATTTTATCTCGGGAGATGAAGATTGTACCCAGAACCATGTCGCGTATTTTAAAAGCTGACTTAGGACTTGCAGCCTATAAGAGACGCACTGGTCATTTTTAACTGATAATTTAAAAAAGAACAGGGTGGTAAAATCGAAACAACTACTCAAGCGGTACGCAAAGGGAGGTCACAGAAAAATTTTGTATACGGATGAGAATTTTTTTTACAATTGAGCAACATTTTAACAAACAAAATGACCGTATTCATGCTCAAAGCTCTAAGGAAGCTTCCCAATTAGTCGACAGAGTGCAATGTGGGCATTATCCTACTTCAGTGATGGTTTGGTGGGGTGTTAGCTATGAATGAGTGACTGAGCCATATTTTTGTGAAAAAGGTATCAAAACATCGGCACAAGTGTATCTAGATTCCATTCTAGAGAAGGCCCTTAACAACACCATGTTCAATAATCAAGTATGGTCCTTCCAACAACACTCGGCGCCGCGTCATAAAGCTCGGTCCACGCAGTCTTGGTTGGAAGTGAACGTTTCGGACTTCATCAGAGCTGAAGACTGGCCGTCGTCTAGTCCCGATCTTAAGCCGCTGGATTACGATTTATGGTCATTTTTAGAGAATACGGCTTGCTCTAAACGCCATGATAATTTGGAGTCCCTAAAACAATCCATACGATTGGCAGTGAAGAATTTTCACATGGAAAGAGTGCGTGCTTCTATTGATAACTGGCCTCAACGTTTAAAGGACTGTATTGCAGCCAATGGAGACTAGGGCGTGCATTCCGGAATTCCGGAATTTCGCAATTCCGGAATTCCGTAACAATTTTTCTGATATTTTAATTCCGGAATTGAGAGGAGTAATATCGGAATTCCGATATTCATAAATTGTTGATGTTTTGATTATTATTATTGCTGAACGCAACCAAACTAGTCTGTGGAACTTTCCACAAGCCGCTAGCCGGCCGGGACGCGCGCGCGCGTCCCTCTCCCTCCCGCACTCCAGTCACCCAAGCAACTTTACCGTGAGTACACGTTGTACAGCTGCACGCGACTCGCGGGTGTACGATGCAAAATGTGAGTATTATTTACGTTATATTTAATCGATGTTATACTTTTATGTTTGTCGATGATTTTATTGTTTATTTAGCAAACATAGTCTTATTATTTTAAAGTAGGTTATTAAATTTTAGGTTATTAAACAAAAACATTAAGTCTAAACCTAATAAGTATTAGGTTTAGACTATAAAACAAAAACATTGTATCATTGTGATTGTTGAATAAACAAAAATGCGTTGTTCAATATGTTGATTTTTTATATACATGTTGATATGTTTTATATATTATACATGTTGATTTTGTCTTTATTTAAATTACAATAGTTAAACAAACAGTAGTTAAACTTTTGTAATTCAATACACGCTTAAATGATGGTGGATTTACTAACTTGACCGGCCAGTAGGTCGATTCTGTAAAAATCACTTCGATACTCGAACGCTGTGGACTTGTCGGCTCGAGATGTAAATCGGGTGAATTCGCGATCGATTCGAATCGTGTGCGGTCACTCGAGTGAGGTTCAAAGTGATTTTTTCAGAATCAATCTACAGGGCAGGGTATTGTAATCAGTAAATTATTATATTATCAAAAAGGGTAAAATTGTTCGTTTTTTTTTAAAATTCTAAGCTTATTTTTTGTTTTGTTCTAGGTCGACTACGAAGAAAAGCGTTGAATACTTACCTTTCTCCAACACGAGAACAAATACCGGTATATGGAATCATTTTCTACGTGCAAATGATGGCCAGTCCGCAAAGTGCAAAATATGTAACAAAATCTTGAAAAGTGTTGGTGGTGCCACTACTGGCTTACATACTCATGTGCGGGCATATCACTCAAATTTAAAGGATACTGAAATTGATAATTCTGCATTTCCCTCAACTAGCGTGACAAACATAACTCCGGGAACGCATAATATACAACCTGCAACAGCATCAAAAAAGAGGAAGATCATGACAGACTTTTTTAAGTCAAGCGAAACAATGGAGGTGGTGGTGTCTCGAATGGCGGCACTTGATGGTAGCACCTTTAGATTTTTTACAGAAAGCCAAGATCTGCGAGCATTATTTAAAAAATCTGGATACGTATTACCCAAATCACCAAACACAATAGCTAAAATAGTGTTAAGTCAAGCCGAAGAAATTAAAACGGAAACCAAAAACATAATACTAAAACTAAAAACAGCCGGGCATAGATTTACTTTGACACTTGACGAATGGACGTCATTGCGAAATAAACGTTACATGAACATAAATTTGCATAGCAAAGGATTTGGTGGTTTCAATTTTAAAAATCTTGGATTAGCAAAAATAACGGGATCAATGCCAGCTTGGACAGCCTTCAATATGTTGCGGGACCATCTTGCAAAATTTAATGTGTCTTTGGAAGACGATGTCATTGGCCAAACCACTGATGGTGCAAGTGTAATGGTGAAAATGGGTACCTATTGCAAAGGCCATCACCAGCTTTGCCTCGCTCACGGAATTCAGCTTGCAGTCATTGATACTTTGTACAAAACTTCGAAAGAACCAGAACGAGCAGTGGTGTTGGAGTCTATTCAGCATGTCTCAGATGATGAAGGTTCTGAATCTGAAAATGATGATGTAGAAGAAGAGGGTACAGTAACAAATGAAAGTGGTTTTGAAATCGAGACTACTACTGTCCGTGTTGATCCAGTATTGTATAAGGAAATTATTGCGAAAGTTCGTCGGCTTGTTAAATTAATAAGAAAATCGCCCCTAAAAGCAGATTCACTGCGTGATTACGTAGTTAAAGAACACCACAAAGACATACAGCTACAACTTGACTGTTGCACGCGATGGTCAAGCATGTCTGACATGATTGGAGTATTTTTAAAGATAAAAGACTCCGTTCTAAAAGCCCTAATAGATTGGAAATCAGAGATTTCCTTTTCCGATAATGAAATTAAAACATTGACCGACATTCAGCACAGCTTGGATGTCATAAAATTGGCTGTTCTGTCATTGTGCCGTCGTGATGCGACGCTTTATACAGCTGATATCACGTTACAGTTTATGCTCAAGAAACTTGACGAACAGAACAGCTTTTTGAGTTCTAAACTTGCAACGAACTTGCGAAGTCGTATAAAACAAAGACGACTACTATTAGCAGGTGTGCTCCACTATTTACACAATCCCGAAGACTTCTTTGCACAAGCAGAGGACGATACATTTCATAAGCCCAATAATGAAGAAATTTCTGAGATCATTGTCGATTTACTAAGTCAGCTAAAGTTCAAAACTCCTAGCGAGCCCATCGACTCTACAACTGCACAACCCACCGCACTAGATTCTTCTGATAATGCCGTAACAAATAATGTACCAACTTTACAAGAGCAGCTCGATAGAGAATTAGATAAATGCAATAAAATCGGTAAGAATCTCTCGACTAATTTCGACCTCGCAGGCTTTGTTAAATTAGAAAAAGCTATGTATGATAACGGAGGAGACCGAGGCGTGTATCTGACAGAAGCTTACAAGTACATTTTATGCGTTCTACCAACGAGTGTGGAGAGTGAGAGAGTATTTTCCTGTGCTGGTTACTTTTGTAACCGAATACGCAGTTCACTCTCTGACAAAATGTTAGATGCTTTGTTGTTTTTGAGAACACATTATCAAGAACAACGAGCCTTCTCAAAGGAATAAATAATAATTATTTTCGTGATTTACTTGATCTCAATCTCAATATTATTTTGTTTTTTAATTTTATGTACGTGACACGTTAACGTGATACATACTACGATTTAAATATCCTATGTTTTTTATTCATATTATTAATGTGTGATAAATAAGCCTTGTTGATTTTACGGTTTAAAAAGTTTAATTAGAGTAACAAGGGAGAAAATGACCAAATATGTTTAATTAGTTACTAAAAATGATTAAAAGACTGATATAATTATAAATCTTGTTTGATTTGAAACAAATTTCAAAAGTTACCAGTTCCGGAACCAGTTCCGGAATTCCGGAATCAGATCTCCAGTATTGGAACTCAGTTCCGGAATTGAGAACCTTCCGATATTGCATGCCCTAATGGAGACCACTTCGAATAAGCTTTTTATATTTTAAATTGTTTTATATTTATGTATTAAACTAACACACTGTAAAAGTAATAAATATTATTTACAATAAAAAAAAAATTCTTCGTGACAATATTTATGGCAAGACTAGGTATATATAAACTTCTTATTTCCCTACAGTTCGCTTTCCCTTGTAAATAGCTGCCGGTCGTTCTACAAAAACGATGGATTATTTATTACAACATAACCATCAGTCCCCCTGTGGGCAAAAAGTAGCTCCGCCCTATTAGTTTCACATCACTTTGCCGTTTATAGAAGCCTGGTACTTTAGAACGAATGCGTGACGTACTATTGAGGGGTATCACACTAGCCTATTTTGGTAATTTTAGAACTTTTGAAATTCCACGCAATGTTTAACAAAAATACGAGTTTATCCCAACCTCCCAACATACAAACAAAAATAAATAATACATTCCCTGAACGCTACACAAAGTAAAAATGCATGTATTAGGTACTTACATACGCGCGCCATTATGTAGATAAAACAGAATCACGGGCTATTAGGTCGAAACGCTTTCAACCAAAATCTCAACTGACAGCTCAGCTAAACATACCTTCTGTACGTGTACTTTTACTGTTATCCTTATATTTTAGCAGCATCGAAGTTATATTTTGCAATGGGTGTCAGAAATAAAATAACATCATGTTTTCTCGTTATTGGAGAAATAGGGATTACAATGTCCTCAAGTAACTGTTGCGCTCTTTGTACGTAAATGTAGAGAAGATTGACAGTTTTGTCCTACCACCTTGGGCACTTCTTTTTTGTGCCACTGTGCTTTTTCTTTCTTCAAAAATAGTCCATCCAAGTTGCAATCGCATCGTACCTTTCGATTGATTCGTTTTAATCAATTTAGATGTTAGTTGTCGTCGCAACGTGGACGTCGCGGGCATCGTGTAGGAGCGGCGCCGACGGAGGCGGGAAACAGCCGGCTGGCCCGATAAACATCTCATGAATAAGAATATTGCATTACGTATTCCCTACGAGTGTCCCCACGTACGGCGACTGAAAACTAATTTACTTTAAAGCGCATGTTTATAGGCGTCCGACTCCCTATTTACAGTCTCAAGGAACATTCAAGACCTTCGATACTTCATGTAGTTTGGTAATAATTTATTTATGAAACATGTCGCATATCTTTGTAAGTCCAGCTCAATTGCGATCCGCCATATTGTGTTGTTCATTGAATACTCAGCTCCACCGAGCATACTTTATGAACATTAAAATATGCTGAATAGGAATACCAACTGAACTCACAATAAAATTATGAAAATTACCAAGGGGCAAATTTGTTCAGAAGTACATCATTGTTTTTTATCGCAGATTTTATTTATTCTGCGATGTATTAAAAAGACTACGCTGAATGGAGTCACATAAGTGCTCTTGACGGCAGCCCCATTCAGTTTATCATTGTGGAATGGTATTGGGAAGTCACACTAAAAGCTCTAAAGGAGTCGCGAAAAATCGTTTATTTTTATCTCTAGAAATTGATTTTCGCTGAACTCTCGAACAGACTAGAAGAGTACTTGAATAACTCTCTATTATACATGCCGAAACTTTGAACAATCATTTATCAATAGATAAGTCAATTCTCTAGCCTCTATTAGCGCAGAGAGCACATATTAATTATTTCATTTGTAAGGGTTCCGCAGATTAATATTCACAGAACATTCCAACTGTGAGGAGCTTACAAGTTACAACAATGAGTGGTGAAACTAACATTAGTACGAAATAGCTTCATAATTCTAAATTATATGAAGAAGAAGAAAATAACAGGCAGAAGTCCCGGCGTGTGCCTAATTTACGTCATTATAATAGGGCAAAAAGTAGCCTCGCTGTGCAGAGCTCAATGGCTGTTGTAGTTTTTGCCGGAGAAACTTTTGGTGAAGATGAATAGGGCGCTTAACGTTAAAGAGCCCGAGCTATTTCATGATGTTTGCACATCTGGTGTCCGACTTCAGACGCACGTAAAAAGGATCATTTTTATGTACTTTGGAATATATTGCAAGAATTTCAGCTTCTACCAAGAGAAGAACTTTTGTGAACGGCTCGCCCCGGAGAAGTACTACCACCAAAACTATTTCTCCAGGTAAGCAGCTTTGCTGTGTGCTGACTGAAAGGCTTGGGTGCCGGGGATAAATTATTACTGGCACATTAGACCTAGTGCATAACATTAAATCACCTTGGGTCACCCGCACGGTGGCGGGTAAACAACCAACAAAAGCATTCCCAATGAGGGTTAGTGTCAGGCTGACAACCGACTGTAAAACTTTGCCAAAACCTAAAGCAACATGTGGAATTGAGATGATGCGCGATAGGCCTAGGGAGTACCACACATGCGACACGCAGGGGCAGCACTCGGCTCCTGTGGGAAACGGACAAAGGTTATCGCACCAGAACGGGCGGGTGTGACGTAAGACGCAAGCTCGGAGTGTGAGAAAAGTTAGATTGAGGTGTGCGAGCTAGAATGTAGGTACGATGACTGAAAGAGGAAAAGGAACTTGCAGATGTTTTAAAAAGGCGACGACTGAACATAGCGTGTCTGCAAGAAACGAAGTGGAAGAGTGCGAAAGCTAGAGAGATAGGAGAAGTATAGAAAATTTATAACTGTGGAAGCGGTGGCAAGCAAAATGGTGTGGTATAATTTTGGATAGTCAGATGAAAGAATGTGTGGTGGGTGTTATAAGAGTGTGTGATAGATTGATAACTGTTAAAGTGATTATAGGGAGTTTGGTGGTTAATGTAGTTACTGTGTATGCACCCCAGTCAGAGTGTAAGGATAGTTTAAAAGAGAAGTTTTGGGAGGACTTTGATCCGGTGATGATGGATGTGCAAGATAGTGAAGAAGTGTATGTGAGGGGTGATTTTATCGGGCATGTAGGGAGATAGAAGGATGGGCATGAGAGTGCGTGGCGGTTGGGGATACGGAGACCGTAACACTGATGGCGAGACACTGCTGCAAGCTGCTTCGGCCTTCGACTTGGCAATAACAAATACGTGGTTCGAAAAACAAAATGAGCATCTTATAACTTACAAAAGTGGCTACCACGCAACCCAAATTGACTACTTGCTGGTAAAACGGAACAGCTTTAAAAGTGTCAAAAGCTGTAAAGTGCTTGCAGGTCAAGATTTAGTCTCACAACATAGACTCATTATAATGGCGGTAAAAGTCAGTGTCTCGTACAGTAGCAACAAGGAACGGACACTACCCAAAAGCAGATGGCGTATGAAAGAAAAATAATAATGTGTTAGTATGTTTAAGAGTCAATTGGTATATAAAATGATTGAAATGAAGGATATGGAAGGAAATCTGTGAATAAATGTTGGACAGAGATGGCGGATAAGGAGAGTAGTAAAATATGTGTTTGGAGAATCGAAAGGTATGATAGAAAAGGATACATGGTGGTGGAATGAAGACGTTCAAAAAATGGTTAAAGAAAAGAAAATTGCATTTAAAGAATGGTAGTAAATGGAAATTGGAATGGAGTTTGAAAAATGATAAGACGAGGATTTATAAAGAATTGAAGAGAAAGGCAAAAAAGGCGGAGGAGAAGTTGTATGAGTCACTGGACAGCCCTAGAGGCCAGAAGGAGCTCTACCGGATTATAAAAGCAAGAGATAGGAGAACGAGAGACATTATTCACATTAAATGTATGAAAGACGACGACGATAAGGTTCTGACCAAAGATGACAATATAAAGATGGAAGATTTATTTTGAAAAGCTACTGAACAAAGATAATAAATAGAATGGTGTGCTCAAAGAGTTACAAATAAATATGGGCTTGGTGAGGGAATTAGCATGGATCAAGTAAGAAAGGCAGTTCAAAGTATGAAAAATGGAAAGGCCGTGGGCCCAGATGATATATCAGTAGAAGTATAAAAATGTTTAAAAGAAGATGGATCTATGTGGCTGACTTTATTTTTTAATAAGTTGTTGCATGAAGGAGGAATCCCACAAGAAATGTGCAATAGTTCGCTAATGCCCATCTTCAAGAATAAAAGTGGTGTACAGGACTGCAACAACTATCAAAGAATATAGCTCATGTCACATAGTATGGGAGAAAGTAATAGAGAAAAGACTGCGAGAGGAGAGTGAGATTACCCCGAACCAGTTTTGGTTTATGCCAGGTCGAAGAATAATTCCACTATATATAGACGCCACTTTGCACTCCGCCAGTTGTGCGAGTAGTACAGACGTGCACACAAGAACTTGCACATGGTGTTCATTGATCTGGAGAAAGCGTATTACAGGGTACCTCGGGATGTGTTGTGGTGGGCCTTAAAAGAGAAAGGTTTGCCTGTTAAGTATGTAGAGTCAATTCGTGCTATGTACAGTCAATCTCGTACCTACGTCCGATTAGCTGCTGGCAATACTGACGAGTTCAGTATGGCTGTAGGCTTGCATCAAGGGTCAGTTTTAAGTCCTTACCTCTTCCTGTTGATTATGGACGCTCTGACGTCGAACATACAGGAAGAGGCACTCTGGTGCATGCTGTTTGCCGATGACATTGTTCTTGTCGGTGAAGATGAACCTCAGATCCAGGGCAGATTGGAGAAATGGCAACAGAAGCTGGAGAATGTTGGCTTGAAAATCAGCAGAACCAAAATTGAATATATCGATGCCTTAGTTCACAATTGTACTAACTACAAAATTTTAAATTTTCACTTTTTTAGTGCCAAATACACTAAATATCACGCTCTTTCGTTTGCGCGTATTGAAATACCGTTGATACGTCTCTTTCTACTAAAAACATAGTTTACAGATTATTTTACTTAGTTTTAGTACTGTCCATGTAAAACTTTAAACCTCTCTCCTCAACATTGTCAATTCTGTAGTTAGTGCAATTGTGAACTAAGGCATCGATATGTTCTGCGATTTCGGCGGTATCTCCAGTTCTGGAGCCATAGCGCCTGATGGCACGCTTCTCCCATTTTGCTTCGACTTTCGGTATCTCGGTTCACTCGTGCAAAGCGATGGCAAAGTAGATCGCACGGTTAAGCACGGATTTAACACTGGATGGATGAAATGGTGGCAGGTCACGGGAACAATCTGCGACTCCCATATTCACCTTAAACTTAAGGGGAAGACATATAAAATAACTAGCTGTTGCCCGTAATTTTGTCTGCGATCCAGGATGAATAGTAAGTAGCCTATGTCCTTCTCCAGGTCATGGTCTACCTATGTGCCAAATTTCGCCCAAATCTGTTCAGCCGCTTTAGCGTGAAAGCGTAATCAACAAACAAACACACACACACACTTTTGTATTAATTTATAATATTAGTTAGGATAGTTAGGAGGATGAAAAACCGGTCTATCAACACTCTAGACTCACAAAATGTATTAGGTACCTACTTACTTAAATAAATAAAAAAATAAAAAAAAAACTCTTAACACTACTAATTGAATATATGTTCTGAATATAAGTTTCTATGATAATTTAATTTTATCAAATTCGAAAGATACGTGGCGCCATCTATTATCTGAAGAACTTTATTGTTGTTTTCCTCGGGAACAGTACTTTTTTTTCGAGATGATAGGTATCACAGATCTTCAGAGAGATCTGTGATAGGTACCCTATGTCCGTTAAACGTACTCGTAACAACGTTTATGCAAAAATGCAGGATGATCGGTTCAGTGGTTAAGGCGTGAAAAGGTAACAAACAAACAAACATTTAACTTTCGCATTTATAATATTAGTTACTATACTTAAACTATATTAGTTAGGATGGATCTAATCCATCCTAACTTAGATCCATCCTAACTAATATTATAAATGCGACTTGTTGGGCATGTTGGGCCACAAAAGGGATGAATAAAAGGCAATTGCATGCAGATGAGAATGCTAAATGGGTTCTGTGGTGTTACGCGAATGGATAGAGAAAGAAATGAGTACATAAGAGGAAGTTTGAAAGTGACACCGGTGACTGAAAAGTTGTGCGGAAATCAGTTGACATGGTATGGGCATGTGATGTGGAGGAATGAGGCAAATGTCGTAAGGAAAGTTTTGAGTATGTATGTCAATGGCTGCAAGACTAGGGGAAGACCAAACAAACGATGGATGGACTGTGTGAAAGATGATATGGCTAGAAAGGGGGTGACAACTGAGTTGACGGACGAGTAATAGAGAATTATGGAAAAACGGGACATGTTGCGCCGATCCCAAATAAATTGGGATAAGGGCAGGAGAATGATGACCAAGGGATCATAAGTGTAAAGGGTTGTACATTTACTAAGTAAATTAATAAAGTATGTACTTACTACACGATTCGGTCCTTGTACGAAACTCCCTAAATGTCTACTAATAAAACGGGTTGTCCTGTTATGAGCCCCTAGTGAGTGTTACCCTGAACGCGATAACGGCCTGATATGGTTGTTGTAACAACAAGATAACAATCGACTGAGGATCATTTCAGTAAAGCTGATAGTAAGGAACAGGGGATTATTATTAGCAAGTAGGTATACGTATCAGAAATCGCAGTTCACAGCCAATAAACTAACTAAACCCAGTAGATATTACACGTCGAGAATCGAAAAAAAAAAAAAAAAATGAAAATAAATAAATGATTACGATATTGATTAATATTTGTAAAAATTGAGAATTAAACAGCAAAAAAATCCTTTGAAAAAACAAATAATTCTGAGTCGAATTATGTAAAAAAGTGAATTTCGTAAAAGTGCAGTTGACTCTTTCTACTTTGTTGCCGTCGTACTGTCTACACGGTAACGTCATTTTTCTACTTTGTTGCCGTCGTACTGTCTACACGGTAACGTCATTTTTCTACTTTGTCGCCGTCGTACTGTCTACACGGTAACGTCATTTTTCTACTTTGTTGCCGTCGTACTGTCTACACGGTAACGTCATTTTTCTACTTTGTTGCCGTCGTACTGTCTACACGGTAACGTCATTTTTCTACTTTGTTGCCGTCGTACTGTCTACACGGTAACGTCATTTTTCTACTTTGTTGCCGTCGTACTGTCTACACGGTAACGTCATTTTTCTACTTTGTTGCCGTCGTACTGTCTACACGGTAACGTCATTTTTGTCTACTATTCCGTCGATAAAACGCTTCTCTACAGTCCTCGTGCTAAGCCTCCAGGTTGCCATTGTTTTGCATTTTAAACAACTGTTTAGGCAGCGCATGCAAATAATTCTGTTTTAAGAGGTATTATTTCTTCCCGATTTGCTGGACAAAAATTGTGATAGCTCGGCTAATATGCAAGATATCAATATAAATTATAGCTTATAGCACTCGGGAATAATGTAGCTATCTACCAGTAAAAGATTTTTTAGAATTAAATCACGAGTTCCGGAGATTACCCCTACATAAAAACTTCCAAACATACAAACAAATTTTACCTCTTTATAATATTAGTATAGTCCAGGTTTCTGCACAATGTCAGTAATGTCCACGATAAACTCAGAACGTATATACTTGCCCGGATTTGAACCCATAACCACAATTAAACATGAACGTAAAAAATCACAGGATAGTAAGTATTGTCGTTAGTTGGAATAATTAATAACAGGCCCGTTGGCGTGGACCTATCATGCCGCAGGCCGTGGGTTCGATTCCCATCCAGGACAAACATTTGTGTGCATGAACATGACTGTTTGTCCCGAGTCTGGGTGTAACTATCTATGTAAGTATGTATTTACAAAAAAAAAGTAGTATATCAGTTATCTGGTTTCCATAGTACAAGCTCTGCTTAGTTTGGGATCAGATGACCGTGTGTGAATAATGTCCCAGGTTATTATTATTATTAATTAAAACCAACTATGTCTAATTGAGTGCATTCACATGTTTAATGACAGCTCAGCTAGTACGAAGTGCCTAAATGAACGATCTAGCTGCTAGGTTGCTAGCAAGTAACAAATCTCTTTGAATTCTCTTATTACTCGTATTTTCTTCTAATACATTTGTTTTGATTTGCTACTCCGCCCTCAGCACCACTTCGGCCCACTTTTTCGGTTGTTTTCATTTCCTAAAATATCAGTGAGAATACAAACAAAAGCGAAAATTCTTTGCCTTTATTTTATTTTGTGAATAAACGAACCTTTTACAAGTCAGTCTGTTTCTACAAAAACATTCAGCACAAAACATTTTAATGCCATGGGAAATGTAACCAGAAATACAGAAAAGCCTTTGAGATGAAACCTTTATTTCACTATTGTAGTCTATTTCAGTCATCTGAGCGACAAAAAAAGTTTGACAACATGTGATTTATCCCCATCTACGAAGAAGCTCCTTTTATTAAGCGAATGTACTTAGTATCTAAAATATTCATGCAATAGAAATATCTACGTATTTTCTATCAGTTTTTATCGCCTTAACTAAATTCAAAAAAAAATTGTGAAATCTAACTTCATAACCAATTCATGTATTGATTTACACTTTTTTTCCAACAACTTTTCTCTCACGTTGGCGAGAGATATACGAGAACACCTCATGCTGAGGCAAAAAGTTTTGCTAGGTACTTGGTCAGTTTGGAAGACTAGGGGCAACTACAGGGGCGACTGCTAAATCCATGTTAAAGTTTTTATACACATAGATAATGCATACACAGATCATGTTAATTAGTCATTAGCCTAATTAGCATGATCTGTCCCAACATTCATGGATATTCTTATCCAAATCAGTCATCAGCCGAAACATCGTTTATTTAGCAACATCTAATGAAGGGAGTAACTTGACAAATTACGTTAACTAGTTAGAAAACTTCAGTTAAGTTGATAACAGTCTTAATAACTTTAATTATAATTAAACAAAGACTTACGGAAGCCAGGTCACCAGGTGGCACGGCCGCCATTTTTAACACAACTTTGACAAAGTTTCGGCAACAGTTTCCGTGTAAAAGGAGGAATAATAAAGAGTTGAGGATGTAACGGACTGAGTTTTGAGAAGTTTATGAAAGTAAAGGGTTAAATTCCAATAGACAAGATGGCAACCAGTGAGTAATTAGAAAATTTTAACAATTAAAAGCGCTTTTAAATTCATAATCAATCAACTGGATATACCTACTGACAATCTAGTACAAAATGCCGAATTGCTGATACAACGATGTGATGTCATTCAGTTTCAAAAAACAGATTCACAATTTTAGTTGTAGATTAAGAGCCTATACAACCTCAGCTCAAACAAACTTCAAGACGCCGATAGTTAAGGTAATTTCTTTTTACGGTGAAAATAATGGTATTAAAAAAGAAAAAAGAATAAAAAACATACGACCTGCTTTATAGTTAGTTCAGTTAGTGTGATAAGTTTTATGATCTAATTTGAAGAATTTTTTTTCTATCGAGAAAATTTTACGGAATCGTGTTTTCGTCACACATAGTACTTAACATTAACCCTTAACTTTACCATATATTTATTTCAAAATTAATGCTGCAGTATTTTCGACACAACGGAGGATCATGCTAAGCCATGTGAGGTAGTATAGGCTCTTAAATGGAAAGTGTAAAGGAAAACTGAAGCGAAAATAATTGTTACAGAGATAACAATATTCATTTTGTAGTTACACAATCAGTCTACACCCGGGGCCAGTTTCCTCGAACCTATTTCCAATTTCCAGCAAGGTTGATGAGCGCCGCGAGACTACAATTTAGTTGGAACACGCCTGTTTACCAGCCGCCATCGGAAGCTCTCCCCAGACGAATCTACTGAACATTTCTTACAGACTCTTGTAATTAAATGGCCTTAAACACGGTTGAATACATTATTTTTCAGAATAATTTGGTTTGGGCCTCTGAAACTGATTAGTAAGTTGAGGCAAAAAGGATATACCTACATTCATATTTAAAAAAGTAGATTAAGTATTTCAATGACCTTTTAAATATGTAAAAGATAATATACAAAACTAAACGTTTATACTAATACTAAGTAATGCAATCATCAAATCAGAGACAATTCAGGAGCAGTCACAAAATTAATTATATATTTAATAGAACTTTACCAAAACTGTCGTATCTCGGCGACCCAAATCATAAACAGATAGACAAGTGGGAAAATAAAGTGGCTCGGTGTCCTGAACAAAAGGGAGGTAGCAGCCCTTAGCGGCACTCTCGACAGATATTATGAGGCCTTCATTATTAACGACAACGCACAATTTACTCCCGCAGATTTTGAGCCTCTAACTATTGCCGTAATCTCAGTAACTCTTGTTAACTCTTGTTTATGAGTTCCTGGTTAAGGTGATTGAATAATGTTATTGTCTGTTATTATGATAACGTCGGAAATAAGTACTACGGGTACTCGTTTAGCTACTTTGTTTGTTTTTCTTTTAACGAAAAAGAAAGAACGAACTTTGGACGTAGTATTAGCGGACGGAATCTGCAAATACCTCTAAAGTAGGAACACTGAGATGTCTATTTACATCTAACAAGAATTATCAAAGCGGTAATAAATAAACACAAAATAAATTGTTTATAGAAGAGTCCTCATAATCCGAGTAGCCTTCCTAAACTGTTTGGGAAATACAAATAAATAAAGCGAAGCGCGTTATAAATAATTATTTATAACGCGCTTCGTCTTTATTTATTTAATTTGAAACTTTTAGAATCAAAACCCTTCAGCCTTGGCCAGCATCGGGTAAACAAGAACAAGTCATGCAAAAATGTTCACCACAATGCGTTTTAGCTGTATACTAGGATAGCAAAAGCTAACAAGAGTCAATTGTAGGCGGCCGGGACTTCAACAATGGCGTTAAATCGCGCCGAGAGAATTAGTTCGAGAGGCCGTACGCCCCGGCCACTTTGTTGCCATTTGCAGCAATTTACTGCTATTCCGAAACTAGGCATGCCCGACTTCATAAAAGCTATGTTTTAAGTGATAGTCGTGGGATAATGTGGACCAACGTATATAGATTAATTACAATCTGACACATTAAAAAGTGATTTTTTTTACATAAAACCACAGACTTCCAAAAAAAAAACAGTACAAATTGAAAAATAACTTTCTCAGAAGTCGGTGGAAAAAACTTAATTATAGATCCAAAGACACCGACTTATGAAAAAGTTATTTTTCACTTTATAGTGTTTTTTTTTGAAGTAGCTTTTTTGTAATTTTTTTAAACACTTTGATCGTCTAACTAACGTCTAATTAGTCTGCTGATTTAATTAAACAACAAGTAAAACTTTTTCGTAATCTTCCAAGATTAAAAATATAGAAAAAAATAAAACTCTCGTCTCTTACAAGTCCTGATTGCGAAGTAATGCTTTTCAGAGATTTTTTCGCAGTGAATACCTAATGGAATAGAATATGTATGAGAGATAAGCTAATCTGTTCAAATCAGCGCGACCAGTAAAACGTCGCGCGGTACAATTTCTCAACAAATTATGATGTCGTTTGTGCACAATATTTGGTTGTTAGCAGTCATTTATTATGCTAAATAATAATTGCATTACCTCGGCGGAACGGGGAAGCTAAACTGACCAGATTGAAGAATTAAAACAAAGTTCCAATGTAGTAAAAGTTGAGTCGGCGCCCGAGAGAGATATCCGTTAAGGGGGAAGCGTCAGGGTAGCCCGCGAAATTCAAATTTTCTTACTTTTTTTGCAATTTTCAAGTCCGTATTAAGTTGTATGTTACATAAAGTATGATTCACGGCCGTAACAAATAGGTGTACTCGTATACAGAATTATAATCATTAGAATCAGTAATACAACTCCTTAAGGTAGTATAATCCTCAAATGTCAAGATTTCATGAATTACCTGATCTTAAAGAGTTGTATTGATCACTTTAATGATGATAATTATGTTAATGCATACTTGTTACTTCCGCGAATTACATTTTGATCAACGTACAACCTAATACCGACTTGTACATTGCAAAAAAACGTAAGAGAATTTGAATTTCGCGGGCTACCATGACGCTTTCGCCTTAATTAGTCGCGATCTATAATTAGTGGATGGTCCCGGCGCGAAGAGTTGTTTGTTGCTAAAGAGCCGCTGTCATTCGCTCGTAAACGTATAATCTCAGCTAATGAGTCGGGATTTATGATTTGGGGAGCAAACGAGAACCCCTATGAGGCCGGCATAACAAAGGTGTTTAATTAGAGCTCTTGGTGTTGCCACTACAAGTTACGGACGTAGTTGATGGAGACTATGTAAGTCTGCGGCGCCAGGCGACCTGCTGCATATGAAATACACGTGTATTTTCTAAAATCAGGTTAAGCAATTTCAGTGTTGATTAAAACCTGTGCACTAATCTCAAGTAACAACCATTCATTTTATGTATACACGGTGGATCTGTCTGTGATTTGTGAGTTAATTACTTACGTTATCTTTCTGTAATAATAATAATAATAAGCCAATCAAAATGGATGTAGGATCGGGTCCCGCGGTACTTAAGAGCTACTCCTCATCGAAAAGTCCATAAGCCAATAGGTTCGTCGATCCCGCAAGGATTTGTCGACATGCTGGATAGATTATAAGAAGGCCTACGACTCGGAGATGTACAAGATTGATGCATCTCTACGCACCTTCCTAGAGTTATGTGTGGGGCACTGGCGGACGGTCCTTCGCTATCCGGGTTGTCAACAGATCCAGGGGAACGATGAGCCTGTATGGATTAAAAGGGGAATATTTCAGGGCGACAGATTGAGTCCATTCTAGTTCTGCTTAGCCCTGAATCCTCTAAGCACACTGATAGAGGATTCAGGTCTAGGTTATCGGCTGAAGAGAGGTGGTCAGGTCATATCTCACCTCTCTACGTGGATGATCAAAAAAAAAAAAAATACCGGTATGCTCCACCGTGCCAGCCGGCGACTGGATGGGAGGACCCGGTGGCCATATCCGGTGGGGTTCGGGCGTCCCCGCAGTCTCCAAATGAATTCCCCGCAGGTTTGGTTGGCTGTAGTGTTCCACTTGGATCACTGAGCGGCGCCTCGACAAGTCGACTTCTTCCCCAACAACTCCACTCCATATGACCTAAGCTAAGAAAAATAAGGTTAAACAACGGCTGCACTTCCTCCCACTAAAAGTGCACCTTACTAATATCAGGGGTTGCACTCCAATCTCGATTCGGTCCATCACCACCTTGAGACCGAGAAGCCGCACCTGTTTTTCCTAACGGAGACGAAGATGACAACCCCGTCGGACACGGCGTACCTCAACTACCCGGGTTACTCTCTTGAACACAAGTTAAAGAAGCAAGCTGGGGTCTGTGTGTACGTTCGCGATGACATTTGTCGTCGTCTCCGTTGCTTTGAGAAATCGGGTTTCTCTGCCATATGGCTACTTGTGGATACTGGCGTGGAGAAACCTCTCTACATCGGCATCTACCGATCGCATAGCGGTGACCAGGAGACAACAGCGCTCTTTAATTTCCTCGTCGAGTCGACTGACGTAGCCCAGCAACGCGAAGCTCATTTTTCTGGGGGACTTCAACGCCCATCATAAAGAATGTTCCCATACCAGAAAACTGACCATGCTGGGTTGGAGGCGCGCAAGTTTGCTTTAACGGTAGATCTAACCCAGATGGTGAATGTAGCAACGCGGGTACCGGATGTTGACGGCCATACACCCAATTGCTTGGACCTTCTGCTGGCATCTGATCCGGACAGTCATTCAGTATCGGTCTCAGCCCCGCTGGGAACGTATAACCACTGTCTGGTGAAATCCATATCAACCTGCTCTCCTCCAGATGCGAGCCCTAGAGGCACGAGGCGAGTATGGCGATACGAGAGTGAACAGGCTTCTTCTGGGTAAGCTCACTCCATCGTCGACTTTGTCTCTGTCAACTCTGACCTAGACTAGAGTCAAGAGCAAACCCATCACAAATAAAAAAAAAAAGAAATGATTTAAAACTCTTTGCCCCCAACAAATTGCTAGGAGCTACTGAAGGCAACTAAAACTTTCAGTAGCGCCATCAGGATGGAATTAGGTGTGGACAAATATGCAGTCATGCATGTAAAGCGAGGGGAGATTATGGAATCCGAGAGACTTCAACTTTCGGGTGTATGGAATACCTTAGATCATCCGAAAGCTATAAGTATCAACGATGCTGACATGAAACACTCGTTGAAGGAGCGCTTCTTTGGCCGCCTGAAGAAGGTATTAATTATTCTTAATTCAGGCGGAAACAAGGTTCGCGCTTTCAACGGTTGGGTCATGCCGGTCTTGATGTACTCTTTCGGCATACTCAAAAAGACTCAGACCGAACTCGATACTCGGCCGTGGATAGGAGGGTCCGCACACTGATGACCGCAAACCGGTTGTAACTTATACGTCGACATTACTTGGTATCCCCCTACTCAACGGGAGTAGGGGTTACCGAGTAATGTCGACGTTTGTCTCCCGCATCGGAATCATACTTCACCGTCAGATAATAATTTTGTGAAGCACAAACAGCTGCCTAACAGAAAGTACCTGTATTTCTTTATACAGACAAGACGTAGGATGTCTAAACGGTTTGAAGGACCTTCATCATCATATTTAAAGAGTTAAGACATTCAGCTGACCCTGCAACTTTTTCATTGGTCTAACAAAGTCTATGTGCATCAATAATCACCTACTGTACTGTGTATGGTGAGGCACTTATAAAAATCTTCTAATCTAAATAGAACGTTCTCAAAGGGTGATTCTAAAGGTTATGCATTTTAAGCGTAGAGATTAATCTACCGCCCTGCTGTACTCTGAAACCCAAGTCGTCACAGTGGGACAACTCTTCATTTTGCGTGTAGCCTTACGCCATCACTCCATCCTACCGCTAGACTCGAACAACCTTCTAAGACTTCGAGGTCGTCCGGTCTGTGTTTCTGTCTAATGTCGTTCCGCATTTGCTAGCCCCCATTACTCAGTCCTAAGCGCTCGTCTTTATAATAGGGTACGTCGGTTAATTAATATTTACACGTTGGCCAAGTTTGCTCTGAAAGCAAAGCTAACTAATTAGTTGCAGAATTAGTCTGAACGATACGCAGGATATTCTAGCGGTTGCCTCATGAATACCTGAGAAAGGTATTCATGGGCTGATCGTTGGAGCGTCTTCTGTATCATTGGAATATCTGCGGTCATATGACATTTATACAATAATCGATTTTGAAAATGGCATGCCATGACGAAAGTACTTATAATTATTTTTTTTATTGTTTAGTCTCATTAGTTTTAGTAGTGTTCGAGACGGATCCTATAATTATGTAAATAACTTGGCGCGTGTAATCAATTTGTTTAATAACGCAATATGTTGTGTATTTACAAATTTACGTAATATCATTATGGTAATTACTGAGCCTGATCGCATTTAGTTGTAATACTCGTACATTATAATGAGGAACTTTTTACTTAATTCAGGAGCCAGCTGTTCTACCTGGTTTTGACTACCACGGTCTTGTACTATTATGTTTAGTGTAGAATATTTCTACTAGTACAGAAAACTAATTATTATTAAATTTAACCTTACTAGGACAGCTCTTTGCGTTCGCTCAACTTGCAACATGTAAGTTTTTGGAGAATATAGAGATGCAATAAGAATTTGATTTTAGAATTTCAATTTGATTGACTTAGAGCGCAGTACAGAGTCTTTAAGGTAGCAGTATCAGCTGAGTGCCTCAATTTTTTTAAATATATGTACCGGTTTTCTAACCCGTGCGGTGAGGTTATCAATAAGAGACTTCCAGTTTAAGGCGATACGTAAAAAGCTAACTGAGCGGCAATAAGAAAGTGACAGAGTCAATTACATCCACATGCGAAAAAAAGAGAGCGCAACAATGCGCTGGAACCAAAATAAAAGCGCCAAAGTAAATAAAAATTGTTTAAAAATAAATTAAGCTATCTATCAAAAATATGTTCAGCCAGAGTTTTCAATTACCTAATACGCACATTTTGAATGCAATTTTGCAATGAAATTACTTAGGATTTTAGAATTACAGAAAAAAATATAAAAAAGTAGAGGTATTTTTGGAATTAAATTCTATCGAGGAAATTTTACCCAATCGTGTTTTCCTTCAGTCAGAGTATTGATCAAATAATCAATAAATATATATCCAAAAATTAACTCCATACATTCTGTAATAGTGAAATAAATGGTTACGAAAAAGCCCCCAACTTATTTTGGTATCGCCTTAAAAAGCCATCAATACGTACCCCAAATATTTAATGGTAGTAGATGTTGTTAATTGTGGGCAACAGCAATTTCACTGCAAACTAAAGTGGGCTTTAAAAATAATAGGAGTCCGGGGAGGATGATGTAATGGTCTATAATAATAATATAATAATAAATTCTTTATTTTCACCAAAAGCCATCACAATTACAGGAACTTAAATCTAAGAGCATATAAGGCTTATAACTAGGTCACAATCATTTTAATTCCCTGACTCCTAAACTAGGTGTACATATGTGCCTGTGTGTTAGGAGTCAGTGATTCGCCGCAAAAAAACAAGTCAAAAGCCATAGCAATAAAACGGGACGTTACAAACAATAGGTAAATGGCGTAAAAGAAAACAGGAAAATCTATGCAAAGAAAACACAACATGAAAAACGTTTAACTGTGTGGCGAGGTGAATAAATGTAGGGTCCAAAAGTGTGTGCGTGTGTGTATGTGTGTGTAGTGAGTAGGTGTAGAATGTGTGTGAGTGCGTATGTGGTGTGTAGGTGTAGGGTGTGTGTAGTCAGCAAAAAAGGGGCGTAATCAGTACACAACCGTCTTAGGTTAGATTTAGATTTATCTTTATATGTATAGTACCTTATCATTGTAAATTGCCTAGCAGAAGATCCTCAGTGTCATCATAACTTAGTGTTTGGAGATAATCTCTAAGTAAGTTTTTGCATTTATATTTAGGGCACGAAAAATTTTTTAACTTTTTATTTAAGAGATTGTACATATTAATGCTATTAACGTAGAATTGGCGTTTGGCAAATGCAGTTCTATGGCGTTCGTGGGGAAAAACGTTATGCTTAAGCCTGCCAGTCGGTTCCTTTGGAGGGCGGGCAGAGTGTTTGCGTAGGTTAGAAAGGAGCACATAAAGTTGCCTAACTGTGCGTACCTCGCAATCGGAATAGAGCTGCATAGTAGGATACCTACGTGGAAGAGAGAGCATTACCTTAAGTACAGCTCTCTGGGCTCTCTCAAGGCGGATAAATACATTTTGGGTGGCACCACCCCAGACGGGCAAGCAGTACGTTAAGACAGACCGGCATAGAGCAAAATATACTAATTTTAGCGTTTCAATATCAGCAGAGTTTCGTAATTTCTTGAAAACATATATTAGCTTACGTATGCGGGACGTGACTTTGGCTATATGGGGGTGCCAGTAGAGATGCTGATCGATGAGTACTCCTAGATACCTTACACAAGTGGATTTGGCGAGGAAGAGGCAGCTACACTGTGTAAAGGATCTGCAAGCATGCGCTTTTATAGTAAAGGAGTTTGAGGGACATAGAGTCGACCGAATGGAAAATGGAACATATACCGATTTATCAACATTTAAGGTGAGCAAGTTGTCGGTCAAACATTCCATTATGGCGGAAAGCGCAGCCTCGGCGTTTTGATATGTCTGAGACCAGTCATCACCATCTACAACAAGGGCAGTGTCATCCGCGTACGTGAATATCTTACAATTTTCGAGAGGCAGTTTGCAAAGTCTGGAAGGCAAAGGGCAGAAAAACGGGCTTACTCAGATTTACAGTTAGAAGATTATTACGAGTATATACCCAGCTCATAACCGATGCCAGGGTTTTTTCTGCATATGCTGATGTCTCAGCCCAATTATCTCCGTGTACGAGTAAAGCCGTGTCATCGGCATATGCGAAAATAGAGCAATTTGTCAGTAACAGCTTGCCGGTTGTTCATATAGATGAAAAAGAGCGTGGGTCCCAGAATTCAAAACCCGAGGCACACCGAAACTTACCGTCTCACAATCTCTGACACACCCGGCAATATTGACACATTTTTTGTCCGATTAGCGAGATAATCTTGAAATATATGGAGGGTATGAGCCCTATTAGCAATCGCCTCTGGCTTTGAAAGAAGGTGAGGAACAGACACAGTGTCGAAGGCCTAACCGTAGGTTTAAAAAAAAACGCGAGACAAATAATTACGCAAGTAGATGATTTTTCTACATATACATATGTATAACGGTAAGGCTAAAACTTTATAACTCCCTGTAATTAAAGCAATGACTCTTTTTATTTTTGTAAAAAAGTTTAAAAAAAACCCCTAACACATAAATAGCCTCTTATTTCTCTAATGAAAGAGAAAGATGCCCACTATCCTATTTTCTTTGATTAATTATTGGAATGTCAAAGATTCTCACGAATCAAAATTTTAAACTGTTACCAAAATAGATCCTTCAACCAACAATTATTGTCACTACAACTCTAACACTGTTTGTCCACACCGGGAACTAAACAAGAAACGAGACTATTCGGCCATAATACATGTACTGTCGCTATTTCGTCGCCGTCGTCTTTTTCTCGTTGACGTTCCATTCCCGATGCGGTAGACAAACAGTGTTAGGCTGTGGAACATTATGCATGGCAAGTTTTGTGGGCCCGTTCGTTTTGCCCCCAGTATCTATTGCCCCAGTTCGTGTTGCACCCGATTCGAATAAATTGTATATCTATATTTTTGTCAGATTTGAGTTCATTTGGACTAAGTATCGTTGCCAAGAAAATTGTTTCTTAATTTAATCATTTATTTATACGTATATGTTAATGATACACTTATGATTTATTTATAGGTTGTTAATAAAAATATATTTGTTCAATAATAAAAGACTACGTAAACTAAAATGCTGAATTATCAAACTATATTTGTAAGTTGCAAAAAATTTACACCGCACGGAAGTGAGCGAAGGGTAATTTGTTTATTTCCATTGTGTAGCTCTTGCCTGAACTGAAATAGGTTACTGATAACAATCTTACGAGTATAAAAAGATATAGCAAGCCTATACGAGTACGACAACAACAACGCAGCCACGGCACCATGTGATAATTAAACAATACGCACATGAACCCGAAAAGTCAAAAGGTTCGTGTCTTGGATTCGAACTCAAAACTTATGATTTGGCAGTCCGACCGTCACAACACAAGGCCATCAGTGCTGTTAATTAAAAGCATTGTGACTTGTACTTTGTAATTGATCCAGTGTAACAAAGCATTTTTGTTATATTAAGTTCATATTATTTCAAATTAATTTTATAGTAGGCATTAAACATCCAATATTTTATTATTTTGTAAAGCACTTTTATGTATGTCAGTACATTTAGTTAAAAATAGCTTTGAATTATATTGATTGTGCCTAAACAAAGTCGGGTGCCAGACGAACGGGGGCAATCGAACGGACCCAGTTTTGTTATGACGAAGGGCAGGAGGCCGGGCGACAGGGACAGAAACAACATATAAAAGCTGTAGCATTCTACATAAACGGCTACCCCTTAAAAAAAAAAGAGGCCCCCACTTGCATTATTCATACGGATGCTAATGGAAATGGCAGGTCTTAAAACTGTAGACGTAAACAATGCCCAACTTTATTGTTTTTGAGACCAAGGAAAGCCTGAGAGGACAATGTACCGTGATGAAAAATTTGCGACACAAAATGAAAAGGGAGTGTTTGTAGTCAATTAACAAATCCGTTTGCGCATTTTATGACGAGCCGGGACAATGAGGAAAGCCGTGATGTTTTTCATTGAGTGTTTACTTTATAATACTGACAATAGGTATCGTTCTGTTTTATTAACAAATTGGTAAACAAACGTTGTCGAATTTTGGAATTTATAGCAATATAACATGACAGTAGAAGGGTGAATTTTGCATAAAATTAATGGAGTGTATGTGCTGATTATTATTTTCCAAATATCTGCAGAATTTCCGAGAATTTGGGAGTTAGATATAGTTTTAATCACCATTTCCGTTAGAATGGACTTGCGGATAACCGCAAATTGCTTGAGGTCTATCTCCTGCATCGGATTGTTCGATACTCAGTAAATTGATTGATTGGACCATTTCGGTGTATCTATGTATCTTCGTACACATACTGAATGTAGGTAATTAAAGAAACATGGTTGACTGCGGTACTAACAATGACACCAGTACCGAACACGACATGTACTGATAGGAGATCGTCTATTAGGGCGTCTACTAGGGCGATATTATCACATCAATGAACCGACACTATTATTTTTCGCGCGTGCGATCAATTGCATTCATTGTCAGTTGATTTGTTGCACATACTCGTAACTCGAATGAAACAACGTTCGCCAGTTAGCGATAGACACATAAAATAAAACTATAAACATCAAGTAATTAGCACGGTTGAGTTTTTCATTTTTAACTCCCCGGGTAAGTCTGTTATCCTCTTAACTATGCTCGCCTGAGCGCATCCCCCACTACTGGGTACTTAAATGCATTCACAGAAAGAGGGTATTTAAATGTCTGCCTGTAAAATCCTCTTCCAAGGAAGAGCGCTTCCACTGGAGTTTCTTTTTTATTTTGTGGTACATTAAATATGGTTAAGGAAAAAAATATTTTCATTACAGTGATTCTAAGCTGTCTTTCCTTAAATAAATATTGGCTGTGGCCGGGCTCCTCTCATATTATGAAAATTCCTAGTTTTCAGTTTAATTAAATATATTATTACTTTCTATAATGTTAGCCTTTATTTGTAACTTTATTTTAATTAGTTCAACTTGCCACGTTATATTATCTTCTAAAGAGTTAGTCTTATCTACCAAGTAAACGGAATGTTTACTTGGTAGACTCAAATAAAACGCTATTAATTAAAATTAAAATTTTCTGTGCCATTGCGGTTGGCATTTAAGTAGAAGTAGTAGAGCACTAGGCGCGCAGTAATAAGAAGCGGTGAGACGCTTGCGGCCGACACCATGCAATATTGATGCGGCAGGTACAGATGGCCGGTGCAGGCTGGACAGACGAGTGAGCGCGGCAGACATAGTTCGTGGTGACGTGACGTAAGATGACGCTGCCAGCCTGTTTTATATTGTACCAGGCATCTATGTAATGAAGTTGGTTTGTAATAAAGAGGGGAATCTCTTAGTAATGGAAATGCTTTTTGGAAATGTCATATGGTGAGAGATATTACATAATATGAAGTGGTTATGAGTTAGCGAGTATTTGACATTCACGTGTAAACTAGTAGGTACGATCTAATAAGCAATTTATTGTTTGTAGTCGGGTAATGCTTTCAAAGATAGCGTGCCATTATATAACCATTAATGCGTTTACAAGTATTAAGGATTGTTGCAAGTTTCGCTAAGCGTTGATCGTAACATGCAGGAGCAACAGCGAATAGATACGCCTGAAGCTGTCATCGAATAAATCAACAGGAACAGAAATGACACATTATTAACGCAGGACTATTGATCATTGTATGAATACCATGATGACGTTTAAAGCTAAAGTTCACTTGTAAGTACCAGATGTGTCATAATGAATTAATTAAATAAACGTCCTAACGTGTTTTGTGATTAATTCAGTGTTGCTGTTTATCTCCACCACCTGTAGGGGTGTAGGGTCTAACTCCCAGTATTTTATTAGTAATATATCACAGACAATGGTCATACATCAGTGAGAGTGGGGCATACTCGCAGCCCGTAGGAGCTCCGATGCATACCTTCCATATTAAATAAGCGAGTGCACGAACAAAGGATTCCGCATTGTTGTGCACGGAGTATTGACGGAGCCAACAATAGTTCAGTAAATAACGCGTCCACTGCACTGCGGTCGCTGATAAACTGCTTTTTGAGTCGCACAATACGAGCTATCCCGCCGCCAGTCGCGAGCACCTGACAACCACAGAAATACAACTAATGAACTACTATTAAAGTAGGTTACGAGAAAAATTGTTGAAAAATACAAGTTAAATTGTTTTATTTTTCTTATAATGAAAGGGCAGAGAATGCTTTTCGCTTTTAAAATAAACAGTTAACGCAACAAAGACAGCAGTAAAGACAATCTCCTTTCTAAACCTTGTTTAATTGTATCCTCAAGATGATGATCTTGCAGTGCGCCACAAACGCGATAGATAAACGTAATTCGAACATCCAAGAAGCTAGTCTAAGAGAGACCTCCATCAACATCCTCTTATTTCTGCAATCCCGGTAGTTGTCAGCCACAAACGCGCACAAGGCGGAGCGAGCACATCCGATCGCGCGGCCGTGCCACCTCCGGCCATCAATAAGGGCGGCTCGTATCCGGTCGGACGGTAAACACCATCCCATGGAAAGGTTTCTACAAAATGTGCACAAGTTTCAATCTTGATCTGGCGACACTGAAAGTAATGATCTTCATCAGTAGTTCTCAGACGCACCGTTTCAGAGAACATCAATAATAGAGAAGACGACTAATGGAAGAAGACAATATGGTGCGCCACACCGCGGCTCCGATTCCAAACAAATTGGGAACAGCTAAGGGCAGATGACGACAATGTTGAGTGTAAAATTGCAAGTATAAGAGAGACATAATTATGCGATTGGTAAGGCTACAATGGTCTACAGAGCCTACAACAGTCTACAACTAGTTTCGATGGATTAGATAGAATGAAATAATAATACATTTTTATTTTAGAAAAAGCACATTTACAGTTCACAAAAACCATTTACCAAATAAAAATAGAACAATCCTGAAAGGAGTGTATCGTCGGAGTCTGTACTAATGAAAAAATACATTCTATGACAGACACCAGCGCCTTCTAAACAAGGTTACATTAAGGCAACTATAACAGACTTTTAATAATTTTAAACTGAGGAACACGTCTTAACGAGTACCTAGTGCGATTTGGAAAAAAAAAATTAAATTAGAGCATTTTCATAATAACTTAATACGTGAATATTTTAGATTGTTTAATTAATTTGTAGTTATGTCTAACGCGGATAAAAAATTGAGAATCACGCAAGAACTATCTAACGTATTTTTAAGAAAACGTCACCATTTTAAAGATAATTTAATTATTTATCTTTTAGTATCCGTGTTTTAATATAATACCTTTTGTTTTATGCGTAATAAATTAATAATGCGTTTAATATGGGACAGCGCTCCTGTGATGGGCGAGTCCTATTACTAGCTGGACGTACAACGCGTTGCGTTAGCTCAGCACAGTACACGCAAGCTGCTGCATGATGCAATCTGGTGAGAAATCCATGAACCCAATGTTTTTGCATACCATATTTGGAGTGGATCTTTTGTAGTTATCTTGTTTGTACCTCTACCAACTATTACGGTTTAATGAGGGTCTAACTATCCAGGATAATGTTGAGCAGGCACCTTTGATAATTCCGAGATAGCTGTGACGACTAATATACATAGCCCGTGTAGTCCTGCCAAATTGTTTTATTAATTTCAGTATAGATAAGCCTCCGATTATGATCGTTAAACATAAACTAATAAAGGTGCCAGCAAAATGGCGCCGTTCTTAATTCCTGGAACCGTTTTATAAATGTTGTAATGGAATTGAAAGGCTCCGGGAATAAAATTATTATTTTCGGCGCGTACGGGGAATGAAAGAATATAATTATCAAGAAATTGGTTAACTGTTCTATTTATGCTCACAGTCCACTGAATGGCAATTCATGTTGTTTTGAAACTTGCAGGAAAAACATCTGTGTCTGTTCACAGCAGTTCTACAATAAAAATTAAAACGAAGCCAACTCATATTTATTTTAAAACTCCGCGGCCTGCAGAAACACATAGAAGTCTTAGTTTCTGAACGGCAGCTATTACACGAGGAAGTCGTCGCCGGCATCGCGACCGGCACAGCGGCACAATGGCGGCAGGACCGTTTCCGCTTCCGTCTGCACACACACGTCAGTTTCCGACCATCAATAGAGCCTCTTACAAAGATCCGCTGTTATGTCTTTACGGAAAATGGGATTTATCTCTTCGGTAGAATATCTATAATTAAAAAACTAAAAGTGTAGTTATACATATTTTATGTTAGGTTCGGTTAGGTTAATATATATATATAATAAGGCCAATAATAAAAATATAAATACTAACGTTCTCGAAGCGCTATACCAAAAGTAGTTTTCTTCGTCCTGCGAAGTTTCACCTGTCAAATTACGTAACAAGTTTCCCTCAGAATATAATAAATATCTCCTTGTGTCCAAGTATTCACAGAATCAAAGCCTGAGTGAAAGGGAGCACTGGATAAGTTGGTTTATAGATAGTATGGTCGAACTTACACGATTTTTGTGAGCGTCAGAAAAAGGATAGGATTAAGTGTACTTCAGGGTCGTCTATTTTCTCAGGATTGTATTCGACATTTTCATCTACAATTATTACCGGTCTGGGTCACATTTATACAAAAAGAAACACTGTCTTCATTTCGCCACTATCAACGCCCACGTGTACCTACTAGATAGCAGTAAGTCGTCGCTGGACCACAACAATAAACTTTAATACTAACTAAGAAAATAAAACAAGGGTTCCATAACTATGACTGAAATTATCCACATAAAATAAAAGTCGTGAGGACAGAGCAGTTGTTTCGCTCCGTGAGCTAACTCTGCTTTATTGCCACAAATCGTAACTTTTACAACTGGATTGCCGCGATGCATCAAACACCAGTGTAGTCACAATATCGATCAGGATCGCATAAGCGTTGTCGGCACAAAATCCATTTGGCCATCAAGAGATGAAAATAAAGAAAAAACGGTGTCACAGATATAGAAAATAACGCAAACCGGAATGTTCGGGGATGTTTTCAGATGTGTATAGCCGCTATGCGCGGAACCTTTTAGGCATTCAACCGCTGAAAGCCGGACGCACCTGTGATACGGCTCGCGGCCTTTTGACACGGGAATCCTGTTGGATTTTCGAGTAGGTATGTGAACAGAGTGCGTCGTAAAAGTTTTACATTTCGGAACACCGACAGATTTTGTATTGATGTTGGTCGTCTGACTATTTAGCAGTTTGACTGGATTAAAATCGATCAATTAGTGCCGTTATCTGGTTTCTGTCCAACAGACTCAGATCAACTTAGCAGTTCCATTAAAGTGATTATACTCGTATAGGTCCATCTAAATCAAAATTGTAAAATGAGCCGTCTAATTGTGAACCTCACAAAGCACGTTTATTAAACGACGGCCGCGAAATGACTATCAGACATTGTTTACGATAAAGCGATCCAGTAATAACAGCTCATTCTGCACGTTCCGAAACTATCAAGTTGCAACTATTCAGTTGAGCAACTCCATTACGGGGGGCGACTAAAATGACATTGTTTGCGCTCCGATCGAAAATCGATAGTGTCCGGTTTAACAACGTGCGATTGTCGAAGACGGACGGCGCGCGGCGGGCGGTATTAGTCGGGGGGACCAGGCATGCATGAAGTGGACGCAGGTTATAAGTGCCGGCGCGGCGCAAGGACTTGATTTCCATCGAGATTGTTACCTATTTGTGTTATAAAAACCGGTCAAGATCGAGTCGGCCTCGCCCACCGAGGGTTCCGTACTATCCTACTTCTTACTTATCCTACTTAATATTATAAATGCGAAAGTTTTCTGAGGATGAATGGATGTTTGTTACTCTTTGACGCAAAAACTACTGAACGGATATTCATAAAATTTGGCACACAAACAGTTTATAACCTGGATTAACACATAGGATACTTTTTATCCCGATATTTTTACAGGTTCGAGACTTACGCGGATGAAACCGCGGGGCGCTGCTAGTCATATATAAAAAGAAGTGTGCTATTTACAGACATCATTTATTTTTCCTGTAATATTTACATAAACCACGGACGGTATTTTTATTTACATTTTTCACCAAAAGTCGAAAACTATACGGCCTAAAAAAATTGAGAATGTGCAAACAGCGCTCTTTTATATGATACCCCACATGTCCTAGTAGCCCCACTTCGAATTTTTAAGAACCCCTTTACCACCATAAGGGTTCCTTTTTACCATTTTGGTACGGAACCCTAAAAATATTGAGGTTACTGCTCATTGACGTTAATTTTTTATGCAAACACGGTAGGTATTCGAAAGAGGTTGAAACAAAAAGAAAAGCAACATCGAGCTTTAATAAAACAGACTTGTGACCTTTATGTTAATGTAGCACCAAGGGAATATAGTTGTCTTGTAAAAAACTTCTATTTCCATACTTAGCATAATATTTTCTCAAGAGATTGTTAAAATCAGTTTACCGATCTGTTTTCCAATAAGTCGGGACGGACTCCAATCCCAGACGATATTAATCTTTTCATACATCATAATCCTGACGAATCTGTATTTAGATCTATTTGAAGAGCACTACTGCGGTTACATTCCAAAGAGCTTTTAATAAAAATATTGAGGCTGCCTTAAGTAAGACAGATTTATGATAAATCTGTCTAACTTAAGGCAGATTAATGAGCCGTATGATATGAGGATAAAATGAATCTGTGTCGGAGTTCATTTAGCTGCCACTGCATTCGTATGTACTCGTAAGTAATAAATAAATAAATAAATAAAAAATAAAAAAGCCTTTATTCATACAAAATCCTTAAACTTTGTTTTTTTTTTTACATGCACAATTATTATTTCATTTGATTAATTATTTAATGTGTTTAAACAATAGTAATAATATTAATTTAATTATAATATTTTCCCTTCATAAATTAATTTTTGAATTAGTTAAAATTATTATCATTTTTGTCTGTTTGTCTATTATAGACATAGGCCTCCTCCAACTGCCTCCATAGACTCCTGTTTTCGGCTGTTCTGGTCCATGTGCTGCCCGCAACTGCTTTGATGTAGTCCACCCATCTCATAAATGGTCTACCTCGGTTTCTTTTTCTGTCTCTCGGATACCAGTACATTATAGTTTTACACCATTTCTCTCGTCCTCTTATAGTATGCCCCGTCCACTTCCATTTCAGTTTCCTTATTGTCACTGAAACATCCTTTGTTTGTGTTTGTTTTTTGATTGCTGATGTTCTTATTTTGTCTGATAATCTTTTCCCTATCATACTCCTCTCTATAGCGTTTTGGCAGACTTCTAATTTTCGAGCGTGTACCTTTGTAAGGGCCCATGTTTGACATCCGTATGTAAGGACAGGGAGGATGCAGGTGTTGAAAAGTTTCCTTCTGATGGTCATGGTTGTTTCACTGTTTTTCATCACTTCTTTTAGACTCCAGTACCTTTTCCAAGTATTGCCTATTCGTCTTTCTATTTCTTTTGAAGTGAGGTCTGACGGCGAGATTATTTGGCCCAGATAAACGTATTCATTAACATATTCAATGGTGTTACTGTTAATAGTGATTGGGTATTTTATATCGTTAGTCATAGCTTTAGTCTTTTGAGTGTTCATAATCAGTCCTACCTTCCGACTTTCCACGTCTAGTTCTCCAAGCACTGCTTGAAGTTCGTTTTTTGTTGGTGAAAAGATTATCAAGTCATCTGCAAATCTTAAATGTGTTATGTTGTCCCCGTCAATTGGCAGTCCTCTTTCTTCCCAGTTTAGTTGACGGAAAACGTTCTCCAGAACCGCAGTAAACAACTTCGGTGACAATGGATCTCCTTGACGGACACCTTTTTGAATTTTTATTTCTTCGCCTTCTCTTTCTGCTTTTATTTTAGCTGAGCTACTGTTGTATACATTGCTTATGATTCTGATATATTTATTTTCAATTCCCTGGATCTTAAGAGCTTGCCAAATCATTTGATGTTCAAGCGAATCAAAAGCCTTGCAATAATCCACAAAACAGCAGTAAAAGTTCGCATTAAATTCCTTGCCTTTCTCGAAAAGTTGTTTGAATACGTGTATGTGGTCCAATGTCGAATACCCGCTAGTGCAGACATTCACTTATCCAAGCTTGATCGGTTACAAAATATTTGTTTGCGTGTGATCGGTGGGTTCATCAAAAGTACCCCGATTCGTGTGATGGAATCCTAATTAATGCTGCCCCCTTTGTCTGTGCGACGTCGATATTTAGCTGGTAAATTTTATTTGAAATCTAAGTCTAACAATTACCCTATAATTAATATTCTTGAAAATTTAAACGGACTCTATAATAATTTTTATTGGACTCACAAGAAAAAGCCTTTGTTAATATTAACTCATAATTTATTAAAAGAGCATCTTATTCACTGCAGTAGTCAGATGGATATGTTCTCCATGGACACTTGGGTCAGTAATGTGGACTTATATAGTAAGACCTAGTTTAAGTAGTATTGATAAACCAAAACAATTTTATTGCCAGCAAAAGTTAAGATCCCTATGTTGCAAATCACTTAATGAACAATATCACGAATTTTATTCTATTTATACAGACGGTTCTTTACATAAAGATAGTAATTCCGGCGCCGCATTTTTAGATATACAAGTAGGTACTTTTATGAAACTTAAAATTTCTTGTAATGTTTCTATAATGCAGAGGCCCTCTCATATATTCATTCCTTACCCGGGGATCGTTTTGTCATCTAGTAGATGACAAAACGATCCCCGGATGACATCTACACCGACTCTAAAAGTGCCCTTCTACACTTGATTAAATGTACCTTATCTGTTAGGGACCTCCCAATAGCTTACACTATTTTAAAATGTATTTATGAAAATGTAACTAAAAATCGAACTGTTGTACTGCAGTGGATTCCTTCGCACACTGAACTGGAGAGTAATGACGTAGTCGACCGTCTTGCAAACGAAGCCGCATCCGATGGTTATGAATATTCCTGCTTACCTTTTCATACCGAACTAATTCCTACAGTAAGACATTCGTGCCTTAAGTCCTGCTCAGAATATTTCGATAAAAGGTCCTTGACGAAGGGTATTTGGTACAGGACTATTCAGCCCTCTCTTTGTCGTTTTTTGTCGTTCGATGTGGGTGGGATACACAGGCAAGAACTGGTGACGATTCTGAGGCTCCGATCTGGTCATATTCCGCTCAATAGTTTTGCTTACATGATGCGCAAAGTGGTATCACCTAATTGTACAGTGTGTGGAATTTTGGAGGACGCGCACCATATTTTAGCGGAGTGTGGTTGGCTTGAGCGTAGAAGGCGATCTACGTTTAATAATAGCTACTACAATGTAGGTTTCTTTAATAGTATTTTGGCTGCACCATTGTCTGATGCAGCCAAAATGCTGGTTAGGATGGTGATGGTAGGTTTAAAGTTAAGGTCAGAGTAGTGTTTTCTTGTTTCTTAGTTTTTGTAGGTTTATTTAAGTAAAATATTAAGTGAAATTTTTGTTTTCAATAATGGGGGTGACATATTCATATATGAAAAAAAACCCCTAAATAAATAAAGAAAAAAAATCTATAATAAAATACCTCATGCCTACAAAGAAGAATCATTAAGTATATTTAAAAAGAGGCTAACATCCTTACTAATAGGTAAATGTTATTATTCTCTACAAGATTTTTTGGATATTAAGAGTTTATAACGTTAGATCAATTTACCATATTTATTTAAAATTTCATTATATACCTTGTTTATATTTTGTTATTATTGTTGTTATTTTTTTTTTGTTGTTAATGTAAGTAAAATAATCTATTTAATCAACCATTTGTAAAATATTGAAATAAGATTGTTGTTATTGATGTTCAGTTTATGTAGGAAGGCTGTAGATCCACATAAATGTACTTTTTTTTGTTTATTTGATTGTTTTGAGTAGATATTAATATATATTTTATTACTGTTGCATGCCGTAAGGTGTTGGAACTGCTTTTATAGTGTTTACATCTTATTTTGTACCCACATTCATTGCAACATAAATGATTTCTGATTTCCTGTTACGTCTACAATATTCTTCAAATCAACTCAAATCAGCTTGTAACAGGTGTGTATCAGATATGTTTCGGATAGTTTTATGAATATCGCCTTCATATCGTCAGCATAAAATAATATATAACAATTTTTAAAACAATGCTTCACGTCAGCTTTAAAGAGAGTAAATAATAGGGATCCTAAAATAGAACCCTGAGGAACTCCAGAGGGGACAGAATGCCAACCAGATGTGTACCTCTGAAGTATCAGAGCCCGCGTTCTGTTATCAATATAAGAGGAGAACCAAAGATACAAATCTCCAAGTATACCGGCGTTTATAGCTTCTCCATGAGCAGTCCATGGTCAATACGATCAAAGCGTTTACTGTAATCAGTATAAATAACGTCAACCTGTGCACGCTGTTCCATACCCTCAGATATAAATTCATGGAACAAGATTAAGTTAGATGTAGTGGAACGCTTCCTGTGAAATTTGCTAGTTAGTCGCGCTTCTGCATTTAGTCGTGTTCTGGGTATTTACTCGAATTTAAAAGGCTGTATTTACCATTGTTAACATTTTACAACTTTGTCTGAAGTGGCTTGCTAATAAAATGTCGATTGTTCAGGAAAGGTTTACTTAACTCTGAAAAACTCAGTGGCTTAGTTCCAAGTAGGTGGTAGGCACCAAATGATGTAACTTTTGTTTCAAGCGCAGATACTTCTTGAACTTTCTCTTTGAAATAAACACTTTTACAAACAAGTAAAAGTTTTTTAACCGAAACTTAATATTCGTTGAACGAGATCAACGCTCTGTTTAAGTCTTAAATTAACATATTCTTCATACACCCTTTGTTCTCGTATACGAAGCGATCTGGGCAAGTGGATTTAATAAACTCGAACATCATAGTATTAGTTTGTCTTGTATATAAATATTATCCATATAAATAAAGTCCTCTAGTTAACATACGACCCAAAAACCGCATTGCTCTTACCTGAAAACAAAACAGAAAACATTTTAGATCTAAATTTCATATAACGACGGTACCTATTCATATTTTCAGCTGAATATTTTTTTATGTCAGATATAATCCGTGTAAAACATACGGGGCACCAGGCCAGCATGACTGGAGGGGATCATCCGGATAGTGCCAGTGTCGTGTATTCTGGAAACCTTCCAACGTAAGGCAGCGTAGTGCACGCCGAGGAACTTTGATAATATCGTACAAATAACACTATAAACACATATATAACCGAGCTTATGTGATTTGAAAAACACTAGATTACCGACTACCGTCTGCTTTTGAAACTGCAACCTTTACCGAATTGCAGTTTAATAACGCGATACAACCAAACTGTTTATTACGTGAAAGCTTTTCATATCCTCTACATGTAAAAGAAAATCTCCGTGTAACCGCAAGCCATATTGGAAACGTCGATTACCGCAAGATTTCATCGACATAACCCTCTAAGATTCTCATTTCAATATACTTAAAGCAAGGGATTTTGCGAACACATCTCGTTTACTAATACGCAATCCGGCCGCGGGGCATCTGTAATAATGCACCATATAAAAAGGCATTAGCATTTTAAATGACGTCGTTACGCACCCTAGGGCGGAGGATTTTTATGTTAATATCTTTTCGTTTTTCTCTCTAGAAAAGAAGTGTTCGGGCGATCATTTTTCTTGATCGCTTACAAATTAATTAAGGAAATATTAAAAGACAATCTCAGTACAGGGGAGAAAAGGTAAGGAATGGGCTCGTGAGGTTATAGGGAAATTATCAAGGAGCTCGACTAATTTAACTAGCATTTCGTACCCGTAGCACAGCCGCAATTTACCAGGAGCCAATAAACGCGGCAGAGGCGTGACAAGCGCTGTGAATTATGCAGCCACGTATAGAAGGCTCCTCCGCGGAATGTCATTGTGTGCTCCTCATGTTAAATTAATTTAGCTGCGTAGTCATCCACCACGTAATGCCGACGATATTGGCTCAATCAACCCTTGCTACTACGACTCAATTATTCAGATAACTCTAAGTTAGTCTGTCACCACAGATTAATTTGTAATTGATACGTAGATTATTTGGTGATTTTGACGCTATGTACAATTAATTTAAGGGTAAATATGTTGTCTTAGTTTAATTGCTAAATGTTATGACGGCATTAAACTTATAGGATGTCTCACCTCACGGCGCACTTTAAATTAAAAAAAAAATATATTTAAAAAACATCACCCTCCTTCTGGGGCACTCAGGTAAAAAAAAAAAAAACAAAAAACTCGACTGCAAAAACACAAAACTGAAATGAGAAAAACAAGCATTATAATCTATTGAATTTTAGTACTGCAGGCGGGAACAAACTAATGAAATATGGTGTAATATTTGTTTGTCCCCAAAATATACAAATGTATATATAAATATACATGCATACATACTCTCGAAAAACGTTCTCGTTCTGGGGCAGTCGGGTAAAAATAGTGGCATGCCATCAGCATCGCTCAAACAGGTGTGCAAAGTTGCAAACATAATGAAATCAACAGCAACACTAAATCAACGTGATTTACAAATGACTCGTGAGAATGTATTTATCCACAAATTCAACACGCGGCACAAACAGTTCGTTTTCATTCATTTGTCCATTGTCAGCTTCGACCAGCCGTGCGAGTGACCACACGATAAACATCCTTACAGATACCATTTTAAGTGGATTAAACATGAACTTTTTCTACCACAGTACGTTTGCTTCTTCCCCGACATCCTTCGGAAGAATCTTAATGAGTCGACGAAACTTTTAATTAATTCGGTGAGTTAAGTATGCTTTAAATAAATTACTTATACAAAATCATAAGCGATGTTTTTGGGGAGATCCGAGCTGAGCTTAAGCAAAAAGTTTACTTGCAATTTTTTATCAGTTTAACAATATAAGCTGTGCTACTTAGTCTGCAAGTTCACAAAAGATAAATAAGTACTGATCATTATGGACACAACAGTTCTAGTAAACTAACTAGTGTTAAATTTTTTCAACATTTAATAATATATATAATAAACATTTATTTCTCTTCCACAAATTCCAAAAAATAATGTATAAAGTAGTGAGAGGGAGAGTCTCTGTCTTTCAGGACTTTTCACATTTAGGTAAAAAATCATTGTTAGGGTTCCGTACCTCAAAAGGAAAAACGGAATCCTTACAGGATCATTCGTGTCAGTCTGTCCGAACCGATTAAGTTGAAATTTGGTATACGTATGAATTTCTGTGACCCAAACACGGACGTGTAACGTCAATAAATAAATTTAGAATATGGTGGTCCATTTTGGGGGGCAAATAGGGAAATTTAAAAAAAGATAGACATATCAAATGAATAAAAGTGTGACATATCAAATGAAAGGGCTAACCGTCAGAGTCTCAAATATATATGTATACGAGTATATATATTTATAATTGTAAAATAAATTGTTTTAAGTTGTTTAAGAAAATAGACGAAAATTTACCATTCGCCCCCCCCCCCCCCCCCTTATCTCCGAAACTACTGAGCCTAAAATAAAAAAAAATGAAGAAAATAGTTCTATACCTATAGATTACAGGAAAACTTATAAGAAGTCTGTGGTCTTAAAATAACATGGTAAATCTCTCCATATTGTGCGTACAAACTTACATTTGCAGTTGTAATGTATGGGAGAACATGTTTTTCAACTACAATGTTAAGTTTGTTCTTGGGATAAATTCATCCCAACTACGGAACCCTTCACTGTGCGTGGTCCGACACGCACTTGGCCGGTTTTTTTGAACCGACTTCCAAAAGGAGGAGGTTATCAATTCGTCTGTATGTTTTTTTTTTTTTTTTTTTGTTACGCGATTACTCAAAGACGGATGGACCGATTTGAAAAATTCTTTTTTTGTTTGAAAGGGTATACTTCCGAGGTGGTCCCATATAAATTTTATTAACTTTTTTAATAAATGAATTTTCTGATCATAAGATTTTCTATGTCACCTACCGCTTTTAGGACCAGACAAAGATTTGCAGGCCTGAAATCTTAGTACCAACAAGTAGGAGCAATGAAAGCTAATGTGTGCCATCGTACTGATAACTGCTACACACGCTTTCTCATCGGTAGTGACATTGATATGCTACGCAATCATCTAACAGTTATTAAGAGTATTTTACAATGAGCAGGTAAACTAAGAACTTAGAATAACAAGAATAATAATACATTTTCTGAGCAAGTTCTTTCAAAACAAATAGCTATTATCTACTTAATTTATTAGCCTCATCACCAAACTTAAATTTCTGATTTATTACTGGATAAAGCCATGGCCCAGTGTACGTCCAAAGTGTCTAGAAGTTTACACAACAAATTCTAATTCATTTATCTACTTCAAATAACATCTAAGAAAACAACGATATGTGAACATAATATTTAAACCAGCAAAAAATGTTACAAAACAATCACTGTGAGGGCGTGTGGGGCGGCACAGTGGCGCGATTCGCAAATATCAGTCAAAGAGTGAGAGGCCTTTTGATGTCGCATCAGGTATTCATGCAGGTGGCTCGGTTGACTACCGATGTACCCACTGTGGGATAATTTGCTTTGCCACGGGGCCATTACGGCTGCGGACTAGTATTTGTTCTACGCAGTCATTTTCGTGGGCCGCGCCGCCGCCGCCGGCCGGTTGGAACTGATGGTGTAGAACATACAAAGATTTGGTTAACATTTCTTAATTTTTTAGGATGAAAAAACGACAGCTTTCATCCTGGCCAATAGCAACACACCGTATCTTATCTCGTATAAAACTACAAAAAGCCTCAAATAAGTGGTCGATTATAGCTCCGTGTACACGCTCTGTAACGTTCAAGAGCAATATTCGCATGCCATAAAACACGTTCAATTTTATTGACATTCAAGAATTGCACGCAAATGTTTACACGCGTGCGAATCCATAAAATGGCAAACAAAATGAATGCAAGTTTAGCCATTCAATAAAATCGCATCAACTTCATTGTACTTGTTGTTTAGATGGAGCCAGTCAATTTTCTTCAGTTTTATGGTATGCCACAGGCAATAAACTTGCACCGTGGAGCTTAGGAGCCAGTATTATTCTTATAAAAAACGTAGGCCTTTCCTTCACAGGTTTCGTGGCCCTACATCTATCTCTTTTCTTTAAGACGTTGTGCGTAGGATTGTACATTTTACAGTAAATACGTTATTTCTTTTTGTCGCAGGCGACATGTGTCACACGTGACGCGACACATGTCCCGGGGGTCGGCAAAGTGCACGTACCACTTTACATATTATAGTTTATAAATCATTAAAGTACCGGTGGTATATTCAGACCAAAAAAACTATTAGAAGCTACTCGTAGAATATTGTTTTGAGGCATGCCGTACGAACAAGTGACGTTGACGCGTTAGGGCGAGAATACACACGCAAGTAACATGTACTTGCAAAGTTTTGTACAAGCACATTTCTGATTTCACAATAATAATAATAATGTTTTTTATAAAAATATTTAAAAATCTATTTAATAAGTTTACAAAATAAATAAGAGAAATAATAATAACCCCTCCGCTGTATAGAGATACAGCGGAGGGGTTATTATTATTATTTTTTTTATCTTATTTCGTAGGGGTTCGGAGCGCGCAAGCCGTGGGCCTTGCGCGCTCCGAACTTTAGGTCTGTGCCGACAGAGTTTACTTTGCCGGAACGGGTCTAGGATGGACGTCTAGCCAGACCAAGAGAGATACAGAAACCCGCAGGCCAGCATATGGCGAGCTGTTGGGCAGTAGCGACTTTACGGACCCTATCGCCCGGGAGAAATCTTGTCTTCTTCTCTGGCTTACCTTTGTTGGCCGGCTGGAGTGAACACTGACGAGGAACAGAGCTCCCACCTCTTTCTTGTCTTTATTGGCCGGCTTAAGTTGAAATTCGCAAAAGCAAACGTGCTCGGAGGAAGGAAGTATTCCAGTAAGGTGCTGGTAGGGATCTTGACCGTACTTCCGGGATTGTACTGATAGCCATGGAATACCTCTCCACTCCTCAAGCACCTCAGGAAGTATTGCCCGCTTGTCGCTACGTCACTGTGTGCTAGCGGCCGTTTCCGGGGGCCCATTATTGAGTGTGCAAGTCACCCCCTGCCATTTTATACGTGTATAATTTATAACATTGGTCAGGCAGGGGAATGTTCTTCCATAGTTCAAGTTACCCAATCCGCTTTAGCCACACAAACCCATAGCCCAATATGTTTTGTTTCCACGTACAACAATAGTCCTGCACCAACCGGGGGTTGTCCTTGGGTGCGCTTGTATAGTGCATATAAGGATAATCGTCGGTTGGTGCCTCCTCATCATTTAAAGTTATATAGGGGGCCTCTGCAAGTTGGCTTCGGCCCCTCGTATGCCTTCCAAAGGTCTCTACCCCAGGGTCTCGAGATATGTTAGAAAAAAAAAATATCTTGAGACATTTCACACGCGGTCATCTGATCCCAAACTAAGCAGAGCTTATACTATGGAAACCAGATAACTGATATACTACATACAATACTTTTTTTTTTTGTAAATACATACATACTTATATAGATAATTACACCCAGACTCAGGATAAACAAACATGTTCATGCACACAAATGTTTGTCCTGGTTGGGAATTGAACCCACGACCTGCGACATGATAGGCGGTATCTAAAACAACCACGCCAGCTGGCCTGTCAATACATAATGTTTACCCGCAAACATCTAGTACACAACATAAAGGAACTTTCAGACTTTCATCGCTACAAATAACATTTGGCAAGCTACACAAATAATATACACAAGTAGGTAATATCATCAAAATTAGATATATCAGTCTAATACATAATAAGCAAGTTAGTTTGTCTCGTATCTAATCTATGAGGCGTCGGTCTGATTCTCACAAGAACTCCGACACGTATTAATTTCTATGACAAAAACATAGACACTTGGAGTAAAGACAAGAAGTTTGCTAACTACCCTCAAACTTGAAGCTAACGAGGGAATCGGGTTACTGTGTTGCGGTAATGCGATCTACGATAACTATTCATATAATAACTACAGAGGTTGTACGAGTATCATAGTTTTCACAGAGAGGGTAGGTACTTCTAATAATATAGCTAGCAAATAAAAACTTATTATGGCTGGCTGCTACGGATTTAATATTATGTTGAGAAAATAAAAGCTTATTCGGAATACAGTTGGTGAAAGTTATATTACACTTACCTACAAATGTAAAAATATTAATAGGGCCCATCTACGTTTTGATTAAAAGTATCAGTCATATAACTAACACACGCGCCATTTTAACTTTTACTCCATTTGGCAACGCATCGGCAACGCCTGCGTTTTGGTGGCGTTAAAAGTGACCAGATTATCATCACCCTACTGGGAGACATGACTTAAGGTCAAATCTGTCCGCTCTACCATGGCCTCTCTCAAGGAAGGAACCTTGACCCCGCTGGTTTTTGCGCTGGACAAGTATCTCTCTGAAACAGTACTGACGTCTGCGTACCTAACAATACCAGGCTGCAGTAGGCCATTGATGTGCACCAGGAAAAGAGTTGCATAGAGAACAGACCCCTGAGGAATTCCGGCATCAATAGCCATAAGGTCAGATGAGCAGCTGTCAACGACTACTCTGATCGACCGCTCACTAAGGAAATCTGATATCCAGCTACAAAAATCAGCTGGGATGCCATAAGCAAGAAGCTTGCTAGTAGACTAGCGTGCCAGACCCTGTCAAAGGCCTTCGAGATATCAAGCGATACAGCAAGTGCTTCGACGTGTTTCGAGATAGCTTCGCTACAGCAGTGCGTGACCTTCTTTTACATTATACATATATCAACATAAATATTCCCACATGGCAACATTTTAATTAAGTCTTCTTACAACAAATTCCTATAAATTTTATTAAGTAATGAAAAAAGGTATGTATAACTTTGTGAAAAGTTTCGCGCCAACAATTAATATGGCGTCCGGTGAAACTGTTTAACTTTGTGGGCATTATCTTTACCTACACGTTGGGAAGCGTGGGTAAGATTATATTGATCCTATATTGGTAAAGGATTGATTGTTTTCAGTTTTCGATGGGAACTATTGACTCATAAATAATACTAAGTTTGTTCTTTTGTGTAAACCGAACCTACTTCCATCTACACTGCTACAAGAATCTGTTGGCACGAATGACGATGCCAGGGAGCGCTGTTGGTGAACATTTGTGCAATAGTTTTGAGAACTGTCACTTGAACTGTATTCAAAAAACAAGATAGCGGTGTAAGTCCCGATTTTGGTCCCGCGCCAAAATAACTTTGTCACGCTATAAGTAGTCATTAATTATTTGTTAAGGAGGCGGTATTGAACATTATTGAAGACATAAAGTCTAGATGAATGAAGTTCGATCTTATTCCTGGAATCATTTTTCTGGAACTCCTAAGCAAATACATACAATCAAGCAAGTAGCCATAGCAAATCATATGGACCAAAAACATAAGATAGATACATGACATTATTAATTTTACCCTTACACCTGATCTTACCCTTACATCTGATACCGAAGTGTTTATTCGGTTAGCTAATTAAAATGATTGAGGTCAGCCTGTCCCTCTGGGGATGTGCTCCGTGAGAATTTGGTTAACTTACTGAGGGTAGATCTTCCTAAATAAATGGAGCATTAAATGAAATGGACCAAAATGGATAAATGGACCTGAATAAATAAAACTGCTTTTCAAAATGACAATTAAGCTCCATTTACACGGTGCAAGTATCTGGAATGTTCAAGAGCGCATGCCATAAAGCACATTCAATTTGATTGCCAATGAAGAATTGCATGCAAGTGTTTACACGCATGCGATATCCATGAAATGGCATACAATAATTGAATGTAAATTTTGCCATTCAATGAAACTGCATACGAGTTACACCAAGGCAATAAAGTTGCCAGGCGATTATTGCATGCAAGTTTTGCCTCGTCTAAACACAGAGTTGCAAGTACAATTTTTTAAAGTATTACCCGTATAATTTTATTGAACGTCTTGTTTCGTTCGCTCTTGTTTGAATGATAGAAAATTTTCATGTCAGCGATATATATGTGATCATAACGCAATTTTATTGTATGTGCTGTTTACACTTATATTAGTTTTAAACGGCAACTAAATTGCCCGTATTGTGCAACATTATTGTGCATGCTGTTTATACGGTGCCAGTTAATTGCCCTTCAATTGTATGGTATGCCACAGGCAATATACTTGCACCGTATAAATGGATTATTAGAAAACGCACAAACTATTCAAACCGAAAAAAAAACAATCAAGAGCGAGTCGGACTGTATTGCAAAAAACTGTGCTATCTAAAGTATTCTATTTTTTCTGTAATCTTTACATAAACTTCTATCATACAGAATAATTTCAGATTTTTCTCTATGCAACTTCGGTGATAATTACGGTATTTTTTTTTACATTTTTCATCAAAAGTCGTAAACTGTACGGCCTAAAAAAAAGAAAAAATGTTTGAAAATGTGCAAACAGCGCTCTTTCTTATGATACATGCCCTAGTAGCTCCACTTCAAATTTTCAAGACCACCTTTCAGTCCCTGTTGCAAAAAAAATACATATATTTCCTTCTTATTTGCAAAATAGTTGGACAAACGTCATCTAAAACTATTCCAAATTTCCAAAGTATCTGGATATCTCAAGAACCACTAATGCTATCAGCATTAGTGGTTCTTGAGATATCCAGCTGTGACAGACAAACAGATAGACTGAGTCGCACCATAAGGGTCCCTTTTTACCATTTTAGTACGGAACCCTAACAAATAAATCATACTAGTGATATTTGTAAAGAGAACGTTACAAACTGACTCAAAGTACCTACTGTCAATAATGAGCGGTATGTTTCACTCGGATGATATACATATTGACGCAGCCGCGAAGTGCAGCGCACACAGGCCGATATTTTGCGCAAACAACGAACTGCGCGATACCGCGACTGTTTATACCGCCGCATTTTCTGACCGTGTTTCTGTTATTAAAATATATGTCGGGATTTGTCGCTTAATTGTTTTGTCTTAAATGCGAAATGTTAATTAAATGGGTTACGTTGTCTTGATTATTGTTATTGTTGGAAATCTCTATGTTAAGTTTCTAAAGTTTCCTAATTGGTAAATGTTACTCAACTGAAACAATGTTTTGTTTCAGTTGAGTAGTAGAAAGGAACAGGCCACTAGGTACTTGATGACACTGTCCAAGATTCTTAAACCAGGATAAAATAAAACAAAACATTCGTAACAAATATCCATTTGATGAATTCACAGACTAATTCTCTTCGTAATACATACTTTGAGCGAAGTGTTTTTAAAAATTACTTTTAGTCGTAAAAGCTTTAGCACACGAGTGGGACTAGGGGAGCACAAGCGGCGAGGATGGAAGGACCTTGAGGTAAAATTTGTTGGTGTATTGTTCGCGCCGCGCCCATTCCGAGCGGATTATAAAGTTTAAATTGGTTTACGCAGGCATCGCTGGGAAGGAAGCAATCTCCGTGCATCGCCTTGACGTGCTACAATAGCATGAGCCCTAATCACTGAACCTTTCATAAAATGAAATGATTTTATGAGCTTTGATAGAATTCATAAAAGTCGGTGATAAATAAAGCAATAGGCGTCCAATCACACCTTGTTACCATAGACTCGCTAGGCAAAACAATGCTCATTAGATATAACACTGTACTAAATTATATTGGTTTTATCAAATCTCATGCTACTCTCGCTGTGACTGGACAAAACCAATCACAGATTTGACACCAGATTAAGAAATTGGATGTTTTTTTTTCGCATTTGTTTCTAGAATCAACACGTTTTGGCATTCAGTCCTGTGTCGTGCGTCAGATTTGCGTCTGCAAGAATAATGTGTGGCACGTGTGACGTACTCCACCACTTACAAAAGAGGAGGGACAGGGGAACACCGTCTTACCCCCTAAGAATGTCATTGCATGTGAAATGACACGTTGTCGTTCCACGTAAACGTTCGTGTGGTTTCTCATTTAGCCGCGTATTAAATTGCTTGTTTGCGATTTTAAAGCTTCTTTGTGGAAGGAATAATACTTGGTTTTTGTTTTAAGTTTGGTGTTTATGTTTCGGTTTCGGTGACACCCTTGAAATAACTTCAAATTGGAATTAGTTCATGTTTCGTCATCATTGATATTCTCTTTCTAACTGCTGAACAGTCTTGGCCGCTTTTGATTCATGCTTCCTTGGTCAGCTAGGCATTTAGGGCTTACAAGTGTAAGTAACTGTTATTATTGGTTAGAGTTCATTTAATAATGTGTAATGAATGTATTAGGCCCAAAAGGCAAAACACCGCGCCTTGATGTGTACAACTCCTAACTCTGTCTATGACAGATGTGTCCTTGTAGGTCAGAAACGTTTTTTTCCATGTCCTCACGACACCTGCTGATCCCTCCGTCTACTAAGGGTTGACCAAAGTTGACGGTTTGCGTTATTTAGGTTATGGGCCATTTATCAGTGCATGCTTAGTGCTGGGACATGTAGGTCCATTATATTAGGTTGGGGAAAAATAAACTTACCGTCTCACAATCTCTGACACACCCCAGCAATATTGACACATTCGTGTCCAATTAGCGAGATAATCTTGAAATATATGAAGGGTATGACCCCTATTAGCAATCGCATCTGGCTTTGAAAGAAGGTGAGGAACAGACACAGTGTCGAAGGCCTAACCGTAGGTTTAAAAAAAAAACACGAGACAAATAATTACGCAAGTAGATGATTTTTCTACATATATTAGGTTGGGGAAAAAGTCTTTTCGCATTATAGTATGTATGAGCTTGTAATAAAATCTCTTTGGCTATACTATTTGTATCTGGCTGGTTTTGGTACCATTGAAAGTTTAAATTTTAAAGAACATAATTCCAAGTTCAAATTAAAATGTGTGATTTTCATTTGTTTTTCGTACCGTCAAGATGAGTGAATCTAATGAAGAAATTCGATACATTTTAAAATTTTACTACAAAAAAGGTACAAATGCAACGCAAGCCGCGAAAAAAATTTGCGATGTTTATGGACCTAGTTTAGTGTCTGTGAGAGTAAAACAAATTTGGTTTAAGCGTTTTCAATCCGGAAATTTTGATGTCAAAGATGCACGTCGCTCTGGTCGCCCTATTACGGATAAAATGGATTTGAAAAAGTGGAGCAAGATCGGCATATCAGTAGTTACGACGTAGCTGAAGAACTGGAAATTGACCACATAACAGTTTTGGCGCATTTGAAAAAAACTGGGTACACAAATAAAAACTTTTTAGCAAAAAATAAAACCGACTTCTAAAACAAAACACTACAAAGTGAAAAATAACTTTAATTTCGGAAGTCGGTGTCTTTCGTTTTGTATTTTCGTTTTTTGCCACCGACTTCCGAAATTAAAGTTATTTTTCACTTTGTAGTGTTTTGTTTTAGAAGTCGGTTTTATTTTTTGCTAAAAAGTTTTTATTTTTCACTTTTTAGTTGTGGAACCTACCCCACAAAAATTCGAATACATAATTGAGCACAATAATTGTAGATATAGCCATGTAAATAACAGTGATATGAAGTTATACAATCATCACATCATCCATATAAAATAAGTGAGAAATATACGCATTATTGAAGCTAACTCAAAAACTCCCCAAGCAAAGTTAATAAAATTTATATGGGACCACCTCGGAGGTATACCCTTTCAAACAAAAAAAGAATTTTCCAAATCGGTCCATCCGTCTTTGAGTAATCGCGTAACAAACATACAAAAAAAAAAAAAAACAACAAAAAAAATACAGACGAATTGAGAACCTCTTCCTTTTGGAAGTCGGTTAAAAAGCTCGACATTTGGGTACCTCACGAGCTCACTGAAAGAAACCTAATGAACCGTGTACTCATTTGTGATTCTTTATTACGACGTAATGAAACCGAACCATTTTTGAAGAAGCTGATAACTGGTGATGAAAAGTGGATCACGTATGACAACAACGAGCGAAAAAGGTCGTGGTCAAAGGCCGGTTGCGGTGGCGAAACCCGGGTTAACTCGCAACAAGGTGATGCTGTGTGTGTGGTGGGATTGGAAGGGCATTATTCATAATGAGCTGTTACCACCAGGCAGGACCATCGATTCTGAACTCTACTGCGAACAACTGATGAGATTAAAGCAAGAAGTTGAGAGAAAGCGGCCGGAATTAATCAACAGAAGGGGTGTGGTTTTCATCATGATAACGCTAGACCTCACACATCTTTAGCCACTCAGCAAAAATTAAGAGAGTTTGGCTGGGAGGTGTTAATGCATCCGCCGTATAGTCCTGACTTTGCACCTTCAGATTTCCACCTGTTTCGGTCTCTTCAGAATTCTTTAGGCAGTGTCAGGTTAACATCACGAGAGGACTGCCAAAACCACTTATCGCGGTATTTTGACCAGAAGTCCCAAAATTTCTATAGCAATGGGATCATGTCCCTACCTACAAGATGGCAAAAAGTTATCGAACAAAATGGTACCTACATACTTTAGTTAAATATAAATAAACTATATTAAAAAATGTTTTGAATTTTCTTAAAAAATGCGAAGAAACTTTTTCCCCAACCTATTAGATAGTTTGAAGGTTGGCAACAAAAGCGCAAAAGTCAACTTTACAGCGCGAGTGCCTCAACAAAAATGAGTATGTTCTATATTTGGAACTAGCTGTTGCCCGCGGCTTCACCCGCGTGGATGTCAATTCTTCCCTATTTGAATCGGATTTTGTTTACAATTTAATGCGTTTTAATTTTTTGCGCGGAAACCTAATTCTTTATAACATCAGCTATCTGACAGCAAAAGCCCCGTCAAAATCGGTCCAGCCGTTTCAAACAGACCACGAAAATTTTATACATTGTTATTTTGGTAAAAGCACCGTAACTTTCATATGCATTTAGTAAAAAGCTGTTATTTTGACATTACAAACGAACACTTCAAATTTATTGGGTTGGTGCTTATGAAATTGCCGATTGCGCGACAATGTAAAAGAGTGGGCGCGTATTACCGAACACATTTTAATTTAATTTGATTCGTTTTGACTTGTTAATGTTCGTTATTGTCAACAAAGTATCGACACTTGTTTAGTATTCTAAACACCATCAGAAGGTCCAGACTTTAGACGTGATTTAATTTATGTTATTCTTTTTACCATGGATCCGATCCGCAAGAAATTATCATGTTTTATGAGTTCAAAGCAAAAAAAAAGAGAGATTAGGGGAGAATACAGTTTCTGAAAGGACAGTGAGAAATTGGTTCCAAAAATTTCTTTGTGGGGTAGAGAATTTTGAAAATAAGTCTCGTGGACGACAACCGCGCGTGCGCGTACTGGATCTGCAAGTTTTACAACATTTAGAGGAGTCCAATATGCAAATAACCACACGAGAACTTACACAACAGTTGTACGAGGCCTCGGATAAATTGGTAAAGCAAGGAAGCTTGATCAGTGGGTACCAGAGCAAAATAAGCAAAATCGTTTTACCATTACGTCATCTCTTTACCATCGACAAAAAACTGAACATATTCTTGACCGCATTGTGACCTGCGATGAAAAGTGGGTGCTTCACGATTATACACGAAGGTTTGTATCATGGTTAGATAAGAGTGAACGTCCACGTTTGGTCCCAAAGCATGAACTTCACCCTCGAAAAGTTATGCTTACTGAATGGTGGTCACAAAAAGGCGTTGTCCATTTTAACTTTTTGCCACAAGGCGAGGCAATGAACGCCCAAAAATATTGCATCGAACTGCAAAAGATGCATAAAACATTAAAAGAGAAACAGCCAAAATTGGTAAACAGAAGTGGTGGAATCCTGCTTCATGACAACGCTCGACCACACGTCGCGCAAATCGTTAATAAAAAAATACATGAGCTCGAATATGAAGTTTTACCACACCCACCATACTCGCCTGATCTCTCTCCAACAGACTATCATATATTCTGAAGTTTTGACAAAATTTTGAAAAAAAAAAAAGAAATTTAAATCTGATACACAAAATGCCTTCCGTGAATTTGTTGATTCAAAAAATGGTGTTTTTTTTTTTAAAAATGGAATAAATGCTTTGGTGGATCGGTGGTTGTTATGTATTGAAGCCAATGGTAATTATTTCGTCAAGAATAAATAATTTTTGAATAAAGTATTTTGTGTTTTTAATTATCTGTTTAAACCGGCAATTTCATACGCACCAACCCAATATTTGTATAGATTCCTGGAACCTTGATATTTATACAAAATACTCCTTTTTTTTTGCTATCACAGCTACTTTTGGTATAAAACGCAATAAGATGAGGCGGCCAGCATTGGACCTGCAAGCCATTTCGTTCCACCACTTCTAAAAGGAAAATCGTTTGAAGACGCGTTCTAAGAAAAATTTCAAATAGAACTTTTATCGCGGAAACAAAGTAATGTAAGTCATAAACTACATAGGTATGTGATTATTATAACTTGGATAATCGTACCTGCAAAAAAACTACTCACTAATTTAACTGAAATACCAACTCTTTAAACAACATAGACAACAATAAGTTCCGCGCAACCGTAGCAATTCCCGTAGCTGTGAACGTAGCAGAGCGCTACGGCTGCTACGAGCGAGGAAGGTGCTCGGTGACGTCACGCGACGCCGCGACGTCTGGGCGCCGCCCGCGCCTTCGACTAGTGACTACATACTGAAATGTACTACAGTTACAGTTTAACTGGGGTTTGCGAGATTTTCGATAGGTGTTTTTGGATTCCCTCTATGTTTTATTGTATACTAGCTGACCCGACAAACGTTGTCCTCTCAACATTTTAATAATTCATACAAAACTCCCATATAAAACTTTGAGTTTTCCCGAATTTTCCAATTTTCCCGGCAAGTTTGAAAACATTTTCTTTCATACAATTCTTGTTCTGACAATTACAAACACAACAAAAAAGAATCATCCAATTTGGTGTAGTCGTTCGGAAGTTATACGCGTACATACATTTCAGCGATTCATTTTTATATATACATAGATTGTAAATAGATATAAACCACTTTTAGTACAAATTCAAACAATTTTAATGTTTTTCAACAATTAGCGTTAGTAAGTCATTTGTAATAATCGTGTTCCATGAAACGCAAAATAGACTAATGAGAATGGATGACATAAACTGTCTGTACATACATCATTCTCGTGCCCTTGTCCCAATTTATTTGTGGTCGGCGCAACATGTCTTTTTCTTCCATACTTCTCTATCAGTCGTCATCTCGGTAGTTCTCGGTAGTTCGTTTCTTGCCATATCATCTTTCACACATTTTTCACACACTTTACATCGTTTCTTTGGTCTTCACATTCATACTCAAAACTTTCCTGACGACATTTACTAACACAGGCATGTGTATACCATGACAACCGACTTCCACACAACTTTTCAGTCACCGGTGTCACTTTCAGACTTCCTCTTACATACTCATTTCTTATTCTATCCATTCGAGTAATACCACACATCCCTCTTAGCATTCTCATCTCAGCTGCATGCAATTGCCTTTCATTCATTCTTTTTGTGGCCCAACATTATATCCATACAAGACAGCAGGTCTAACCATTGTTTTATAAATCTTCCCCTTGAGTTTAAGGGGAATGCGGCAGTCGCAGATTGTTTCCGTGACCTGCCGCCATCCATCCAGTGTTAATTCTGTGCTTAACAGTCCGGTCTACTTCGCCATCGCTTTGCACAAGTGAACCAAGATACCGGAAGTCGCAGCAGACCGGGAGAAGCGCGCCATCAAGCGCTATGGCTCCAGAACTGCAGAGACCTCCGAAATCGCAGAACATATACTCGGTTTTGGTTCTGCTGATTTTCAAGCCAACATTCTCCAGTTTCCGTTGCCATTTCTCCAATCTGCTCTGGATCCCAAGTCCATCTTCACCGACAAGAACGATATCGTCGGCAAATAGCATGCACCAGGGTACCTCTTCCTGTATGTCTACCGATAGAGCGTCCATAATCAATAGGAAGATGTAAAAAGTTAAAGCCGACCCCTGGTGCAAGCCTACCGCACACTGAACTCGTCGGTGTTGCCAGCAGCCGACCGGACGTAGGTACAAGATTGACCGTACATAGCACGAAGTAACTCTACATACTTCCCGGGCAAACCTTTCTCTTTGTAAATATTTATCTTTCTCTGCAAATATATATTATGTATTATACCAAATATACGTATATTACGTTTGTATTATACCTACGTACCAGTGTACTGACTGCCTATATGATTTACTTTGTAAACAACTGAGATGCGAGCCGTGCTGCCGTCCAAACTGTCTTGCTACAATATCCTGATTATTTTCAGTCACCTTTTATTTATATCCATATCTTTATATTTATCTATCATCGTTTAAAACGATGCAGTCCACATTATAATCCGAAATGTTCACAATTCCGAGTAACATTAATTCCAGCCTCTTCAATATTAAACCACAACTAAGTTAATAATTAAATTCATCTGTTTTGATCTAGCAATTATCAGTTCATTATTATGGCACTCTATCCGTATTATAAATTCAATAAAGCCATCCAACCATCAAAGTGTTTTATCAATCCCATTTTAAAATTTCATGGAGCAATAAAATCCAATAAGTTGTTGAATGACCCTCGTAGATAGGAATCTTATGATTTATCCGAGATTTGCAATAAATCTAGATAAAAGGGGTTCTGACCTTGGAACTAGAATTAACACCGAGCTGATGCGATTTACTTATGAAATGGTAACTTGCAAAAACAAAACATTCCACACCATACTCTGGGTTTACAAAAATAAAAAGTTTATTTGAAAAAATCAAACGAAGCCCAAGCTCACACGAAAAACATAAGATGTAAGGAGATATACTGGCACTTTGGCTTCTCTCACAGGAAGATATATTGGCTTCTCTTATTAGCTTGCTTTTTACCCCTGACACCTAGTAGCGTCAACAAACAGCTGTTATCTGATATAACTGGACTTCCTTAGTAATTGTTTCGCGTCGAGATTGCTTGGCGCGAATAATTCTACTAATGAAAAAGTTTAACGACCGCGAATGCTCACGATTGAGGAACATCAAGCTGACGAGTTTCTGGGGTTTGAAGAATTATTACCTCATTCATAAACAAATAATATGGACGGAACCCATTCTCTAGGATTCCTCTGGTAGTAAAAATAAGAAGAAAATACTATACCATCCAATGCAATCACTTGCAAATGAGTATTTTGAAAGTATCATCCACGTTTCACATTGTGTTTTTGCACAAATAAGATTTTTTTTTTATACGACTGCTTAAAATATGGTGTACTTTACCTCTGCTGGAAGTTGGTGAGGGAGTTGTGTATCCTGCAAATTCTAGGCAATGCTGCAGCATTAGGTTCAGTTCGTGGTTACTATGTTATTGTAATATAATTGAAGTAACAGTATACAATTAAAATTTCGACTCGATCAGACCTGTGGAAGATGATCACATCCATTCATTAACTAGAAAAGAGCTGATAATCTTCAAACGGATAAATAGATTTTCTTGAATCATAGCTAACAACACTCTCGATCAAGTCAACTTTCGAACAATTAAAAATAATCTAAATCGGTTCAGTCGTTTGGGAGCTATGATGCCACAGACAGTTACACAGATACGTAAAACTTATAACAACTCTCTGTTTCCGTCGAAGGTAAAAAATATTAAAAGTTGGTATCATTTCAGAATTTCATGTAAGTAAATAAATCTCTATACAAAAAATAAATAAAACGACCCCTCACCACCAGGGAGACCTAAATGCGCAGCGCTTATCCAATATGTATCGCCGACGACCGGGGCCAGGTAACGATCACCTCGGCAAAAACGTTCACACCTGCCACTGCCACGTGACATCCGAGATGTTGCCATGGAAATCCACCCCATAAAATGTTTTCCATAAATAAACCCTTTCAATGCTTCATTTTTGAGATGCTTTTCGTGTTGCTAGTAACGGTATTATAAGTGGGTAAGTATGCATTCCCGTATGGGATAGCTGTGATAAAACATCTTCAGTCGCTTTGCATATTTGTCGTTTGTAAACACAGCAATTAAATACCTAAGTTTTGGCGATCAATACCAATCGAGTACTGTATAAATTTTCAGCTTAGAGAGTGTTATCCAGCTGAGATCACAACGTTAGGCAGCTATACAAACGGTAACGTCTCGTGACGGACGTGTCTGTAGCCCAACGGCTTAACACCCTCCTTGCGTCATGTCGCCCTGGTACCCGGTGCACTGAACCGTGTTATTCGCTGTACAGATTAAATTAAACTCATTTAAGGAAACGAGAAAAGGATCAACAGAAATTAAATCTGTGAGATGTATTATAATAGCTGCGAGACTTGTTGTTTGTTATTCAGCTTGCTCGTCGTCGTTTGAGAGTTTATGTGAAAACTAGAAATCTAATTAGAGATTCATCTTTCTGGAATAACACAATCCACTGCCTGGTCTGTTTCAGTATCATCATTATAAGTGACTGGGTTATGAAATAGAGGTGTAGGCGGAGCGGTTCGTGGGAAAGCCAATTTATATTACCAAAATAAATGTCCCGCGCGCACATGACAGAACTGCCTGCAAATAGCTTTCAACGATTCGACACACGTTCGAGCCGCATAACATATGAATTGGATATGAAACGCTCTTAATCTTATCGCTACGGTTGGACTAAACGGTAGCTGAAAAGGATTCTTTATTTAATGAAGAGCGTTTTTATCGTAATAGCAAAAACGATCACAGTACTGGATTAAGTTAAACATAGCATAAATCTTTGTAAACGGGGTTCTATGCATTATTTACACCAGAGAAACAAAAGCGTAAAGTATTCAAGCTTTCGAGTTTGGCAGGGTTTCCCGAAACAAACAAAACATTGTTTGTTCTGCAAAACTCATATGAACTGAAACATGTATCTATCATAATAGGGTTTGGTTGGACCCGGGCTGTTTTACATTGTGGTTAATGTGTTATGGGCTCCTGGTAGTATGTGCGCATTTACTACACTTGCGTAACTAAAATGTTGCTTGAAGTGAAAAGTGTGCATGCTTGTTTTGTGCAGCATTAGACGCCCAAAAAGTATTTAGACTTTCATTAATTTAAAAAAGCGCACATCATTACACGACTGTTTAGAGGATCAGTTAAATATTTCCCTCACCACACACTTTAAACAAAAGAGAAAGTGCATTTGACTCAATGCTTTCTTTTATTTTCCTGTTTTTAGAGAAAATGTGTTCAAAGTCACATTTAATGTGCATTTTACTATGCAGACAGCTAGTAAAAAGTAAGTTTCCTATCAAATTTCATCAATAGTTATAAAAGTTGGAATGGTTTTTCAACAGTGTCTCACAAATGGGGAGTTGTTCAACAAAAGACTCAATTCAATAAAACCCAACACATAAAATCTCCAAGGAACAATAAAAGCTCAACTTTGTATTCTTCCGAATACAGAGTTCAATTTTCTCAAATAGCCCAAGTTTTTGTAAACGTACGTGGGAATCGTACACGCGGTGGGATGCGTGGAAGAGATTGCTAATGAAAATAATCTTGAAAGTTTTTTAATTATCGCGACGCGTATGTGCGGTTGGGCCGCTGCGTACACGTCCGAACCACGCTCAGATGAGCGCAGGTTCGCCTCACATAATTTACGTGTATTGTTCAAGGCTGAGAGCGACAGTTCCGGGGCCCGGTGCTCGCACTAAATGGAACGATCTATCTGTTACACTGCGCCCTGAACTGTTGGTATTTGTCAAGATTGAGTTACAACCGGCGATACGCATTGCTGTAAACATACACACCAACAGACATTTTTTTTTTAATTTATTCTTTGACATAAATTCGTAAGACGGTCAACACAAAAAGACCATGACATTAATAACACACAATACGACAACGACACAATTTAAAATAATCATGGTTCCAAAATATTACTAGGAAGTAAAGGTATCGATGACACGCGAGTCGCGATGCTATGGCGTGGTGTTCGCTCTCTTTTATAGCATAACTCGCTTTTAAAGCTTTAAGGTACTCAAATGTGTTTCTGCGAAAAAGTTTTTTTTTTAAATATTAACAACTAGCTTCTGCCCGCGACTTCATTCGCCTTGAAATCATAAGACACCACAATATACTAAAATAACCGCCACATTTTTATAAAACTTCCCTGTATATCGATTTGTTCCCCGTTTATAGATTTGTAGGCACCACAACTAAAAAGTGAAAAATAAAACCAACTTCCAAAAAAAAACACTACAAAGTGAAAAATAACTTTAATTACGGAAGTCGGTGACAAAAAACGAAAATACAAAGCCAAAGACACCGACTACCAAAATTAAAGTTATTTTTCACTTTGTAGTGTTTTGTTTTTGAAGTTGGTTTTATTTTTCACTTTTAAGTTGTGGTACCTACAAATCTATAAACGGGGAACAAATCGATATACATATCATCCGATCATCAACGACTACCGTCGTCATGGTAACGCCAAAGTTTTCCAATACATCAAACATGGACGGATATAGGGCAAACATTCTTCCCGCGTACATTATTGAAACTTAATTCATGAGTTTAAGTTGCGTTCAACAAACTTATTCGCCCGTTTCTATGTACAAGTCATCCAACTTGCCACAACTTGAGATTACCTACAGTCCGGCCGTCAAGAGAATGCGTTCCTGACACGTCCTGTCAGTCGCACAATTTCTAGTATTAATAAAGATCAAATTCGCAAAACACATATTCGTTAGTATGAAACTGACAGGTGTCAAGAACACATTCTCTGACGGTCGGACTGAAGCAACAAATTAGCAATAAACCGTTTTAAGAAGGTAATTAAATTGATAAACATATTCTGCCGTGCCAATCCAAAAGACTGTAACTCAACTTACAGTGTTTTAGCTCAACAATGCCCAATCAGTTTCTTTAAGCCTGTTTAGTACCCCTGACCAACATTTTTTAAATTTCAATGTATATTTTGTAAGATAAGGTAAACTAAAAACACTGTATTACGTTCAAGTTCAAAGCAATTAATTATCAAAAACGTCAAAAATCTCACATGTGCTTTTCAAAAGTTACAGTGTTTTGGATTGGCAGGGCAGTATTGCTAGTACCTGCGTTTATTTACGGTGATGTTGATAAGACTGAGATAAGGGGCCTGTAGCTAAAAATAGCCACATGAGTCGATCGATTAGGTTAAGCTACGCTTGCCGCGGTTGTTCCATGGATGGGTGACCATCTTCACATACCAAGACGTTAAGCCGTTGGTCCCGGCTGCCATTCGTGGATCTTTGACAGTCGTTACGGGTGGTCAGAAGCCCGAAAGTCTGACAAACAGTCTTACCAAGGGGTACCGCGTTAGCCAGTAACTGGGTTGTGGAGGTCAGATGCCTATCTGACGACATTGAGCTCCATGTTAAATACTGGTAGTCAGCTGCATCCGGTTAGACTGGAAGCCGACCCCAACATAGAGTAAAGGCTGGGCAGATGATGATGTTGAAGACTAGTTTGCGCACGAATCTAGAATTACATCGACATCTTATTCTGCTGCGAGCTACAACTTCTTTAGAAACGTATTACATTGAGCCACATCGACAGATTAACTTTTTACGAATTTCCAAGAAAATGTTAAGATGTATTTTTATGTAAAAAGTATCGATACAGTAATGGAGCTAATAAATGAAATGGGGTACCATTTCATTCTCTACCATACCTTTACGAACGGGTGCTGCTTGTGGTGACTGGTCGTCTTGCTTGCTGATCTTGGTTTTGTTTTGTTATTACTTAAATTACTAAAAAAAATATCGAAAACTATACTCAAGCAGAAATAAAAATACAATGCTAAAAACGTGAGCAGAACGAACGAAAAGAAGTAATAAAAATTATTAGTAATTAACTCGTTCATTTTACTTCGATGGTCCTAGTTTATCATCTGTGACTTCGACTTACGGCTACATGTACGGCTATATGTAAGTGGGCATGCCCTTTTATTACTGGAGGCAAGTTCTGCTTACGTTCTTAGTTTTGTATTTTTATTTCTGCTTGAGTATAGTTTTCGAGATTTTTTTTTTTTTGTATGTTTTGTATATTGTTAGCTGACTTATAAATAATTTAATTTAATGTTTTGAGTTGTGTAATTAATACACCTAAATTATTTTGCGCAGTGTTGTATAGAATCAAAATCTTTATCTGAACCGACAGCTGTGCTGCTGGGGAGTTTGTTGCGGCACTTTTTCTTCCCAGCTAAAGCACTAGGAAGTGGTGAAGGGCGGGCGTTTTGGGGGACTGTCTTATGTAATTTTGACGTTCGAAAAGTGCTGATTCTCAGCTTAGTGTGAATAAATGACTTTTGATTTTGATTTTTTGATTTATAGGACTTCCGGCGCAGCAACTAAAAAGAATTTTGTATTTACAAGTAATGGAAAATAAATGCAGTACCTATCACAACCGAATTTTCTATTTCGATATACCTTGTTACGAAAACGATATCCGTTACTACAAATGGAAAATGCAGTATGTTGCAATTCCTTATACCAGAAGTTCAAAGGTCATTAGGAGGTCTTAGTAAGTCTTGAACGCCAATTCACTAGCGCTAATTGAAAGCTATCCGACCAGCCTGGCGGGCAACGGCAAACAACTTTAAAGTTGAAACTGTTAGACCCAGAGGCAGATAAATGTTCCCCGATCCGAGTGCGATTGCCAACGGCTAAGAGCACACAGACACTGATAGTTTCGGTTTCAAGTGAGCTTTAGTTTGAAATTTATTTATACCAGACGCATATATATGTGTGTAGCGTATAGCCTTCAGCTAAGCCCAAGTTGTACTATTATTTACATAAGAGTGGTTTCCATTGCGGATTGTATTGCATTCTACTACTCTTTATCAAACCTTTTTATTGCGTTATCGCTGTAAGAACCGTCAACAGTCCTCTTGTCTACTGACGTTATGGTCCTTACGTACGATAGTGTAATACTGAGGCAACATTACGTGATCGTAGATTTAAACGTACCTACTGCTATAATAGTTATATAAATAATTGGGCAAACGTCATCTAAAACTATTCCAAAATACAAGTTGATAGCTTTAGTAGTTCTTGAGATATCTAGTTGTGACCGACAGACAGACAGACTGAGTCGCACCATAAGGGTTCCTTTTTTACCATTTTGGTACGGAACCCTGACAAAATCAAACTTTATTTTAGGGGTCGTGTCAAATAAAATAAGATGTAAAGATACTTGAAAGGCTTAGGCTTCGATGTACAATTTTATTATTATCATATACATTGGAGAATTGACCGTGACGGCCAATCTCCAACGTCAATTCTCCAACTGCAAATGCACATATGTTTGTAATCGCAATAAAAAAATTGATAAAACTACACATTAAAGATTTTCAGACATTTTCCTATACTTATACTGTGAGACTTTGCTTTTTGCCAAATTTTATGATTCTAGGTCAACGGGATAGGTTTTGATTTATTTGCGAGTATCAAAAGATGTCGTATAAATGGCCGTATTTTTTTATTGCATTGACTTAGAAGCTTGATTTTTTTAGAGCTACATGTGACCGTAGACGTAGGTACGTTTTCTTTTCTTTTTTCAACGATATCTCCACGCGTTTTTGAGAAAAATGGTCTTGACAGGCAGACGGACGGACAACGAAGTGATCCTAAACGGCTAGGATCTCACGGAGCGATTTTCACACGCGTCTCCGCGGTTGCGGGCCCGCAGCTCCTGTAGATAAAGAAGAAGAAGAAATATACGTAAAAAATTAAGCACATTTTACGACGCGTTTTACGCCGCGCTCTGCGATCGGTTGGCGGGCGCCCGCAGTGGCCGGCGGGGTGGGCGGGGGCGCCATTTTGCACCAGGACTTGTTCAGTTATACACGTGGTATCGTGACGTGTCTGTGCTCGCTTGTCAACAAACATTAAAAAATGAATATTGAAATCGATCTACTAATTATGTATAACCCAACAGCTCGTTTCCGGTGTGTGCCCATGGCAGTCTGGACCTGAACTGATCGTTAACCGGCCGTCTTGCGATCATCGCCCGCCGAGTTTGCGGGCGATGATCGAAACCGCGACGGCTGCGTAACCGCACAAACAACCGGTCTCGTGAGTTTACAAATAAAACAGCTGTTCCGCCACCGCGGCGGGCGCGGGTGAAAATCGCTCCGTGAGTTAGGTTTCTGTTTTTCCTTTTGAGGTACGGAACCCTAAAAATAGACATTATATAAGTCCGAATCCGTAAAATATGTCAAAGGTTACTTGTAGTATTTCTTTGTGGTGAATAATTTAAGATACAAAGGATGTTGTTTACTTATGAACCAAGAATACAAGCGGGTCATAATAAATTAACAACACAATCATTTCTTTAATCAACAACACAGATGGAATCTTAACGTTACTTTTTAATGTGCAATATGAAAGCACGAGTATTATGTGTCACAAAATCTTTTATACCAGGATAGAATAAGCGTGACGGGTATAAGATCACGCGCGACTATTGTTTGCGAGCCACATAAACTGCGCACAACAATGGAACTCCTTAAAAAGCCCGTAAATTTGAGTTGATGCGTGCGCCGCGTTAAATAAAGACTAGAGAGACATAGCACGTGAACACCTCATAAAAATGGTGATTTTATTGGGGTCGCACGTGTAGCGAGGAGGTGAAAACTTACTAGCCAGGTGGAGGTACGCGATAAATAATAACGGACAACACATATACATGAAATTTCTGAAAATCTCGCTTCGTCTAACCAATAAAAGTCATCATTTTCAACCTAACTGGATTTACTGAAGAAAAGCTTTAGTTATAAGCGTGTTTTCAGGTAAAATTCAAGTCAAAGACAGCTTTAATTTCACTTAGAAAACTCATTTAATTACTGGAATGTAGCTTCACTAAGATAGGCTGAAAGAATTCTTTAAGTTGCAGTTTCAAAGAAATAAGAAGAAAGTAAGACACTAAACGCCGATTCACGCGCCCTAATTGAAACAAACTCAGCTCAAAGTTGTTCGTTCACAAAGGCGACTGCCGACTGCGACTCAGCAAAAAGCGGCGCGGCGTGATTCCACGTAAGCCTTCGTTTTGCCGCGTTATACCCGCGATGATTTAGTGGAGCGAATTTTTCGCACCCACGATCCCACTTCGTCTCGTCTAATAGTTGCTGAATCGAATATTACACTCAGATGCCAACGCGGATCGAACCATTTTGTCTGCCGCGATGCGCTCGCACCCTTACAAAGGCGACCGCTCAAATTACACTGACCGAGCTCGACGCGACGGTGGAAAATAAAAGAAAATTATCGTCCATCTCCGAAATGAATACTCCCTGGGGTAGTAGCGAATTATCTCCATAAATAGTGTCAGAGGGTGATTTATACAGGGTGTCATGGTTTGAGAGGCCGCCACTTGACAAATGAGGTCCCGGCCGCACCACGCGGTAATCACAATTTTACACTTATAGCGGCGGCAGCGGCTGTGGCGGCCCGTCTCGGTGCAACATGTACTCGTAGGTATATTTTCATTATCCTTCACGCAAACAACTTGGTACCTCATTAATGTGCGGGGTGAGAGACGGCCGATATTGAAATACTTGTTTTTGTAGGTGAAATTGTTCGACGGAGGCAGATGTTACCAAACGTATCACCCTTAAGAATTTCGTTGAAACGGAGGGCGTACGCACTCAGCTGTCAAAATTATTACTCGCACATGTCGGGTAGGTGAGTCTAAGTTCAAGCAATATTGTTTTGTTCATTCACACGAGAAAATCTAGAGAAAATTACTATTATCGAGCGACGAGCGATGTGAACCGAATATCTTATTATTGTGTTCACCTCCTCAATATTTGACCCCTTTAATATCTGTTTGACGTATCTGTATAAATGTGATCTGTCACGCTTGAACACAGTTTGTGTAGTTACTCGTATCACAATTAGAACAAGCAACAAGTCATCTAATTAAAACTTTAAAACGCCAAAACATCACAAACTTCTTATCATCTCTTTATAGTGGTGGTCGATGAAATATTCTCGCCACGTACAGCCGCAGGTGTGCAGGATAGGATCCCTCGTGTGTCTGTCTGTCTGTCTGCCTGTCACAGCGAAATTGCTCCAAATCTAATGGACCAATTAAGTTAAAATTTGGTACACGTATGTATTTCTGTGACCCAAACACGGACGTGTAATGTAAATTAATGAATTTTGAATATGAGGGTCAATTTTTTAAAGTAAACTGTTTTAAAGCTATTTAAGAAAATAGACGAAAATTGACCATTCGCCCCCCTTTATCTCCGAAACTACCGAGCTTAAAATTTTGAAAAAAATACATAAAATAATTATATAGTTATAGATTACAGGAAAACCTATAAGAAGTCTATGGTCTTAAAATAACTTGGTAAATCTCTCAATATTGTTAGTACAAACTTACATTTGTCCATAGTTAAACGAAAAGGATTCAACCCACATTAGGTGAAATGTAAGTTGGATCCTTTTCGTTTAACTATGGACATTTGTAGTTGGAATGTATGGGAGAACAGGTTTTTCAACTACAATGTTAAGTTTGTTCTTGGGATAAATTCATCCCAACTACGGAACCCTTCATTGTGCGTGGTCCGACACGCACTTGACCGGTTTTTTAGTACAATATATAACATGGTGTAAAAATTATTGGAATCGATTCAGTTACTTATTCTGAACAAACTACGTATATTCAGGTTTCGCATATACTAAAAATAATGTTGTATAGGGAGCTCAACAGAAAAAACACGACCAGAGAGCGGTCATATTCTGTAAAAATTCGGCAAAAAAATAATGGATACAATTTCAGATGGAAGGACCACTTATATTTTTAATCTGATAGTTGTTGTCAGGTGAGATTCGAAAATTTGGCCTGTACGTGTTTTATCACCACACCACAACATCTTTAAAATGCAAATTTTATACATTTAAAGTTAAATTCATGGTTATTATTCTTTAAGCAACGGGTGAATAAATCTTTGAATCTGCTCAGACATAAGAGTTTTGAGTTTTCCATGTAAGTACATCTGAAAGCTGTCTGATATTAATGTATAAAAATATATATAAAAATATGCAAAAACCTTTGAAGAGTATATATAAAAACCTTTGAAGAGTGATGTTATAAATTATGACGTTAATAGCTGAAGATTAATTAATCACAGTCGCTTTTTAAAAGTCACTGAGCTCAATCTTAATTACGTGAATGATTATCCAAATCCGAAATATAAACATGTTTTTAAAATGAATTGGCAGAAATGTGTATTCCGAATAAAAACTGGCTGCAATATTCTAGCAGCTAATATTCAATTCTTTTTTGATTTATTAACATTGACTTGGAACTTGAAAACTTACCTTTGAGCCATTCCAGATTGAGCATTGACTTTTGGCGAATCTTAATATATTTTTATACCACAATCCTTAAGCTTTTGCTTCAAGTCTTTTCCCCTCCGAAACACAGAAAACCGATACAATCTGTTCTATTAAACGAAATTAATTTTTCAAGGATTCAGATAAATTTTTGCTTCTGCCTATAACCGAAGTCGTTGTTTACCTTAGCGGTACATGGCAAGAGTATTGACTCGCGCCTAATCTGCACAAGTTATGGTCTGTCACGGACGTGGCTTAGCAAACGTAGCGACACTCGCTAAGTCACCGGCACGAGACTACGACGACCTTGCATGTGTCTGCATCCTTAGTACTCTATGTCTTCCAGCGTGCTTAGTAGATTATGGATCTACACAGAAAATATGGTGAGTTGTTTTGTGTACATTAATAGAATATCATGTCTCCCAATGAACTGATTTGATCAATAATGATAATTATATTATGTTGATACGTGTTTAGAATTAATTAAGATGGCGTTGAATTAATATTTTGTAACTGGAATGCCAAGGCATTCCAGTTACAAGCATTTTCCAACAGTGTAAAACTTAACACGTGCTAAATAATTCCGCCATGTAAATTGCGTGTTCGACAGATAGTTTGCAAACAAGTCAAACCGCAAGCACATGAGTAAAGAAACGGTACAGAGACAAAGCTTCGTACAAACGAGCTATGACAGGTACTTTAGAGTCTCTTCGGGGACGTAGCAATATTAATATGCTACAAATAAAAGATGATGGAGATATTAAAGCTTAAATTTTCGATTCAGTTTTAATCTTAAAGATCTACACGCACTGCCTACCCCTATCGTAACTCGAATAACTTTTTTTTTTTCCGAACAAAAGCATGTAAAGTTTTTATTCAAAAGCGACTGATTGTTCGAGTGTATCATAGACATTGCCAGCCTGGTGTGACTACGTAGACTGCCCTTTTAATGAAACCTTTACATGAGCTACGTCCAACCTTGAATAAAAGGATTAACATAGTCTATTTCGTATATCGACGTAGGCTTTTATTCACAACATAACGTTCGAACATTCAGGTTCCTATGTTTATAAGAACAATTACCTAACGCCAGGAATAAAATTTACACTTCTTACTGTTTGGCCGTGTACATCGGTTTTAAATACGTCACCGATTTTTTTTTAAATTGCCAGAATTCACTTTACGCGGATTAATTTACAAGATTATAATTATACAGACTACGTCAAATAATTAAATTTAATTTAATTAACTCAAATCGACCTTAGTACGTAAATCTCCTTAGGTGCCGTTTTTTTGCAAAAGAGTGTAATTTATTATTACTAATGTGGTAGATACTCTCTACTCATACCTCAACATCGAAAGAAATTAAAGATTACGCAAGCCGGTGATGCAAAAAAGTTTGTGATTTTTAGGGTCCCGTAGTTCTGACAAGGAACCCTTATAGTTTCATCATGTCGGTCTGTCTGTCCGAGGTTTTGCTAAGAGACCGTTAGTACTAGAAAGCTGTAATTTTGTACGAGTGTGTCAATATGTGTGTGAATATCAATTACGCCGACAAATTGGTTAAAATTTTTTTTATAAAATATTTGTTTAGGATAAAAATATTCATCCCCACTTCACATGTAGGGGACATGTGAAGTGGATATGAATATTTTTTTCGTCGTCTACTCCATCGTGAGGGGTATCGTTGAATAGGTCTTCTAAAATGACTTACGCGTTGTTAAAATTATTTTTTGATTTAATGCTCCATTTACGAAATATTAAATTTTTAATTGCAAATTTTTGTTCCAGTAGAGTCCCCTCCCCCTCTAAAAGCTAAACTGCTAGCTTGAAAAATCTGGAAAAATTCACGATGATAGTGCATTTCATGAACTTTAAAGGAAAATTATAGCGGTTAAGATAACTTTATTAGTTTAGTAGTAATAGTCGTTGAACTTGGGTGTTGGATAATTTTGTACCAAATACAAAATCCTTAGCATTAATCCTTTAAAGGGACGATGAAGTAGTTGCTTGTTAAAACGGGTAAAGATTTGATTTGAAAACAAAATATGAAATAAATAAAAAACTAAAAAATCATAATAAATTATCATAAGTTTCACAATACTGCCGCTAGATGGCGCTGTACCAACGGGTTACGTTTTCATTCAAGTACCTATAGAAGTCACAAACGAAAGTTGTTTCATTTTCGAATTACAATTTTGGGAATTGAAATAATAACTTGGCAGCAATCGTACTCTTATTTTTTAAATCAGGTAATAAAAATGACGTTGGCAATTTTAGGCCTATTTCTATATTACCTGCATTTAGCAAAATATTTGAAAAGTTAATACTCAAGCAGTTGCTAAGACATTTTAATTTAAATGGCCTCCTTCATGATGAACAATATGGCTTTACTAAAGGTCGTTCGACTACAGATGCGGGTGTTGCTCTGCTGAAACATATATTTAACGCATGGGAGAACTCGCAAAATGCTATTGGAATTTTCTGTGATCTCTCCAAAGCCTTTGATTGCGTGCACCATGACACGCTTTTGCGTAAACTACATCATTACGGTGTACAAAACGAAGCTCTTAAAGTAATTAATTCATATTTACATAATAGGTTTCAATGTGTAGATGTAAATGGTGTGAAATCTTCCGGGCTACCAGTTCTGTTAGGTGTACCTCAAGGCTCAATATTGGGTCCATTCTTGTTTTTAGTGTATATCAATGACTTACCATTCTATTTAAAGGGTATCTGTGACGTTGTACTGTTTGCAGATGACACCTCTCTTATTTTTAAAGTAGACAGGAATAGACAAAATTTTGACGACGTAAACAGTGCACTCTCAATGGTTACAGATTGGTTTACGATAAATAACTTAGTTCTCAATGCTAAGAAAACGAAATGTATAAAGTTTGCCTTACCGAATGTTAGAAATCTAGGACCCAACATCGTTTTAGATAAAGAAGTGCTTAAAACTGTAGACTCGGCAGTTTTTCTGGGTATAACAGTAGATGCCAAACTTCAGTGGGGCCCACATATATCAAGCCTAGCGGGAAGGCTCAGTTCAGCCGCCTACGCCGTCAGGAAAGTAAGACAATACACTGACGTTGATACAGCTCGGTTAGTCTATTTTAGTTATTTTCATAGCGTTATGTCATACGGTATTCTGCTCTGGGGCAAAGCCGCTGATATTCAAAATATATTTGTTCTTCAGAAACGAGCTGTTCGTGCTATTTACCAGCTCGGTGCCAGAATTTCTCTGAGAGATTTTTTTAAACATATTGGTATTCTCACGGTGGCATCACAATTCATCTTCGCCAACATCTTATATATTAGACAAAATATACATTTATACACTAAAAACAGTGATATTCACAATGTTAACACCAGAAATAAGGACAAATTACGTGCTCCATTTCACCGGCTTCATAAGGTTCATAACTCATTTGTTGGGCTTGGTATATCCTTTTATAACAAGCTACCCTCTTCTTTGCTAGATTTGCCTTACAATGCGTTTAAAGCCAAAGTAAAATCTAACCTTTGTTCAAAGGCATACTATTCTATCAACGATTACTTAAACGATAAGAATAGTTGGTCGCTGTGTTTAACTTAAGACAATGTTTATGTTCTTTCTCCAGAATTAGCTTACCTACTGACAGGTTATATGGGTTCATATAATTATTTATTTTCTTTGACTGTAAAGGTCAATTTATTTTAATTTTATTTTTATTTATCATTGACATAATCTACTCATTACAATGTTTTTTTATGAGTGGTATTGCAATATGTGGTTAGCTAGTGACCTCGACAATTGATCATAATTATTCTTGTCTGAGCAACCGGCAGCAGGTTCGTCATGCTCCCTTAGATGTCACTGCTTGCGGTAGCGTCGGGGGTCGGGTTGCCTCCTTCCCTCAAATATGGCGAGGGGGGTAATGGCTGATCTTTGCGTTATGCTCGTGAACGGGTGCTGCTTGTGGTGACTGGTCGTCTTGCTGACCTTGGTTTTGTTTTGTTATTAGTAATTTAACTCGTTTTTTTTACTTCGATGGTCCTAGTTTATCATCTGTGACTTCGAGTTACGGCTATATGTAAGTGGGCACGCCCTTTATTACTGGAGGCTTTTAATATAGGTATAAAGTTCTACTTACGTTTTTAGTTTTGTATTTTGATTCTGCTTGAGTATAGTTTTCGATTTTTCGATTTTTTCTTCTTTTTTTAAGTATATTGGCGTGTGCTAGCTGACTTATAGCAAATAATTAAATTTAATTTAATGTTTGTGTTGCGTAATGTACTTGCATGTAATTTGCACAGTGTTGTATAGAATATATATATTTTTTTATTTTTTTTTTATTTAACTGAACAGACAGCTGTGCTGCTGAGGAGTTTGTTGCGCCACTTCTTCTCCTCAGCTAAAGCACTAGGAAGTGGTGAAGGGCGGGCGTTTTGGGGGACTGTCTTATGTAATTTTGACGTTCGAAAAGTGCTGATTCTCAGCCTAGTTTGAATAAATGACTTTTGATTTTGATTTTGATTTTGATTTAGCTTTAGCAGGAAGAAAGTGGTTATTATTAGTTAATGTCTAATCTGTTTAAATAATTATCTTCGAAAATCAACATTTTGTTATTAGTTTAGTATCACTATTCGATAACAGATGGCGTTGTGCAGTGACGTCACTTTTGTTAAGATTTTCTAGTAAGGTATGAATGACCTCCGTGTTTACGTTATGTGTTAAAGTTTTGTTTTACTCTGGACACCCTTGTCATATATTTTTGTTGTTATTATGATATAACCATTAAATCTTAATATCTTTACCATTACTTATATTCAGAATAAAGAACAACAGAATCGTACTATATTGTGATAACGGGCTACTACGGAACCCTACACTGTGCGTGGTCCAACACGCACTTGGCCGGTTTTTCATTTAGTAAGTAAGTAACAAAAATAACGAGCATTTGAGAATATTATTTTTAAAAGGAATGCCAGATGATTGGTGTTTATGATTTGAAATACGTAGGTAATACCTACCGACCTAAGAGATTGAATAATTATGTTTATAAATTGAAACACGTAAGCTGATTAACGCTCTTTATCGCATCCTGTGCCAACCCTACCAAAATAGGTATACATTTTGGACGCTTTTTAGAAGCTTGGTCTCTGTTCCCTTTCTTTGCCCTGTGCCGCAAGACAGCAAAATCCAAGCTACCTTATTCAAAACGACTACTACAGAATCAAATAGTATGAAACTCGATACGACTTGACATACGGAGTGCGGTTAACAATTTATATGGAATGCAGTGTAGTGCTACATGCGGTACGCTGTACCGATGCTGCAAGAAGTTGCCGCGATGTCGCACGACCATCGGCCTCCATTTCACGAGCCACCGAATGCAATTCCCGGGATCCGATATGGAATGGAACGACACGTCGATACGGATGACGATCGCTAAACGGCTTTGAAGAATATGAGGATATTTGCCACGGACCAGCTATCAATTCACAATTATTCTTTGCGCGGAATTCAGTCGATATTGTATCGTACGGAATGTGATACGAATGGCTGATAGATTGGCTTTTTCGTATTTCAGAAAATGTATTACAAATAGCTTATGAAATGCCAGAATTTCAAACAACACCATATTTTTAGTTTGAAAAGTACCACGTTACTAAAATATGAAACGTTTATAAGAGCAGCGTTTTAATGTAACTTTAAAATATCCTCCTACTACAACAGCACAATGTTCAGAGCGATTTGGTGATAATAATATAAAACAATTTAAGTCCCTCTACCTACGTAATTCTAGTTGAGTCTAAAGCGCAACACCTTAAAACCCAGTCTTTGAAAGATCGCATTATGTAAGTTTACCATCTGTCAAGCGAATTATGTCATTGAATAATAATTTTATTACTATAAGCAGCAATTTGTCTCTTCTTTCGAGACTCAACACAATTGTGTTGACCAAAAATATTGAACACAAAATAATATTTGAATACATTTGTGGACAACCTAATTAACTAAACGAGATGATAATTAATTGTCCGCTCGATTTACACAATTAAGATATTACATGGTAAATATTGAAATAAGGTTATTTTTCGCACAATCAGCATTTTATAACGAAGGAAAAAATCACGATATTGAAACAAGAAACCAATTAATTTACGCTGATTGCCAACGATTTGAATATCCTGCTAACAAGCTCCGACGAATAAATACACAAAAGCAGCAAGCGAAGGATTCCTTATAAAAATGTTGATCTTAAATACATTCCATTATAGACTGACTTCAGGAGATTTACACAAACCTGTAGGTTTATACTTAAGATTTTCTTTGTTTAATAAAGCGTTCATTCTCGTCCTCTGGCGGCGATGTGGAGGTGAAACGGAATAACGTTAACGTATATCCATAAAATGACGGTAAATTATGTCTGTAAAGTAGACACAGTAGTCGGAACGCGGCCCGAGCGTATAACTCTATCTGTAAAGTAGACATAGTAGTCGGAACGCGGCCCGAGCGTATAACTCTATCTGTAGGGTAGACATAGTAGTCGGAACGCGGCCCGAGCGTATAACTCTATCTGTAAAGTAGACATAGTAGTCGGAACGCGGCCCGAGCGTATAACTCTATCTGTAAAGTAGACATAGTAGTCGGAACGCGGCCCGAGCGTATAACTCTATCTGTAGGGTAGACATAGTAGTCGGAACGCGGCCCGAGCGTATAACTCTATCTGTAAAGTAGACATAGTAGTCGGAACGCGGCCCGAGCGTATAACTCTATCCGTAAAGTACACATAGTAGTCGGAACGCGGCCGAGCGTATAACTCTATCTGTAAAGTAGACATAGTAGTCGGAACGCGGCCCGAGCGTATTACTCTATCTGTAGGGTAGACATAGTAGTCGGAACGCGGCCCGAGCGTATAAGTCTATCTGTAAAGTAGACATAGTAGTCGGAACGCGGCCCGAGCGTATAACTCTATCTGTAAAGAACACATAGTAGTCGGAACGCGGCCCGAGCGTATAACTCTATCTGTAAAGTAGACATAGTAGTCGGAACGCGGCCCGAGCGTATAACTCTATCTGTAAAGTACACATAGTAGTCGGAACGCGGCCGAGCGTATAACTCTATCTGTAAAGTAGACATAGTAGTCGGAACGCGGCCCGAGCGTATAACTCTATCTGTAAAGTACACATAGTAGTCGGAACGCGGCCGAGCGTATAACTCTATCTGTAAAGTAGACATAGTAGTCGGAACGCGGCCCGAGCGTATAACTCTATCTGTAGGGTAGACATAGTAGTCGGAACGCGGCCCGAGCGTATAACTCTATCTGTAGGGTAGACATAGTAGTCGGAACGCGGCCCGAGCGTATAACTCTATCTGTAAAGTAGACATAGTAGTCGGAACGCGGCCCGAGCGTATTACTCTATATGTAGGGTAGATATAGTAGTCGGAACGCGGCCCGAGCGTATAACTCTATCTGTAAAGTAGACATAGTAGTCGGAACGCGGCCCGAGCGTATAACTCTATCTGTAAAGTACACATAGTAGTTGGAACGCGGCCCGAGCGTATAACTCTATCTGTAAAGTAGACATAGTAGTCGGAACGCGGCCCGAGCGTATTACTCTATCTGTAGGGTAGACATAGTAGTCGGAACGCGGTCCGAGCGTATAACTCTATCTGTAAAGTAGACATAGTAGTCGGAACGCGGCCCGAGCGTATAACTCTATCTGTAAAGTACACATAGTAGTCGGAACGCGGCCCGAGCGTATAACTCTATCTGTAAAGTAGACATAGTAGTCGGAACGCGGCCCGAGCGTATAACTCTATCTGTAAAGTACACATAGTAGTCGGAACGCGGCCGAGCGTATAACTCTATCTGTAAAGTAGACATAGTAGTCGGAACGCGGCCCGAGCGTATAACTCTATCTGTAAAGTAGACATAGTAGTCGGAACGCGGCCGAGCGTATAACTCTATCTGTAAAGTAGACATAGTAGTCGGAACGCGGCCCGAGCGTATAACTCTATCCGTAAAGTACACATAGTAGTCGGAACGCGGCCGAGCGTATAACTCTATCTGTAAAGTAGACATAGTAGTCGGAACGCGGCCCGAGCGTATTACTCTATCTGTAGGGTAGACATAGTAGTCGGAACGCGGCCCGAGCGTATAACTCTATCTGTAAAGTAGACATAGTAGTCGGAACGCGGCCCGAGCGTATAACTCTATCTGTAAAGTAGACATAGTAGTCGGAACGCGGCCCGAGCGTATTACTCTATATGTAGGGTAGACATAGTAGTCGGAACGCGGCCCGAGCGTATAACTCTATCTGTAAAGTAGACATAGTAGTCGGAACGCGGCCGAGCGTATAACTCTATCTGTAAAGTAGACATAGTAGTCGGAACGCGGCCCGAGCGTATAACTCTATCTGTAAAGTACACATAGTAGTCGGAACGCGGCCGAGCGTATAACTCTATCTGTAAAGTAGACATAGTAGTCGGAACGCGGCCCGAGCGTATAACTCTATCTGTAGGGTAGACATAGTAGTCGGAACGCGGCCCGAGCGTATAACTCTATCTGTAGGGTAGACATAGTAGTCGGAACGCGGCCCGAGCGTATAACTCTATCTGTAAAGTAGACATAGTAGTCGGAACGCGGCCCGAGCGTATTACTCTATATGTAGGGTAGATATAGTAGTCGGAACGCGGCCCGAGCGTATAACTCTATCTGTAAAGTAGACATAGTAGTCGGAACGCGGCCCGAGCGTATAACTCTATCTGTAAAGTACACATAGTAGTTGGAACACGGCCCGAGCGTATAACTCTATCTGTAAAGTAGACATAGTAGTCGGAACGCGGCCCGAGCGTATTACTCTATCTGTAGGGTAGACATAGTAGTCGGAACGCGGTCCGAGCGTATAACTCTATCTGTAAAGTAGACATAGTAGTCGGAACGCGGCCCGAGCGTATAACTCTATCTGTAAAGTACACATAGTAGTCAGAACGCGGCCCGAGCGTATAACTCTATCTGTAAAGTAGACATAGTAGTCGGAACGCGGCCCGAGCGTATAGTTCTATCTGTAAAGTACACATAGTAGTCGGAACGCGGCCGAGCGTATAACTCTATCTGTAAAGTAGACATAGTAGTCGGAACGCGGCCCGAGCGTATAACTCTATCTGTAAAGTAGACATAGTAGTCGGAACGCGGCCGAGCGTATAACTCTATCTGTAAAGTAGACATAGTAGTCGGAACGCGGCCCGAGCGTATAACTCTATCCGTAAAGTACACATAGTAGTCGGAACGCGGCCGAGCGTATAACTCTATCTGTAAAGTAGACATAGTAGTCGGAACGCGGCCCGAGCGTATTACTCTATCTGTAGGGTAGACATAGTAGTCGGAACGCGGCCCGAGCGTATAACTCTATCTGTAAAGTAGACATAGTAGTCGGAACGCGGCCCGAGCGTATAACTCTATCTGTAAAGTACACATAGTAGTCGGAACGCGGCCCGAGCGTATAACTCTATCTGTAAAGTAGACATAGTAGTCGGAACGCGGCCCGAGCGTATAACTCTATCTGTAAAGTACACATAGTAGTCGGAACGCGGCCGAGCGTATAACTCTATCTGTAAAGTAGACATAGTAGTCGGAACGCGGCCCGAGCGTATAACTCTATCTGTAAAGTACACATAGTAGTCGGAACGCGGCCGAGCGTATAACTCTATCCGTAAAGTACACATAGTAGTCGGAACGCGGCCGAGCGTATAACTCTATCTGTAAAGTAGACATAGTAGTCGGAACGCGGCCCGAGCGTATTACTCTATCTGTAGGGTAGACATAGTAGTCGGAACGCGGCCCGAGCGTATAACTCTATCTGTAAAGTAGACATAGTAGTCGGAACGCGGCCCGAGCGTATAACTCTATCTGTAGGGTAGACATAGTAGTCGGAACGCGGCCCGAGCGTATAACTCTATCTGTAGGGTAGACATAGTAGTCGGAACGCGGCCCGAGCGTATAACTCTATCTGTAAAGTAGACATAGTAGTCGGAACGCGGCCCGAGCGTATTACTCTATATGTAGGGTAGACATAGTAGTCGGAACGCGGCCCGAGCGTATAACTCTATCTGTAAAGTAGACATAGTAGTCGGAACGCGGTCCGAGCGTATAACTCTATCTGTAAAGTAGACATAGTAGTCGGAACGCGGCCCGAGCGTATAACTCTATCTGTAAAGTACACATAGTAGTCGGAACGCGGCCCGAGCGTATAACTCTATCTGTAAAGTAGACATAGTAGTCGGAACGCGGCCCGAGCGTATAACTCTATCTGTAAAGTACACATAGTAGTCGGAACGCGGTCGAGCGTATAACTCTATCTGTAAAGTAGACATAGTAGTCGGAACGCGGCCCGAGCGTATAACTCTATCTGTAAAGTAGACATAGTAGTCGGAACGCGGCCGAGCGTATAACTCTATCTGTAAAGTAGACATAGTAGTCGGAACGCGGCCCGAGCGTATAACTCTATCCGTAAAGTACACATAGTAGTCGGAACGCGGCCGAGCGTATAACTCTATCTGTAAAGTAGACATAGTAGTCGGAACGCGGCCCGAGCGTATAACTCTATCTGTAAAGTACACATAGTAGTCGGAACGCGGCCCGAGCGTATAACTCTATCTGTAAAGTAGACATAGTAGTCGGAACGCGGCCCGAGCGTATAACTCTATCTGTAAAGTACACATAGTAGTCGGAACGCGGCCGAGCGTATAACTCTATCTGTAAAGTAGACATAGTAGTCGGAACGCGGCCCGAGCGTATAACTCTATCTGTAAAGTACACATAGTAGTCGGAACGCGGCCGAGCGTATAACTCTATCTGTAAAGTAGACATAGTAGTCGGAACGCGGCCCGAGCGTATAACTCTATCTGTAGGGTAGACATAGTAGTCGGAACGCGGCCCGAGCGTATAACTCTATCTGTAGGGTAGACATAGTAGTCGGAACGCGGCCCGAGCGTATAACTCTATCTGTAAAGTAGACATAGTAGTCGGAACGCGGCCCGAGCGTATTACTCTATATGTAGGGTAGACATAGTAGTCGGAACGCGGCCCGAGCGTATAACTCTATCTGTAAAGTAGACATAGTAGTCGGAACGCGGCCCGAGCGTATAACTCTATCTGTAAAGTACACATAGTAGTCGGAACGCGGCCCGAGCGTATAACTCTATCTGTAAAGTAGACATAGTAGTCGGAACGCGGCCCGAGCGTATAACTCTATCTGTAAAGTAGACATAGTAGTCGGAACGCGGCCGAGCGTATAACTCTATCTGTAAAGTAGACATAGTAGTCGGAACGCGGCCCGAGCGTATAACTCTATCTGTAAAGTACACATAGTAGTCGGAACGCGGCCCGAGCGTATAACTCTATCTGTAAAGTACACATAGTAGTCGGAACGCGGCCGAGCGTATAACTCTATCTGTAAAGTAGACATAGTAGTCGGAACGCGGCCGAGCGTATAACTCTATCTGTAAAGTAGACATAGTAGTCGGAACGCGGCCCGAGCGTATAACTCTATCTGTAAAGTAGACATAGTAGTCGGAACGCGGCCCGAGCGTATAACTCTATCTGTAAAGTACACATAGTAGTCGGAACGCGGCCGAGCGTATAACTCTATCTGTAAAGTAGACATAGTAGTCGGAACGCGGCCCGAGCGTATAACTCTATCTGTAAAGTAGACATAGTAGTCGGAACGCGGCCGAGCGTATAACTCTATCTGTAAAGTAGACATAGTAGTCGGAACGCGGCCCGAGCGTATAACTCTATCTGTAAAGTACACATAGTAGTCGGAACGCAGCCGAGCGTATAACTCTATCTGTAAAGTAGACATAGTAGTCGGAACGCGGCCCGAGCGTATAACTCTATCTGTAAAGTAGACATAGTAGTCGGAACGCGGCCGAGCGTATAACTCTATCTGTAAAGTAGACATAGTAGTCGGAACGCGGCCCGAGCGTATAACTCTATCTGTAAAGTACACATAGTAGTTGGAACGCGGCCCGAGCGTATAACTCTATCTGTAAAGTAGACATAGTAGTCGGAACGCGGCCCGAGCGTATTACTCTATCTGTAGGGTAGACATAGTAGTCGGAACGCGGTCCGAGCGTATAACTCTATCTGTAAAGTAGACATAGTAGTCGGAACGCGGCCGAGCGTATAACTCTATCTGTAAAGTAGACATAGTAGTCGGAACGCGGCCCGAGCGTATAACTCTATCTGTAAAGTACACATAGTAGTCGGAACGCGGCCGAGCGTATAACTCTATCTGTAAAGTAGACATAGTAGTCGGAACGCGGCCCGAGCGTATAATTCCGTAAAACCATGTAAGTGTCGCTCCTCCGCGGAACCGTTTACAGACAATCGCGGGCCGTGGCGATATCGCTTCGCGTTTATTACGCCGTGATATTCCCTTTATCTCGACCGTCTCGTTACGAATGCGATACACTTACGATACGACAATCGCGAGTTCCTTCGCAACAATTCACATTATCGTAAATTTAAGGTACATTTGCAATTTATGAGATGCGAATTCCAAAATCGACGCTCAATGTGAACATTACACCATTGTACTCGGGACTATTGTAACTCAGAAGTTCGCAGTACTTCTATAGTTCATTCCAAATTAATATTCTTCTAAAATTTAATTCTCATGTATCTTGGACACATACGAGTAATGGGCAAACTTACAGCTGTACCTATAGTATTTACAGATTTTCTTTAATACCTTGTTCCGAATACTGACTATTTCTGTTAAAGTAAGTAGGTCCGTTGGGTCGTAAATGCCACCCTCCTGCTAAAAATTAAACCGTCCTTTCGTCAGGACCGTGTTTTCCAGATTCTGAATTGTTTGTTTAATTAATGACTGTGATTTTTTCAAGTTACACACGTGCGTGCATTTACCAAACCAGGTTCTTCTCAGAGGAATACACACCAGGCTCCCATGAGACCGCAGCACATACATTTACCAGTAGGCACAGTTTACATAGGACCTCGGATCGCTAAATTAAGCAAAAGGTCGGTCGAACAAAAACAAGAATTTGATTAGCATTTCAACCAGTTGGACCAAAGTTCAGTTCAGAATACAGATGAGCCACGTTATTTCTCCACAAGAATATTGTTGGTAAAACTGATAACAAGTGTCGAGAGTTTAGCTCTACTAGAAAAACACAACTTATATAAATAAAATATCGATTAATGGATGCTCTAAAACCCTGATTTCTGGAGCTATTCTTGTCCCAAAATAGATTGTTTACATGTTTACCCGAACAACTAAACAAGGTACACATTGGAACGTGATTGTAAACGTGTTTGAGATAATTTTTATTTTTGGTTCAAAGATGCCATGCTCAGTGCCGTCGTATAAATAGCTATTATAGATTTAAATAATAAACGGTTAAAATCCGGCCAAGTGCGTGTCGGACTACGCAAAATGAAGGGTTCCGTAGTTGGGATGAATCCCAAGAACAAACTTGACATTTTAGTTGAAAAACATGTTCACCCATACATTCCAACTGCTAATGTTAGTTTGTACACACAATATTGAGAGATTTACCATGTTGTTTAAGACCATAGACTTCTTATAAGTTTTCCTGTAATCTATAGGTATTGAACTATTTTCTGTATTTTTTTCAAAATTTTAGGCTCAGTAGTTTAGGAGATAAGGTGGGGGGTGGTCAATTAACTTTAAAACAATTTATTTTAAATTATAGAAAAAACATACTTGAGACCCTCATAGTAAGCCCTTTCATTTGATATGTCACAGGGTACAGTTTGCAAAACTTTTTTTTTAATCTTCTTATTTGTCCCCCAAAATTGACCTCTATATTCAAAATTCATTTATTTACGTTACATATCCGTGTATGGGTCACAGAAATACATACGTGTACCAAATTTCAACTTAATCGGTTAATTAGATTCGGAGCAAATTGGCTGTGACAGACGGACAGACAGATATACACACGAGTGATCCTATAAGGGTTCTGCTTTTTTTCCTTTTGAGGTTCGGAACCCTAAAAAACTGTTATATTTAACGGTTGCCTGCCTCGTTGGTGTAGTGGCTGTAAGCGCTACTGCTGAGCATGAGGTCCTGGGTTCGATTCCCAGGTCGACCAACGTGTTATTGGGTTTCACCATCAGGAATTTTTCAGTAGCAGCCTGGAGTCTGGATACGTGTCCGGTTGATGGCAATAGGATCGCCCCCTCTTACATGGTGGTTACCACTACTGGTAAAAATGCTGATGTACTATGAGGTAGAACTCTGCCCAATCCTTCGAGGAAAACAGGTACTTCTTGCGGGGTTGTCCCCGGAGAGCATAAACGGGGGAAGGTAAGAGAGAAACATAAAATACAGAGTGCACTTAAAAGAACGCTTGTCAAAGTCAATAAATTGTCGCTAATGCCGTATGTAGGTAAATAGGAACGACAAATTGTTTCCATAAACAAAAGTTTGCAACAGTTGCTGTGCCCCCCTCCCCACCCTTCGTTGACCATCTTTATTAAGGAGGAAGCGTCAGGGTAGCCCGCAAAATTCAAATTTTCTTACGGTTTTTTGCAATTTGCAAGTCAGTATTAAGTTGTAAGTTAAATAAAGTATGATTTGCGGTCGTAACAAATATGTATTTACAGAATTATATACAATAGAATCAGTAATACAACTCCTTAAGTTAGTATAATCCTAAAATGTCAAGATTTCATGAAATAGTCATTTTTAGGATTACCTGGTCTTAAAGAATTGTATTGATCACTTTAATGATTCTAATTATGTAAATAGATACTTGTTGCGGCCGCAAATTATAATTTGATCTATGTACAGACGCCAGCAGGTCAAGCTACCCGAATCTGTCAAATTTTCCCAATCAAACTTGAACCTAATGCTTTTGCGATAAAGTTGAAAATCTATTAAAGAATTTTGACAGACTGTAGTAGCTTGATGTGCTGGCGTCTGTACAATATAATACAGACTTGTAAATTGCAAAAAAAACGTTAGAAAATTTAAATTTCGCGGGCTACCCTGACGCTTCCCTCTTAAGGTAGGATTCGTTGCCTTCTACGTTTGTTACATAATATAATCAAAGCATATGCCTGTTTCGTAAAGAATGTTAGTATTCGACTCTAATAACAATTTTAAACATTTTTCTTATTTGTAAGTTATTGACATTATAATTATTTATTATCGAGGCATTTCGTTAAAAAACATTACCTGATGTTACTTAATGCATTCTTATTCAATTACGTTTATAAAAATTGAAATTGATGCCACCGCATAAATAACTTAATTGGCAAAAGCCTCCCAGAAATGTATATCAATTTGTGCGCCAAATGAAAAATACATAGAGAAACTATATACCAATTATATAACAATTTGTAACATTTTGAACTTTGTTGTACGTAACCTAACATAGGTTAGCAGGTGTAAAAACTTGCGGAGAAGAAAAACCATATCTCAAAAAAAAAGGAGGGGGGGTCTTTTTGAGATATGATTTTTTCATTTACTCAATACTTAATACTCAATTCTTTATTGTGTTTCACAAAGTAGACTTAGGTGGTAAACATGTTCAGTAGAAACAATCGTGGACCCTGTCGGGCACAGCAAAATTAAGATATGTAATAGGTTGGGGAAAAAGTTTCTTCGCATTTTTTAAGAAAATTCAAAACATTTTTTAATATAGTTTATTTACATTTAACTAAAGTATGTAGGTACCATTTTGTTCGATAACTTTTTGCCATCTTGTAGGTAGGGACATGATCCCATTGCTATAGAAATTTTGGGACTTCTGGTCAAAATACCGCGACAAGTGGTTTTGGCAGTCCTCTCGTGATGTTAACCTGACACTGCCTAAAGAATTCTGAAGAGACCGAAACAGGTGGAAATCTGAAGGTGCAAGGTCAGGACTATACAGCGGATGCATTAACACCTCCCAGCCAAACTCTCTTAATTTTTGCTGAGTGGCTAAAGATGTGTGAGGTCTAGCGTTATCATGATGAAAAACCACACCCCTTCTGTTGATTAATTCCGGCCGCTTTCTCTCAACTTCTTGCTTTAATCTCATCAGTTGTTCGCAGTAGAGTTCAGAATCGATGGTCCTGCCTGGTGGTAACAGCTCATAATGAATAATGCCCTTCCAATCCCACCACACACACAGCATCACCTTGTTGCGAGTTAACCCGGGTTCCGCCACAGTCTGTGAAGCCTGACCGGCCTTTGACCACGACCTTTTTCGCACGTTCTTGTCATACGTGATCCACTTTTCATCACCAGTTATCATCTTCTTCAAAAATGGTTCGGTTTCATTACGTCGTAATAAAGAATCACAAATGAGTACACGTTTCATTAGGTTTCTTTCATTGAGCTCGTGAGGTACCCAAATGTCGAGCTTTTTTGTGTACCCAGTTTTTTTCAAATGCGCCAAAACTGTTTTGTGGTCAATTTCCAGTTCTTCAGCTACGTCGTAACTACTGATATGCCGATCTTGCTCCACTTTTTCAAAAATGGCATCCATTTTATCCGTAATAGGGCGACCAGAGCGACGTGCATTTTTGACATCAAAATTTCCGGATTAAAAACGCTTAAACCAAATTTGTGCTACTCTCACAGACACTACACTAGGTCCATAAACATCGCAAATTTTTTTCGCGGCTTGCGTTGCATTTTTACCTTTTTTGTAGTAAAATTTTAAAATGTATCGAATTTCTTCATTAGATTCACTCATCTTGACGGTAACGAAAAACAAATGAAAATCACACATTTTCCTAATTTGAATTTGGAATTATGTTCTTTAAAATGTAAACTTTCAATGATACCAAAACCAGCCAGATACAAATAGTATAGCCAAAGAGATTTTATTACAAGTTCATACATACTATAATGCGAAAAGACTTTTTCCCCAACCTAATATATCATTTAAGTATCTTATCTAACTTATGGCTGATTTTTTTTTTGCGATTTCTGGTTTGGTCCTATAGTAAAAGTTGTTTGTTATCATGAGTACAACCATGTGTTTAAGTATCAGTCACTAATTACCAGTCACCCAATATATAAAAGAGTACTCTGTGGGAGTTGCATAATGAAATTTCGTACAACATTAGGTATAACACTCGTTTGGATGATATTATGGTTACCATGATACTGGTTGTTTTAATGTTGGCAATAAGCTAACTGTTTCAGAAACTTTTATAGAGGATTTATAGCATGGGTGTAGATAAAACAAATTATTTCATAAAAATTACTTTACTATTTTTTATTTAGTAGTACGTCTCAAATTATCAATACGGTTATACCCGTGACCGTGGCAGTTAAAGATAAACAATAACATGTGTTTTAATGTATCGATTACAAAAACAACGTAAAACTGACTTCAATGCTTACACTCAAATCGAGACTAGTGCCTGTTCAAAGTTATTGTCGATAGCCGGCCGTTTTTCCCCAAGTTGCCACTAACTTCGCTCGCCTACGTTTGCTCTATGACAGACACGCTGCACACTGTTATCTGACTTATCTGACCGCAGTTTTCAGTCGTGCAGGATTCCCGCTGTAAGACTGTGAAAATGCTGAACATGGTAAGTTTTTAGGTATCTCAAACAGTATTCGGATGTAATAAGTTTCTTACGCTTAGTAAACAACATTTATATATAAAACAAAGTCGGGTTTGTTCGAACACTACAACTCGAGAACGGCTGGACCCATTTTCATGATTTTTTATTTGTTGTATTTACTTCCGTCGCGAATAGCAGAATAACTATTATAACATCGGAAAAATACACGCAAAAAAATTATGAAGAAAATTAATTTTCTCTTACATCAAATTTGGACAAGACAACGTTCTGTCGGGTTAGCTAGTAATATATAATAAAGCGTACCTACCATACTGGTCCTACCAACGAATGGCTTTATATAACTCCAACATAATAGTTAATCAATCAAATAAATAATCTGTACACAAATCAAAAATTAAATTGCCCTCATCCGAGTCAATAATCACACGTATTCAAAAGCCTACAGAACGTAAACGCTTTATTTACCTAAATCTATTTACACGCAGTAAATAACCGGCGAAAATAAACATACAAACATGTCAGTATTCATTTGGCTCCCGTATATAAAACATTTTTTTCCATAGTGAACAAAAGGGTCGGGTTCCATTGATATTAATAAATTTCCTTTTAGGCCGCGTGACACGTTCCCACCTATAGCTACCTGTGTGTATATGTTCTTGTCATCAGCGGAGACGTATTAAGTAAGTCAGGTGCTGGATTACCCCCCAGCCCCTCCGAATACTTACAAATTAGCTACGAGCCACTGGGTCCCGAGGGGAATCCGTCGGCTCGCAGCTCCTCAGAAACGGCAGTGAAATAATATTCGTCAGAATACGTTCTTACATAAGCAATTTTTATGTGCTAGTGTTAATATTTTAGGATGATGGTATTAGTATTTTTTATAATATTAGAGAAGTTAATAAAACGTTATTCTTTATTGTTTTCGACACAAATGTAAAAAAGAAAAACAAGGGTAGGTACTGCTGAGTGTTCAAGTCATTTTGAAAAGGGATTTCAGTCTTTTGTATTGCAGCATGTGGGAGTTCTATAGTAACTGGTTGCCCTTTGTTGAACTCCTTCAAGTTGTTGAGAGCCTGGTACAATGGGTTGATATGCTCCCTAGGGAGATTCCAAGTTTGCTTTGGACCTTATTTTGACCTTGTTCAGTTAATTGTTTTATTTCAAGCAAAAGATCCTAAATCAACACTGTAATATCGATCCAAGGGGATTAATTGATATATTTCATTCACATTGCAAGGCGAAATAGCGGAAATAGACCAAGCGCTGTGCCAAAGAAATACCTAGTACTTGATTTGGTGGTGGATATTTGGTCAAATTCAAGAATTTGGCAAAGCAAACTTTTCAAAATATAAACATCTCGCAAGTTTATCGAATTTGCGTCAGTGTCGATTGGTATATAACCGAGGTTTCCGAAAGAGAGCGGATCCGTCGCCTTTAGCGGGAATCGAATTTAGGATCCCGACCTACCTAAATTGATTTACCTTACCCTTGCAACCACGAGGTTACGCGGATTTCATAAAATTTTAACACAAATCTGACTCCAAAGTTAGAATACAAACATACGGTCAGATTTTTGTGGTACAAAATCAAAAGTATTTTGCGTCGTTTAAGAATTTTAAACTCCGAGGCATATTTGAGCTGATAAACTATCACCACTCTTGAAATAGTTTCAACATATGACGCTTCCCGAAGCTGTACATTCACTACTAATTTAGCACTGCTTGCAGGCCAAGCTACTAACAAGAACATTAACATTCATGCTCTCCTAATCCTCACGCTCTTTCCGCTGAATCCTAACGTGCATAATAGTTTCACTCCTGATATCAATCTGCCTAGCCTTTTCCCAACTATGTTGGGGTCGGCTTCCAGTCTAACCGGATGCAGCTGAATACCAGTATTTTACATGGAGCGACTGCCTATCTGACCTCCACAACCCAGTTATTGGGTGATACCCTTGGTAAGACTGGTTGTCAGACTTTCGGGCTTCTGACGACCCGTAACGACTGTCAAAGTTCCACGAATGACAACCGGGACCAACGGCTTAACGTGCTTTCCGAGGCACGGAGGAGTCTCGGTATGTAAAGATGGACACCCAGCTACGGACCAACCCCGGCAAGCGAAGCTCATCCTGATGAATCGACCCATGCAGCCACGAGCTCCTCTCTGATTTGATCTGAAATTTCGCTCGTGATATCTGACACCAAACCTGTGTTGAAAAGCCATTTGGTTGAAAGTAAGCAACTCCCCAGTCAGCTTAGAGCCTGGTACTGTCACATGTGTTCGACACATCATTATGTGCATTGATCACAATTGTAAATGTATTTGCCTCGTTCCAGCATCCGGCGAACGATAATCGCATTGTTTGTCCATTGCTGCGTGCTTCCTAATTACAAACATCCATATATTGGATACGTGTGCTAATTGAAGGCCAGTGAGCGTTTGAATACTTTGTGAGGTAGTGCGTTTAGATTCCTGATCAGATATTTTAATTAAGGCTCATTTTACTATTGTAAATTGTGGAGACTAGACCAAAAATGTGCGTCCCGGTCTTCATTTACCTGATGACTGAACTCTCCGGTCATAATCATAAAGTATTTGGGCATCTGAACTGGAAATATAATCATCATTAATATATTACATAAAAACTTTTTACAAAAAAATCAACCGACTTCCAAAAAAACCCCGCAGTGAAAAATAACTTTAATTTCGGAAGTCGATGTCTTTGGATCTGTATTTTACTTTTTTGCCACCGACTGCCGAAATTAAAGTGATTTTTCACTTTGTGGCGTTTGTTTTGGAAGTCGGTTGATATTTATGGAATTAAGTTTTTATTTTTCACTTTTTAGTGGGTCAGTTTGTAATTTATCTAAGTTACAATACCCTAATGTCAACTGCTCATCATCTTTTACAAAATATTGTTGTTCCCAATGCAAGGACGTTAATTGTTGAGGCATTGTAGCAACCATTATTAAAGTAGGTACCTAGTCGTATTGCAACCCTTGAAATACTTACGTATTATTGAGTAGTTCCGGTGGCCATCTGTGATCTTCATCATCAGTTCCACTTCGCCAATTGGTGCTTAAGAACAAATGCATGAGTTACTATAAAAAAAAAAAATACCCAAATAATATTTGAAGTATTCCGTCGATTTCTCCAGGATCCCATCATCAGATCCTGACAATGCGACCAACTAGAAAGTATACGTAATGACAATGCGACCAACTAGAAAGTGTACCCTTTGAAACAAAAAAAGAATTTTCCAAATCGGTCCAGCCGTCTGCAAATAATCGGGGAACATAGGTACATAAAAAAAAAAGATTCCGACGAACTGAGAACCTCCTCCTTTTTTTGAAGTCGTTTAAAAATAAATAAACTGTAAAATATACTAAATTCGAATCAATCGTATCGTCTGCTTCATGCTCCACAAGTGACAACAATATGAAAACACGCGAGTTAATCGTTCGTCCCGGTACAAAACATCCTGTAACACTTTATCAAGCAGCCTTCCTGTTTACCCCGAGGGTAGGAAGCGCTATGTTACAATACATTTAACATTTTTTTGTGCCGTATATTTCAGCCGGAGAGTTAGCACAGAATGCGTTTTATGTGGGCCTTTCCGAGCGACTGGTCCCAGTCGATCAGGCTGGGCGATCGATGGCTATGATCGATGTTACGACCGGGGTCGATCGACCGGTCAAGTTAAACGCTTGCGCTTGTACGTGCCTAAAGCTTCTACAAACACGCGGGCCGGTGTTACAAATCTGTTCGAAGGAATCAATTTAATTTCCCTTTACTTTCTGGAATTTTTATAAGTCCACTCAGACATATTATGTACTGGATTCATGATGAAATCGTATTGCATCAATACTCGACTGTCACAAGTGCATGCCATTGTCAGAAATGCTAATTATAATGTTTGATGTTATCACTGTTCATGTATTACGCGAATAACTCACATAATTATCTACCTCTGTTAGTTTGGTAACTCCAATATGTATGGCACATTATTTCATGTTTTATTTGCATCTTTCTAAACGAATAGCAATGAGTAAAATGTAAATTCCGTGTTGTCATATATAAACGGTTCTAAGTACCTACTAGATAGATATTTGGTCCCGAAATTCAATGAGATATTCTCCAGTAAATAATGAGAGAGCATGAGTCGCCAGGCGGGTGTGGGGACAGAGCGTCGCGGCAAAAAGTCACAACGTACTGCGATCGTGGCACATTCGTTTTAGAGAGGAACACCGCAAAACTAAATGATATTCCTGCTCAAATCAGTTGAGCTGACAAAGATATGAAATGCAACATTTTGCTAACAACTCATGGTTCGTAATATTCTGCGATAAGCAGTATGGTCGGTAGGTACTGCACCTATAATTGTTTGGTTTATTCTCGTTTACAGCGCATCATCCGCCGATTTGCTGTCCGTATCTCAGTGAGGAACGTTTGTCATTGGTGGCAACCAGCGCCACCCGGCCGAGGGGAACCCTTTGTTTTCTAAATAAACTGTTGCCACCCACGACACCCTGTCTCTGACTCTGATAAAATACTTTGCCCGATTTAAATGAGAGTTCGGGGTGTTTGCGGGCAGCCGCGTTCGGACCGCGGCGGGTGCCGGGTCGACGCGCAAAGCTGATAAATTGTAAGAAACCTACTAGTTTTGTTGTTTAATTCCAACCGAAGTCGAATTTAATCACGCTTCAAGTCGCAAAATTTTAATTTCGTTTTGTTTAAGGCGAGGTTGTAGTAGTTTTTAAGTTTTTGAAGCTATTTATATACCTACTGTAAATATTGCACAAAACAAAAATAATTTTAACAAAATTGAACATGCGGTCAAGCGCTGACTAAAGACGGAAACGTGATTACTAATAATTGGCTCAATAAAAAAAATCGTAAAGATGACACTAAATCGACATTTCGAATGTATTTCTTAGTCAAAAAATCTATTACGAAACCATGTAAGTAATATAACAGAATATAGGTTTCAATATTTTCTAGCGCTGGGCAATGGAGATTTTATAAATTAGTAAATCGGCTTGCACTCAGAGTTCAGCGGGAATTCATCGAGGGTGAACCTGTGTCAAAAAAATCAAATGTAAGAAGAAAACGTTACATATAAAACTGCGACAGCTAGAAAAAATATCTCATAATTATATTACAGTTTTAATTCATAATATTGTTTTCGAAAATGTGATTATTTCTATGCGATATGATGACGTTTCATTGTCATCTAAAAATAGAGTTAGTATAGTAACACATTATAAAATGTGAAAACGCTCGTTAGTTAGGGGAAGCTCCAAGTAGCCCGCGAAATTCAAATTGTATTACGTTTTTTGCAATTTGCAAAAAACGTAATACAATTTCTTATGATTATTTACAAATTCATTATGATTATTTGAACTTAGATAGTTGTATTGATGATTTTCATTATTGTAATTCCATAAATATAGATTTGTTACGGTCGCTAATCATATTTCAAAAAGAAATTAAAAAGATTACAGGACCTAAACGCAAATAATGCAAGTTTTAAAATGCGTAAAAGTATATGATCTACTGCTAAACAAAATCAGTAAAATTAATGATATTCTTCAGGATATATACTAGTTAGATAGTTTGTTGAAAACATAATACAATTAATTTGTTACGATAGACAAAAATCACGAAGATACCTCTAAAAATGTATTTTAACGATTAAAAACCATACTAATATACATACTATCGTCCTGATTTTTTGTCAGATTATTCTACAAGCAACATATTAACGTGATAGTGTTTTAGTTTTTTAGTCTAATCAATAGATTTTTTGTAAATCGATAATTGCTTCATATTTTGCAATAAATTACAAGCGTTGTGTCATCGCGCTTCTCTTTCTTTTCTATGCAGTCCGACAGTGACGGCGCTTTAGGTCTTGTAGTCCCCTTAACTCAAAATTATGAAATAACTTTCATTTTGGAAGTCGGTGGCAAAAAACTAAAAATACAGATCCCAAGACACCGACTTCCGAATTTAAAATTATTTCATAATTTTGGGTTAATTTCTTTTTGAAGTCGATTTAATTTTTTCGTTGATAGAATAGTATGCCTTTGAACAAAGGTTTGATTTTACTTCAGCTTTAAACGCATTGTAAGGCAAATCTAGCAAAGAGGGTAGCTTGTTATAAAAGGATATACCAAGCCCAACAAATGAGTTATGACCACGTACCCGAACCATTCGGTGTTAAGCAGACTTTTGCCAAGTCTAAACTTGCGCAAGTAGGGAAATCGTAAAGAAAGGAAGAAAGAATGAAGTTTATTTAGACACAGTTCGTGAAACACAAACTACAAATAACAAAAAAAAAATGAAAATAATGTTTGTAGCATAATGAATTACTCAACTAAAGCTAGAAATTAATAATCTGTAGGATTTTGATATTTAGACGGGGGACTTGCTCCTTTTTCCGCCACAAACACTGAAGCCTATATAGCTCCCCGAAATAGGGTAAGTACTCATAGTGTCCTTAGGAGAATCGGAATATTACTGTAACTGTGTTTTTTCTTGTGTTCATTCTAAATAATGATTTTGTAAACCACTGTGATGATGATTTTCCTCTCCAATGACCCATTTCCTTGTCTTGGGGCTACGGACTCGTCCGGTTAGGAAACTACGCACATCACAGAGGCTTACCGGATCTTCCTCTGAGCTCACGGACGCACCCTTGCGTGTTTCCAGGGTTCACAGCTTCGGATACTTCGCTACTACGGATACAATCACCACTACGGTTATTACCTGTATCACCGCATCGGATTCAGTCACCGCTCCGGCTAGACCGCCTTTGGCTAGACTACCAGCCGTAACCTCTACGGCAGCCTACGCGCCAGATGCGGCCGTCTACCTGGCACCCTACGCGCCAGACGCGGTTCTCTACCCGGCAACTACGCGCCAGTCGCGGCCCTCTAACCGGCGACTAAGGCCGAACACGCCGAGCCACCGCAGCGCCAGCCAGACGGTCCACCCAGGGCAGTACCCTTCCACTTTTTATAACCCGACAGCGAACAAACCTTACAACTAGAAACTACGACCCTCTTCTGTAACTTGTGGCTTAACCTATAATTAAACTCAATTTTAAGTGACACTTGAGTCTCATTCTCTACCCATAAAACCCCTATGCCACATGTTTTAAAAAACAATAGTGCGGGCCTCACGGCTGCGCCAAAAAGGTTAATTTCAGCATACCAGACGTAACGTGTATGGCTACCATTACGCATATTGTCTGCGGCGTAAAATCGATAAAACTGTATGAAATCTCACTACTACGGGCTTTAAATAATTAAATCATGCCGACCTACATAATTTCAGATAATTGATGTGCAAAATGAAATAAAATATAATTGTAGCGGATTACACGGTGGCTTGTAGATCACGTCGGTCGCGTGTCGTCCGCGATAGCTCCCTTTTTACGGGCACACGCTAGGGGCTGAATTTTAATGTTTGCCAACTCAACCGACCGCGCAACACTGGGTAAAATTTAAATGTTATATTCGTCGCTATGCCCGTGCGTTGCGGTGCCAAGTTCTATGTTAAGAATAGCTATAACCTCTTCACAAAGGGTCTCCGTAAAAACAATTCTGGTTTCGCTTGCCGTCTATCGTCGGGTTTGCCCTGTTCTTTGAAATTTCCTGGTAAAGCCGGAAATAAGCGCTTTATGTGAAAATATCGCGAGGGCTTTGCTTAAGTCTTATTTGATTATATATAGATTTTAAATGAAGGTATGTGAAGTTGAGATTGTTGAGAACAATCGTTTGTATTTTTGAAACGAAGTTCTTTAACGCAGCTTGCGGTAGGAATTTAATGGGGAGAAATTAAATAACGCATGTTCATAGATTTGAGGCCGCAGTTTTTTGTTTAGCGAGAAACACAATAGAGCATTTGTGTATTTTAGTTTATGATTGCAGATACCGGACACACACAAGTAGATACGATATTTAAAATATGACAAATATTATTAAATAAATATATTATAAACAACCAGAAAGTGCCCAGATCTTAACGTTATATACTCAGATCCAATAACACGTAATATTCATTACCTACTACTACCGTATTACATTTTGCGTTCAAAATCACCGACCATAATATTGTTCTTTTATCAAGCTAAAACTATACCTACTAGATGGCTCTGTATCTGTATTAAAAAAAAAAAAAAAAACCACCGAGCCTTACAGAGCGTGACAAATGATGTGTAACATCTGACAGTTGGTAAATATCTGAAGCCAACTCTAGGACCACGCGCGCTCATTGGTCAAGTCAAATAGCGCTTCCCCCGGCTTTGTGTTACACACTTTCGCCACTTCACGAAATCGCTCCCACAGATTGCAGGAAAGCGAGAGGAAAGAATTACACATCAAAAACAAAAACTTTTGACACTTGAAACTTGAGACATTACTACTAGATGGCTCTGTATTAATACACGATATACAGCGTAAGGAACTTTGTTCCAACCCCAGACGTTTTACTTTATTTTATAATTTTACAATTACAAAATAAATACGAACCCGTAGCAAAAAAACCTGAATGGCTGCTTAACAATCTAATTCCGTTTGTAATCTAAGCGATTATTTGTCTGGATCTCGTCTGACAGGTAATTACGTCATCTCTCCATTTGATAAGAATCGAGCAAATTTTTAGGCGCAGCTTTTACGAGAGGTTATATTTCACCGGCTCGCGTCCGTCCGGACAAATCGCAGCTACCATTCATTGTCCGGATTAATATGTCCGTGGACCGCGCCTTTATTTTATTACATTTTTATTGTGAAGATAATAATATATGGCACGGTCAGCTGAAAGGGTTGATCTAAATTCAGCAGTAACGCGATGATTGCTTTAATTTTATTATTGGCTGTATTAATTTTCAAACTTTACAAACTAGTACTATACTTCAAAAGGAAAAAACGGAACCATTATAGGATTACTCGTGTGTCTGTCTGTCTCTGTCTGTCTGTCACAGTCAATTTGCTCCGAATCTAATGGACCGATTTAGTTGAAATTTGGTACACATATGTATTTCTGTGACCCAAACACGGACGTGTAACGTAAATTAGTGAATTGGTGTTTAGAAATTATTTGAATATGGTGGTCAATTTTGGAGGGCAAATAAGAAAATTTTAAAAAAAGTGTTGCAAACTGTACCGTGTGACATATCAAATAAAAGGGCTTACTTAAGAGTTCCAAATGTATTTTTTTTTTTATAATTTTAAAATAAACCATTTTAAAGTTATTTAAAAAAATTTACCATTCCTCTTTATTTCCGAAAGTACCTACTGAGCCTAAAAATTAAAAAAAAAAATAGAAAATAGTTCAATAGCTATAGATTACAGGAAAACCTAGAAGTCGATGGTCTTAACATGGTAAATCTCTCAATATTGTGCGTACAAACTTACATTTGTCCATAGTTAAACAAAAAGGATCCAACCCACATTAGATGTAATGTGGGTTGGATTCTTTTCGTTTAACTTTTGTAGTTGGAATGTATGGGCCGAACATGTTTTTCAACTATAATGTTAAGTTTTTCTTGGGATAAATTCATCCTAACTACGGAATGTTGGTACGACACGCACTTGACCGGTTTTTTTTTAACTATCTCACCAGCTGCCGTGGCTCTTGCTACCTTGGAATCTTAATCTCTAATTTAAAAGCGATTTAATTTAAATCTTTCATACATTTCAACCCAAGTAAATATAATAAAAGTGGATATCGTTAACGCGTGCCCGTTAAATTAACTCGATAGATACCAGGGGTGGTGAAGCGCTGAAGCGGTGAAGATACGGCAATTCAATCACGCGGCCATTACGCCACACGTCGTCCCTAGTTTGCTCCTCCCGCCCCTCGGGCGATACAAGCCAGAGGGTGCGGATTAGGAGCCCTTGCGAAATTACGAATGCATCTCCGTACGGCTATGGTGTTCTGGTACATTTATTGCATATTTTTTACGTTTATTTTGGGATCCGATAATGTTGGCCATTCTCTTGAGATTAAGAAAAAAATTAGTAGGCGTAGTTTGAGTCCGCGTCCTTTGTTTACGTGAAAACAGATAGATTTTACCACGGTTTCCGATTCGTACATATATTGTATTTGCTCGACACTAGACTTAGTTGGCTTATTACATTCCTTATAAAGCGAGCTGTCATCGATTATGAGTTTTTTCAGTTCTGAGCAGATGTACGGGCGATATAAGATAACATCATAAACTTTTTTGCTTATTGCAACTGATTTTCTTACGGTTTCTGACACTGCAGTATTTGCTCGGCACTAGTCTTGCTATGCTAACTTAATTCCTTTTGATGCAAGCTTTTTTCGATTTGGGTTTTTCATTTCTGTGCAGATTTACGGTCGATTTGAGACGACATCTGACATTATTTTGCTATTGTCAACTTCATACTAATTTTGAACAATACTTTGGCCAATACTTCTATTGGTTCTCTTTGGGTCCTACAGGCTTATTACGTATCTTGCAAATCGCAAATCGGTATTATGTATCATACATCTGCGATACGTCATACTGATTTGCGACTGGAAAGATATTGAAAAGCAATCATTGTTTTGTAACAATGTTGCTATCGCTAGGCTTCTGCAATATACGTAATTAGCCGGCTGGTAATGCTTGTCAACTCTTGACAATGACTTCAGAATAACTGATCTAGCTAAACACGTTTTTGCGCTATACGAATAAATATGAAAAGTAGTGTCGCGCGCGTGCACTCACAGTGCGACATCATACGCAAATTATATCCGACCTTAAAATTGTTATAAATTTGACCTATCTTTTGAATGCTCAACCATTACTCTAGCATTAAAATTCTCGCAGTTATTAGCGGTTGAAAACTTACATATTTTTGTTGGTCAGGAATATTGAACTTACCACCATTACCTACACCGAGCGAAAAGATGTATTCACGTCAAAAAAATTGGTTGTAATGATTTGCAACATCAAAATATTAAGAAAAAATACTTCCTGTCTTGTTTTCGCTGTTGATATTACTAAAGCTGTACTCCGTGAGATCTATCTTTATTTGGATTTCATCTTAACGACGCACTAGTGTGTAGGAATGGTTCTTACCTGAAAAGAAACAAAATTCAAATCAATACATATTTCTCAATTCTTGGAAATCTGAAGAGGCCAGTAGTTAGCTATTTATTAGCTACATTTTTACATTATTACATTCAAACTACGTGAATCTACTTATAAAAGTTGAACATTGGATATAGCATCGGCTGAGTTAGGTCACAGGTGATGATGCTTTAGAAAAACTTTATCATTCATTCCATATCACTTGGAAGTTTGGAAATAATACCTCAAACTTTTTACAGTAGTCAAAACGATTTTTTAGAAGCCTCTCGCCAAGGGCTGCCCAAAACAACCCAAACAACTTTTATACTTTAGGAGAAAAGAAAGCGCAAACAGAAACATTTGGGTAGTATTTAAACGCAAATCAAAATATTACTTTTTGTATCCAAAAATAATCCGAATTCCAATCAAAATTACTGATTGCACAGCAAAATACTCAACTCAAAATATAACTAAATAAGAAACAATTTATATTCGTGGCGCACCGCAATAAAGCTTTTTATTATTTGAACTTACCCTTCGTGCCCTTTGCTCGCTCTTGCATCCTAGAACGGAGCTCCTATTTATGTGTAAAGGGTTTAAAGTAACCTAACCAAACCTAACCTCGGAGTTAATACCTATTAGTCACCATGTCATTTTGCTATGAGTCTGAGTATTATGTATGTACGCTCTGGTTAATTTGCTGTGCAGTCAGTATTTTTTTTGATGTAAAAAAGTATATAAATGATGGAAATAAATTGATAGGTCATTGTTTATTTGATGTGCAATTAATAATATCCCGAAACATTTTCTTCGACAAAATTTCGCAATGGATTTTAATGCAGTTTTCATCATGAGATTTTAGAGAATTTATTCCGGAACGTTTGTGACGACAATACATCAGTTTTTACTTAAGTTGTCCGCAGAAATCTTGATGTTTGACATGTCGCCAAATTGGTAGATTGCACCCGTGCAGGGCAAGGGCAGGCCACTAGTATAAGGTCCTTTCACGAGTATTAGAGCGCATTCTTTGTTTCAAAGAAAGAAAAAAAATAAGATACACAAATAAAATGGGAACCTATATAGCAGTAAATCATAACATGTTTAGGATGTATTGGTACCAGAGCAGCAGCATCACGTAACAATACCGCAGTGCAGGCGGCGGGCGCGGCTGCGGCATTTGCGCCGCTGGTCTGCACAAAACTGTCCCGGGAATGCAACTTTCTTTTTTCTTCTCACAAAAAATTGTTCTTTTATAGGTTCTTATTTATTGTTTCGAAACTTAATTAAAAATTCTTTGTTGAGGTAACTGCAATGAAGTGAAATGTTGGTTTGAGTTATACGATTTTGGCTAACACAATAAAGTTTGTACAAGCAACTTTACTTAGGCATGAAAAACGGTCTATTGTGGGCCCTGTGGGCAGTTCGAACGATAACAGGAAAAATACATTTGGGTAAAATATTCAAACATACTTCGACAAACAAAGAAATAAAATGTTTAGATAGGCGTGGGCTCAGAGGCTGAATTCAAATGAAACCCTGCGGACGTCACTTGAAAAATACAAAATTGAAGGAACGCTCTAAATGATCCTGAAGGAATGCAATATAGCGACTGTGATAAAAACGTTGTAAACAGCCCGAGGGTGGCGGCGAACATGAAAAAGAAGCATTTAGACGAGCTGTAAACTGTCGACTTATTAATTTAAAGATCGTAAAATAAAGCCGTTCTCTACAGACTGTTATTAATAACCTTTGTAATGAGGGCCGCGTTCCTCTCACAAAAACCTTATGTACCTAATAAAAACTGGCTTCAATATGTAATCTCGACCGACAAACTGTCAAAAGACGACCCTTGACGCGGGCTCGCAGTGTCACCAGAAAACATATATATAAACAAAGTAGGTAAAAATAAAATTACGATTTTGGGACTTCGCGTATTTCACATTGAAATCACTAATAGCTAGCACATCGTTGTTAATAGCAAATCATAAGTAAGTCTTATTTATGTTTGTGTTCTCAATAGACGTTCATTAATCAGTACCTAATATTGTGTGAGGAAATTTCGTGAACGGCGTAGGAAACTCTTTTCCGTCTTTTGTGTCACTTATGGCGCGTTGTGTCGAGAAGGCCGCAAGACGCGAGCGCGCGGGCGTCATGCAGCGTGACGAGGGTTGACGACGCGGCGACGTGCCAGCTGCTAAATTGCGAGCAATCTCTGTTGCACCCCTGACTTCCTGGATGTTAAATTAGGTACACTAATGTTGATTTTCCTCGTATAAATCAAAGATACAATAGAAAAGAAAATAAGTGATAATAATATATTGCATATCGCTACCTACATCATGGTCTGAAATAATTCCCGGAACTGATTCAGTCGAAATCGACTATTATTTAAATCTCCTGAATTCTATTAAAAACATACAGCAAAGTACCTACAGATAAGTAAGCACGCTGTAGTCGGTAGTTTAGGGCCGCGAATAAAACAAACAGGTTCCCGCGTTGCTGTTTCCAATTATTCAGAGTCGGCGTCGTATCACGACAAAACTCATCTAACTTTGGGCAGCGGCGCGCACGCCGCGTGCAGATGTGAATAATTCTACGAATTTCGGTGAAATTTCGCGAAAACTCTTCACGATATGAGGCGAGAAGTTTTTTCGCTTCTATAGAATCTCTGGTGTGTGAAGAGGGTTTAATTTTGTGTTATCTCGAGTCGAGTGTTATCGCAGTAATTCATTCGTTCTACATTGGGAGTGTTTGTTTTGATTATATTCTGCGGAGAGAAAATTTGTAATTGGGCTGAAAATAAAATGAAATGGCAAAGCTGTTTATCCGCGCAACGAATGAGAAAACTAAGCGATTTGTAGTAATGTGTTGTAGGGAAACTGAACGAAAACACGTTTTGATGAAAACTGCAGCAAGCAGAGTAGAGAGCAGACAGGAAGTATTAGGTGTTTGTGTGTACAGGCCAGCAATAACATATCAGCCACTTGGCGTGGGGTATTTATTGGCGGAAGGCGCACCCGGCGCGAGCCGCCGCCGCCGCCGAGATTGAAAACAATTTCCTCGACGACAGATGTCTACGATTCTATCAATACATTGATATATTTATGAACGTTACCTCCCATTTATTGCTTCTTTTTTTTCCCCAACATGAATCTTTTCTTTCCACTAACGAACGCTACTTTCAGTCGAAGTCGGAACTTTGAAACGGGAAGTCAGTTCCTCCACGCTTCCTTTCCAAGTTTTCTTACTTATTTGTTTTCTTTTGAATTACCGATGTTACTTTCGTTCACGTAGATATCACGAAATACGGAAAGATTACCGATTGCGACTCCATATCAACACTCGTTAGATTATTGTGAGTGTCATGCATCAAATACAATAGAATTAATTCTGGGAGTAATGTTATTACGTGGAGGATCAACAGTACAAAGAGAAAGATGTCTGCTTGCTCGGAGGCGCGTTTCTTGTTGGCGCACAATAATTCTGCCGCTAAATGAAATTAAGAGGGCGCCGGCCGAGTGGCTGTGTAGCCGGCGTCGGCGTCGGTACCTACTTGTACAGTTATACACAAAATACACAAGCTCGTTTGTTGGCGACTCCTTTCATGCTAATTTAATTTGTCCCCAACATTCAGAGCATTTTTGGCATGACTTTATATTGCTCCAATGTAAAAAACAGGAAAAAATATATTATTTATACGAACCCCTCTTTGTGGTAGTCGGAAATTAAAAAATATAATTAGAATTTTGTTTCTATATCCTTTTAAGCGTTTGTAACTTTTTAATTATTTATTTTATTTAACCATTTATGCACACACAAATAAACAGACGAGAATAAAGGAACAGAAAAATACGTACAAAGGTGATGCTTCTTTCTAAAGAAATCTCTTCCAGCATACCTACGATAAGACACAGTATAAAAAGAGATGTGTGTTTTTAGTTGTATTTACAGATTATCTATCCCTTCACATTATCTATGAAAAAGAATAACCGTCTTATATTCCGCCGATTAAAAAACGAACAACGTTAATGAGATTTCTATTAAAAAGTTTTATTTAAGTATATTAAAAATCTGATCCAAAACCAAGCTTGTTATTAAAGGTGTGTGGAGGTGGAGCGCAGTGAAAGGCCTCGTTATGTCTACGATAAACGGTCGTGGAGCATTTGGCCCCGAACGACCGACTTGGAGAAACTTTTCCAATTTCCAAAAAAAAGTTTTAAATGTGCACTCCCTTGCAAAACTCTGGTGTTGTGCCGCGTATCTAATCGGATAAATGACAATTAAGTCGGCCAACATCACTGACACGAAGATTAGACTAAACAAATTAAAAAGTCAAAGGCTTATCTTCTAAAATAACTTTTATCATTTTTGTTATGACGTAGGGTGACTGCTATAGTAATTGGCCACTCATAAAAAAAGGTAGAAATAAGAAAAGAAGCAAGCTCATGAATGAAAAGGATAACAAATATATATTTAGTTTCTACCTCTTTTTTACGAGTGGACAATTACTACAGCAGTCACCCAATTTAGGGAAAGTATCGATTAGATTACCTATCACAATTTAAAAACTCCTCGAGTCATCACAACAGGATAGCGTAACTAACTTTGGTATTCTATATACATGTCACGTTCGGTTCCACGCAAAAATTAGATGTGTGAACGACGAACAAACCAAAAATGGAAAAGGTGTTGCTAACGCATGTGCCGCGTCGCGATCACAACATGAGCCCATTAGCAAAATAAACCGAAAAATTAAGCGCAGACCACACTGCCAGTTAGCGAGCGAGCGCGCGCGCGAGCTGGCGGGCGAAGCGAGGCGAGGGAAACTATATAAACTAAGCGGAGCTTTGGCGAGCTAAACTATGTGGGTTCACACCGAAAACTACGAACGGACGGGCGAGCGAGCGAGGGGAGGGGCGCGGGAACCAAAATCTCCGGTCTCTCTTCTTCATTCGAAGATAATTTAACAATATTATCATTTTTCTTAACATTTTGAGTTAATCACCATCTGAACTCTCGTCGATATACATCATATTCGCAACCTAACTACACTCCTATTCGAAAGACGAGTGTCGACTAGTCCGAAGAAGGCGCAAACCCACCGCGGCGCATGCTGTGCACGGGCACGAGGCGCATTTTAGCTGCGTCGTGGATTAATTTATTAATTAAGTACCTAAACACGCGTGCGTGGCCCACCGCGGCGCACGGAGAGTCTACGCACGTGTTTTACACATACAGTTGTACATACTTGTAGGTTAATACTCGTGTATAGTGTGTACCGCATGCACAGCGTGCATGGCGTTGACACGTTGACAGCGTTGAGCTATGTGAGTGCTATATTCGAGCAAGCGCATGTACTAATGACGTCAATTGATGCATAGCGTGTCCGTGGGTTGCAGTGGACACACATACATTTTCTTACTAAGCGAAGCTTAATACACGTGCGTGCGTGCGTGGCTTGCTCGAATATGGCGCTCACATAGCTCAACGCTGTCAACGCCGTGCAGGCGGTACACACTATACACGAGTATTAAACCACGATGCGATACAGTTGTATATGGTCGAAACCACGACCATGTACAGTAAACGCTCAAAAGTCCATAAGCGTGCTAAGGATTACATTGCTATGAACTGTGCGAGCACGAACCAGTACTTGTGCGTGTATGAGCGATGTCTCACTCAACATTCCGCAGATAACACACACTAATGAATTGTCGCTTGTTGTCGTACTACGCGAAATAACATTATATTTCTGTTGCATTTAGAATACTCGTCATAGTGGCGACCTGTTCTTACCATTGCATTGCTAAAATTCGCTTAAACATAACATGTGCTGGTAGCTGTTTGGGCTAAGCAATGGTTTCACGATCAATGAAGTCTCGAGTTCGAATCTTAATCACAATGTGGGACTGTTTTTTGATTCTTTGGAACCATAATAATATATTTGTACTATTTTAAGCAAAAACTTGTTAGATGTTTATGTTCATTTATTATTTATTTTTATAAGAAGTTAAATATTAGTTATTGTATTATTATTTAACTATTTTTGTGATTTTTAATTTATCTTTGCGGTGTTGGAAGGTTGAAATAAAAAAGTCATGCTGAATGGTAACAAAAATGTTTATTCGTTTTATTTACTTATTTATAAAATTAACAAACTTAAGAGAATTGTGACGTTACATTCCTACTAGATAAAATAAGTTTTTTTGTAACCGTTCATAGGATTTTTTGTTGTCTACCTCACAGAAATCGAAATTATTTATTTAGTTTTCTATGATCTACTTTTCTAACTTTACGAAATGAGTGACCAAGCGAACAAGATAAAGAATATTATATTTCAGTCCCATTACTTCCAATCAAGTAAAAACTTACAAAAAGTCAAGTACTGCGTGAGATTTGAACTCACGGCTCACTGATTCACGCATCTATCTGCACGCGCTTAACCGCTAGGTCATCTTTACACATGATATAACTTTGAAATTATGAACTACAATCAGTTGTTGACGACAATAATTATGCATGTTTATGTTCTTGGAAATAGAAGGTCTTAAGTCAAACTAAACGCCAAGCTATTGCTTTGTGAGTTTGCTTATCGACTTTTGGTCGCGACTGTACAACTGTATCGCAGCAGTTTTGAGATACATGCGTAGCCTCTCCGTGCGTCGCGGTGGGCCACGCATGCGTGTTACTGCAGTGGAAACGTAGACCCACGTTGTCAAACAAATGAATCCACACAGCGAAAATGCGCCGCGTGCCCGTGCACAGCATGCGCCGCGGTGGGTTTGCGCCTTAACGAGGTGAACGAATAGACATCCCTGGCATCGTCGGATATTTCGTTCGCATCGTTTGTATCGTTGACGTAGCTTATCTCTGTAGTTCGGGGTGTCAACCGAAGTATGAAAAGAGGTGTAACGCCGCTCGCCCGCCTCGCTCGCTCGTTCCCTAGCTGGCGGTGTGGCCTGCGCTCAAAATACGTTGCGACGAACGTGATGATATTAAAAAAGGGAAATTGCCAAAAGGAAAAAAAAAAACGAAATATAAAAGGCTTGAATTTGTTTGTTGTTTTTGTATTATTTTTTCCTTCATGGACCCGAAACGCTTCCGGTGATAATACCTCTGTATGCATTACGGACTGAAACAATGAACGTATCCGAATTCGGTAGAAAAATATTTAACGTCGCTTTACCGCACCGAATACAATGAGGAGAACGTGTGAACCATGTAATGCGACATGGATTGTAGACTCCTTTTTCCAAAGTGAGTGGATTTTTACCAATTTTGAGACAGCTCTCTTCTCGATTCTGTCGACTGTAGTTAACAAAAACTTTTTACAAAAAAAAAAGAACCGACTTTCACCTACCTTAATTTACCTTTAATTTCGGAAGTCGGTGTTTTGGATTTGTATTTTAGTTTTCTGCGACCGACTTCCGAAATTAAAGTTATTTTTAACTTGTAGTTTTTTTTGGAAGTCGGTTTTTTTTGTCTTTTTCACTTTTTAGTGGGTCCGTTTATAATTTATCTAAGTTACAATAGCCTAAAGTCAACTGCTCATCACCTTTTACAAAATATTGCTTTTCCCGATCCAGGGACGTTTACTATTGAGGAGTTCTCCTAGTAAGAACCAGAAGAACTGGAGTTGATGGTGAAGTCACCATCAGCTCCATTTTAACATAATTATGCATTATGACGAGCATAAATTGTTTTGCAACCATATTAATGTAATCCAATCTCAACCCGTCAAATATGGTGATGTGGAGTTTTCCTGGTACTTACCAGGAGAACTCCTCAACAATTAACGTCCCTGAATTGGGAAAAGAAATATTTTGTAAAAGGTGATGAGCAGTTGACATTAGGATATTGTAACTTAGATAAATTACAAACTGACCCATTAAAAAGTGAAAAATAAAAACTTAAGTAATTCCATAAATATCAACCGACTTCCAAAAAAACCCCACAAAGTGAAAAATAACTTTAATTTCGGAAGTCGGTGGCAAAAAAGTAAAATATAGATCCAAAGACACCGACTTTACCGAAATTAAAGTTATTTTTCACTTTGTGGGGTTTTTTTGGAAGTCGGTTGATATTTTTGGTTTTTTTTTTTAATTCGACTTCCGCAGTGTTAGAACTTAAGCGACGATATATTAAGTCCTAGACGGTGTTGATGTGTGTATATACACACATCAACACCGTCTAGGGATATTTTGTATAAAGTTCTTAAACTCAAAAAATACTGGCCAGTTTTAAATTCTTTTGAAGAAAGCTTATTTTGTAACCCTTTTTGAACGATTCTAAATTTGAATTTGAAAAAATAAATTTACGCGGCATAATGGTAGCGAAGTCCAAAGGTTTCATTTACCTACAGTAGTTTTTGGCTATTTTTTGTGTCAAATTTAAGTTTTATAACAAGTTATCGGTTAATTTCGAATTAATAATATTGTGTGCATCATGCAGCGGCGCCATTTATCGAGAGAGGAAATGTTAAGGGCAGTAGGCATGCTCCAAGCTGGGGCTACTCAACGGAGTATTGCTGAGGAGATTGGAACAAGACAAAACGTGATATCAAGGTTATGGTCACGTTATCGTGCTAATAGTGAAGTGGCTGAAAGACACCCAGGCGGGAAGCGCATAACCACTCAACGACAAGACAGATTTTTGCAAGTTGCCGCGAGAAGACAACCAAATGTTACGGCCATCCAATTAGTTCAGAGGCTCCACTCAGAGCACCAGTTGCTTGTGAGTGACCAAACTGTGAGGAGAAGGCTGCATGAAGCTAATCTTTATGCTCGCAGACCGCTTCATACTCCAGCACTACGCCGAGGAAATCGTGGACGACGACTAGAGTGGGCTCGTGAACATTTGCTCTGGGAAGATAACCAGTGGTCTGTAGTGCTGTTTACCGATGAGTCCCGGTTTGGTTTCCATCCCGATACACGTAGAGTACGTGTTTGGCGAGTTCCTGGTCGTGAGAGCCGTCTGCAACATCCTCAGGAAGTCCATTCATACCACGGCGGGACAATTATGGTTTGGGCGGGAATTCGTGTTGGTGGAAGAACAGACCTCGTTTGGATCAGAAAATCCGTGACGGCTGAAAAATACCGTAACGAGGTGCTAGTACCAATAATCTACCCCCATAGACTACAAATGGGCCAAGAATTCACGCTCATGCACGATAACGCCCGTCCGCACACAGCGAGAGTGGTGACGAGCTGGTTGCAGGAGCACGACGTATCGGTCTTAGGCTGGCCCGCTCAATCTCCTGACCTAAACCCCATAGAACACGCGTGGGACATGCTCCATGGCTTTGAGGAATTTCCCTGCAAACATTGCGACGGAAGAGCAACTTTTTTGCATCTTAGCCGGACCTGGGACAATATACTGCAGCAAGACTTGGATAACTTAATCCAAAGCATGATACACCGCTGCAGGACCGTTATTAACGTCATGGGTGGTTTTACTGACTACTGATTATTCACATAACTGTTAAAAACAGATTAATTTTTCCTTATTTTTCACTTTTTGTTGAGAAAAACATTCATTGTTAGTTTTTCCATTATTTCACGTTTTTTCTTTCTTTGAATAAAAATTTGTTTACGCAAAAAAAATAGTTTTCTTTTATTCTGGAGTGTAGTCTGATAAATGGGCTTTATAAAAATATTAGGTTGGGGTTGTGATTTTCATTTGTTTTTCGTACCGTCAAGATGAGTGAATCTAATTAAGAAATTCGATACATTTTAAAATTTTAATACAAAAAAGGTAAAAATGCAACGCAAGCCGCGAAAAAAATTTGCGATGTTTATGGACCTAGTGTAGTGTCTGTGAGAGTAGCACAAATTTGGTTTAAGCGTTTTCAATCCGGAAATTTTGACGTCAAAGATGCACGTCGCTCTGGTCGCCCTATTACGGATAAAATGGATGCCATTTTTGAAAAAGTGGAGCAAGATCGGCATATCAGTAGTACGGCGTAGCTGAAGAACTGGAAATTGACCACAAAACAGTTTTGGCGCATTTGAAAAAAACTGGGTACACAAAAAAGCTCGACATTTGGGTACCTCACGAGCTCACTGAAAGAAACCTAATGAACCGTGTACTCATTTGTGATTCTTTATTACGACGTAATGAAACCGAACCATTTTTGAAGAAGCTGATAACTGGTGATGAAAAGTGGATCACGTATGACAAGAACGTGCGAAAAAGGTCGTGGTCAAAGGCCGGTCAGGCTTCACAGACTGTGGCGAAACCCGGGTTAACTCGCAACAAGGTGATGCTGTGTGTGTGGTGGGATTGGAAGGGCATTATTCATTATGAGCTGTTACCAGGCAGGACCATCGCTTCTGAACTCCACTGCGAACAACTGATGAGATTAAAGCAAGAAGTTGAGAGAAAGCGGCCGGAATTAATCAACAGAAGGGGTGTGGTTTTTCATCATGATAACGCTAGACCTTACACATCTTTAGCCACTCAGCAAAAATTAAGAGAGTTTGGCTGGGAGGTGTTAATGCATCCATCGTATAGTCCTGACCTTGCACCTTCAGATTTCCACCTGTTTCGGTCTCTTCAGAATTCTTTAGGCAGTGTCAGGTTAACATCACGAGAGGACTGCCAAAACCACTTGTCGCGGTATTTTGACCAGAAGTCCCAAAATTTCTATGGCAATGGGATCATGTCCCTACCTACAAGATGGCAAAAAGATATCGAACAAAATGGTACCTACATACTTTAGTTAAATGTAAAATAAACTATATTAAAAAAGGTTTCGAATTTTCTTAAAAAATGCGAAGAAACTTTTCCCCCAACCTATTATGTTATTTTTAATAAATTTTGTGTAAATTGAGTAAATCCAAAATATCCCTAAACAGTGTTGATGTGTGTATGTCGCAGCCAGATCTTAAAATTGATCATTTTATGAAGTGTTCGACCGTTTCATGAAATTATGGCATTTCATGAAATAGAACATCAACCGCTGATCACATAATGATGTGGTCTGGCCAGATCATTGAATACTCAACGCTTGACGATGTGAACAGTTAAACGCACGACTACTTCATGATATAGCTAAACATTAGTGTTCATATCGTAAAATAGTTAGATTATCCAGCGGTAGAGCCGTTGATGTTGCTTTGTTTTTGTTGTGCATCGGTCCTAAAAATACTAAATAGCCAAGTAACTGCGACCAACTTAGATGTAGCGCTCGCCAGCCGCTGCCGCGGCACCGCTCGCTTCGCTCGCTCGGCTCGCGCGTTGATCACTGATCTAAACTAACCTAACCCATTTGGTCGGGGTGCTATTAGCGGCGTGCAACTACTTTGCGATTTGTCCAGTCGTCAGATGGGAATGTCGATGAATAGGTTGCTATCGTCACGATATGGCCATTTCTACGATCGGACCACGACAGATACCCTACATGATAATGATATGGCCAAACGTCGACTGGCATATCAATTTTAGCTGGCCATTTCATGAAATGAGCGAATACTTCATGGAATGATCAATTCTAAGATCTGGCCACGACATATATATATAGCGTGACTGGTAATTAGTGACCGATACTTAAACACATAATTGTACTCATGATAACACACAACTTTTACTATGCGACCAATCCTGAAATCGCGAAAAAAATCAACTGTCACATACATTCATGTTCGCATATCTCCTCAAAATGTAGGGAGCAGCTGATTTTTAGGGTTCCGTACCAAAATGGTAAAAAGGAACCCTTATGGTGCGACTCAGTATGTCTGTCCGTATGTCACAGCTGGAAATCTCAAGAAATACTAATTCTATCAACTTGAATTTTGGAATAGTTTTAGATGACGTTTGCCCAAATATTTTGCAAATAAGAAATAATAGGGACTGAAAGAGGTCTTAAAAATTCAAAGTGGGTCTACTAGGGCTTGTGGGGTATCATATGAAAGAGCGCCGTTTGCACATTCTCAAAGATTTTTTTTTCTATGCTGCATAGTTTTTCGACTTTAGATGAAAAATGTAAAAAAAAAAAAATACAGTTCCCCGCGCTTATCTCCGAAGTTTGCATAGAGCAAAATCTGAAGTTATTGTATGGGTAGAAGTTTATGTAAAGATTATATGTAAAGATAGATTACAGGCATAATAAAAATATGTCTCTAAATAGCACACTTTTTTATATATGCTGGTACGGAACCCTCAGTGCGCTAGTCTGACTCGCTCTTGACCCTTTTTTTTACGCGATATCTGGTTTGGTCCCATAGTAAAAGTTGTTTGTTATCATGAGTACAGTCATGTGTTTAAGTATCGGTCAGTAATTACCAGTCACTTTATATGTATACGCGACGAATTGAGAACCTCCTCCTTTTTTTGATTTCGGTTAAAAATAACGAATCTTAAACACGAGAATTTAAAAGTAAATTTCATTACGCGCTAGTAAAAATCTATAAACCTTGGTTAAAATGTTCATATCAAATGCATATTTCGGAATTTGAAACTATCGCGATCGCGAGCATCGTGTTCTGTCATTACTGTTAATAATGAGGACGAGGATATCCACTGTGAAACATATTACTGAGTTAATCTCTCAGAGCAGAGGCTTTCAGAGCTCTTGCTAAGCCAGTCCACGAACCAGCGGCACCGACCAAATATCCAAACATGTATACGTCTGTTACTCCTTTTTGTGATCGCTTTTTGGATTCTGGAAAAGCGAAAACGTAAAAGTAACGAAGTGTTTTGATTAAACTTACGTCAGACTGAAAATAGTAAAGAAATCTTTTGTTGTTATTGCCAAAAATGGATTCAGACGATCCGAATTAGAGCTAGAGTCGTTACATTATACGACGCCATAAAACTTAATACAATTTTACGATAGCTTCAACAATGTTCATTGTACTGTAGGTACGACGACCTTTGTTATCAATGGCAAAGGCGTTGCCAAGACCAAAACAAACATATACGTTTCTCATTTGTAAAAAAATACAGTGGACTCTCTAAATTAGAATTGAAGACTTCTCGGCGGCTTCTCAGATGTCACGATAAGTCTGGGAGCCCGGCGCGCGGAGGTCTCACAGCGTCCCTTTTTTGTCTCTGCCCTCGTTACGGATATTGCTTCGTAATGTAATGACGATCGATTATTCCGATTCCGACTTTAATCTCGACAATATGTCGACATATCGACATCACTGTTGAAAAGGGATAATCTATACAATAGGAGCAAAGGTACAAAGGAACTATATTTAGCAAACATTAATATTCAATAGAAGGTACAATTTAGAATTTATCGTGTGCAGTTATTTTGGTCCTATTGTACGTGCAGCTTTTTCATATTTTCGGATAACCTCTTCAATTTTTCGCCATGTTATTTTGTGGAAAACATTTTTTATCACCCTTTCACGAATTATTATCTGTGCATAGAGATAATTACTGTGTTGTAAAAAGACGGCACAAGCAAATTGGCTTGTTTTGAAGGGATTATATTAAAAAAGACGGCACAAGCAAATAGGTTTGTTTTAAAGGGATTATATTCAAAAGCTTTTTGCTTCGCTTCGCACAATTTCCCCGCGCTTTTCAACGAGATTATTTACTGCAAGAGGCCGCCTGCTAATTAAACTTTAAAAAACCCTAGCACATAAATAAACTCTTATTTATCTAGTGAAAGAGAAATGGAATGTCAAAGATTCTGAGAAATCAAACTTTTAAATTGGTACCAAAAATAGATCATTCAACCAAAAAGTATTGTCACTACGCCAACAGAACTCTTAACTCTCTCCGAATCATCGAGCTGTAAGATTGTCAACTGATTAAATAATTCAATTGAGAGTGTAACATCTAAGAGAGGCATGGGAGGTCCTGGTGAGCAGTGCGGTACATTTAAGAGTGGTCCATTAATCCCGCATGGATGTCCCGGAGCCCGGGACGTGAGTCCTGCATAATTACATTGGATCCCATCCGTCTCAGTCTCTTCGTCCGCGGCCGCCACACTCCTCGCCACAGCTGAAGGTTGTACACGTGCTACATACGTACCTATGTGCCGATATAAAGGACATGTTCTGCACTCAATTAAATGAATCTAGTTAGATCTGGGACGGGTGTCAGACTGGGATATTCTGCTTTATTTTATTGGGCTTTCGGTATGAATTAGGAATGTGGACTTCGTACCTAAAGGATAAAGGATTTTGGTTAGTTACATAGTGTCACAAAATCTTTCCTTCTTCAATTCATCTATTTCTATATTTTTCTACCTACATCTACATCAATTACTTCAGTTTCCATATGCAGAATTATGACTGTCACATTTGCAAGTGAATTATTTGAATGTTGAGTTAAAATTTCCATGTGACCCTGTAACCGCGACACAGCGGTCTGTCATTACAGTGTAATGAAGCCTGTCATATGAATTAATGTTACCACGCACTCTTACGTCATCGTTATGACAAGTTGAGTGACGTCACCGACCCCGGAACGCTTTCAGATTAAATTAAAATACAATCAAGTAAATGACTCCGAGCTTTTAAAGTAAGACCGCTTAATCTTAATAATATACACGAATACATTTAATAAAATCCCGTTCTACTGATGGAGGTTGTTAAAAAAAGAAAAAAACTGTTTCGTAATTAGATCAAAATTTATTAGGTTAAGCGGAATGGTTTGTTTTTAAACAAAGTTTGAATGAACACCTTATTGGTTCAGTGGTTGGAAAAGTGGAATGTTCTATTTGATTGTTTTCTTTTTACCATTAAAAATGACCTGAGTTAAGGTTCAGTATTTTAAATGCTCGATAAATGAAAACCACTACCTACCCCTTGAAGTGATACTAGACGTGAAAGTACGTTGTTCGAATAGATTGTACCATAGACATTATTATTATACTACCGTACTAATATCCCTGTGGTTTAACTTGTAATACGACGAGACTGCTTATGTATCTCACGAGTGTATTAACCAGCTGTTTCCCAGTATTATGGACGATGAAATTCCAGCTCACCAAGACAACATAACGAAAAGGAGACTCGCATATAACATGGTCACTAGTGTTACCCATGGCCCCAGCGTATACCCAACAATAACAGTGGGTAGCATTGGTATTAGGGGTGCAATAACACTAAACCAACACGACCTAGTTGTAGCAGCAAAGCACAATTAAACTAAAAGACGCGACGTTTCGAAAAACAAACAGCCGAAAAACGTAACGAAGCAATTACTGGCGGCAAACGAGCGCCATCTTGCCGCTGGAAACAGAGAAAAGAAATGGCTTCATTAAAATCTTCCTCTTTTGCGAATGGACAAACAACATTTACGTGCGCTGCTATCTAATATTCATTTTATGGTTTGGTTGGTTATGGCCTCCAACAGAATATTGAAACTAGCCAACATGGATAGAAAAGGATGTATGTAGCGAGTGTTTTGACTCTGCCTTCTGTTTAGATACGAGGGCGGGTCAATAAGTCCGTGACTTTTTGAATTTCTGACCTCTTTACTGAAAAAGCAACATTACTCCTGTCAACAGGCATCTGTCATTTGACTCCTGTCAAAATTTGAACTTGCTGCGTCAGTTAGTTTGTGTTTGACAGCTATCTTTATCAGACTACCCAGTAATTTGAGGAAAAAATGGAAAAGAGTGAATTTCGTGTGCTTATTAAGCATTATTTTTTGCGAAAAAAAACCATTACCGAGACCAAGGCTAAGCTTGATAAATACTATGGGGACTCTGCACCATCGATTTCAATGGTAAAAAAGTGGTTTACTGAATTTCGTTGTGGCCGTACAAGCACTGAAGATGCCGAACGTCCTGGACGCCCAGTTGAGGTCTCTTCACCCGAAACAATCGAAAAAATTCACGATATGGTGTTGGCCGACCGAAGATTGAAAGTGCAAGAGATTGTGGAAGCCGTAGGGATCTCGCATGGCTCTGTGGTTTCAATTTTGAATGATCACTTGGGCATGAGAAAGCTTTCCGCAAGATGGGTGCCGCGTTTGCTCACAGTCGACCACAAACGCAATCGTGTAACAACTTCACAGGAAGGTTTGGCGTTGTTTAAGCGCAATATGGAGGAGTTTTTGCGCCGTTTTGTAACCGTGGATGAAACATGGATCCATCACAACACACCAGAGACCAAACAACAGTCAAAACAGTGGGTTTCTAAGGGTGAATCGGCGCCAAAGAATGCCAAGGTGGGTTTGTCAGCCAATAAAGTTATGGCGACTGTTTTTTGGGATGCACGCGGGATAATCCACATTGACTACCTTCAAAAGGGAAGAACAATTAATGGGGAATATTATGCCAACTTATTGGACCGATGCAATGACGATTTGAAAAAAAACCGACCTCATTTGGCCAAGAAAAAAGTTCTTTTCCACCAAGACAATGCAAGGGTGCACACATGTGCAGTTGCTATGGCAAAAATCCATGAAATGGGCTATGAATTGCTCCCTCATCCGCCCTATTCTCCAGATTTGGCTCCGAGTGACTACTTCTTGTTCCCAAACCTGAAGAAATGGCTTGGTGGAAAAAGATTTGACTCCAATGATGAAGTCATCTCGCAAAAAAAGGCCTATTTTGAGGACCTCGACAAATCATATTTTTTGGAAGGGATAAAAAAATTGGAGAAGCGTTGGACAAAGTGTATAGAGCTCAAGGGAGACTACGTTGAAAAATAAAATGATTTATTTATCAAAAAATCTGTGTTTTATTCCAAAAGTCACGGACTTATTGACCCGCCCTCGTAGTTCATAATGTATCAGGTGCATGGATGTGAGCATCACTGACGAGTCTTCAACTTCAGTGCGAAGATACATTTCTTTACTTACAATTAGAGATACGACCATGAACGAAACAGTACAAGAAGCTCTAAAACTTTGCCAAGTGGATCCTCAGTTTAAAGGGACTTAGCTACAACTGTAAGGCGGAGTTAGGAATTGGGTAAACCGCTGCCAGACGCTTGTGGCGCAGACGTTAGCCAGCTAATGTACGCGAGTTAATTCCACCGCAGATAATGTTACCACGAACTTTAGCGAACAGAGATACGGACACTAATCAAGTTTGTCACAGCCAGGGGCAATTGTATCGTAGCGTGACTCAACGTAACATGCACGGTGTTTATTGAATTGATCAACAAAATGGGTACGTCTCGTTGGATTAAGCCCCGCCTACACCGCTAACCTAACCGTTTAGCGCTAAACAAAAACACATAGTTCTGTTTCGCTTCAAGATTCTAGGAACAATGTAAGTGTGAATGTTTTGCTTCAGCGGTTTGGTGTCTGAAAGAGATGTGTTTCGCTAGTTACTGCGCACTGGCCGATCCGTGTGTTTGTGTCCTAGCTTTCGGGATGTTTTGGGAATAAAATATACAATCTTTTTATAACATCAAAATTGACATTTTATTTATGTGTGCGCGTAGTAACTCCCGTGACAAATAGTAAGGTATAGTCAGTGAACCTACAGTGGTGACCCCGAACAGTTTCTGGACTTTCGAATTCAGTGTGAGTGATCGAGAGGTTTGGCACGGAGTAACACGGAAAAACCGCTGGTGCGAAATGTATCAAACTCCAGTGAAGATGATGGAAGCAGGAGTGACCTGACCGACGGGATCAACGGAACTAGCAAGTATTTCACCGATACACCCGAAAACATCGCCTTAATTTGTCGTAAAACGCACAGGTAGAAAGGAATGTGTAATAATGAAATATGCATGCGAAAACGATCTGCTGATGTCAGGCGGTTGTACAGAGTCAACGGACCCGTCCAACTGGGCCTGGACTCGGCCACGTTACAATATAACTTCTATACCTTTGCACATACAGTTTAATTCGCACGCAGAATGGTGGAAATGTTACAAATAAGGGCGGCCCATACCGACGTAACGCGGGTTCCATAACAATAAGCATAATCTAAATGGCTAGGATTTGTTCGATATGTGATGTGGAGCTGCGAGGGGGCCCACTCGTGCGGTTGTGTTGATTGCGAGATTTTACCCACGCTTCAGAGGCGAAGGAGGTTCTTTTACAAAGTCTTTTGATGCAGGAAATTGCTGAAGTATAATAAATCAGCTCCCTTTTTAAGGGTTCCGTACCCGAAGAGTACCAAACGGAACCCTATTACTAAGCCTCCGCTTTCCGCCCGTCCGTCTGTCTATGTGTCAGCGGGCTGTATCTCATGAACCGTGATAGGTAGACAGTTGAAATTTTCATAGATTGTATATTTCTATTGCCGCTATAACAACAAATAATAAAAATAAAACAAAGGTAAAAATTAAAGGACCCTCCCCATACAATAAACTTTTGATTTTGAAAAAAAAAAGCGAGTCGGACTCGCGCACCCAGGGTTCCGTACTACCGTATTTTTTTTTACATTTTTATCAAATGTCGAAAACAATTCGGCGGTTTAAAAATGTGCAAACAGCGCTATTTCATATGATACCCCACATGCCCTAGTAGCCTCACTTCGATATTTTACGGGCCCCTTTCAGTCCCTGCTGTAAGACAGACAGACTGAGTCGCACCATAAGGGTTCCTTTTTAACATTTTGGTACGGAACCCTAATAATTTCCTATCCTGACATGTAGGGTGTCATTGTCTACTCTTCGAGTGGAGTACAAATATATATACATTTTTTGTCTTTAAAAGATTTCAGTTTTAGACCATTTTTGCACGAGCTCTATTGCAACAACTGAACCATTTAGGAATTTGAAACTGTACCTACCTTATACTGCATTTATTTACCAAATAATAAACAAATCATTTTATCATAAAAAGCAATTTACAACAATTGACATCTAGCATTCCACGCTATTTTACGATACAATGATTTTATTTTCCTTAATCACTCTCTTCTTTTTTTGAATTTATAGAAAATTATTTTCTACCTTTTAGTTCGGCTGTAGTTACAAAAGTGTGTTTTTTAGTTTTTTTTTTAATTATTATTGTTTTTTGAACTTTTAGTCACATATGCTTCAGTAGGTACACACCATAGTACGTGGCACAAGACAATACCGTGTTTTCAGCTATGGAAAAAATCGTTAATCCTGAAGATCCTGATCAGGATAATTGGGCAAACTTATTAAATTATTGTATTGTCGTCGGTCCTTGATAAGTGTGTAAAGTTTCAATTCAATCCGACGTTTTGGAGTGGGTGAAAATCACGTTCAAAGATTCCGTTATATAGATACAGACCAAGCTAATAAAAGCGTATTAAAAATATTCTTTGTTTCGTTTTTTTTTTTTGTATGTAGGTACTGTTAAATATTGTACTGTGGTACGGAATCCTCGGTGTTTGAGACCACCTCGCACTTGGCCGGTTTTCTTATGTTTATATCTGTCGTTTGAGGAAATATCAACGTGTACTCATATGTAACAGAGTTCATTAATCGGTTTTGCGTGTTTTGATGATTTTAGTGTGAAATACTAAATCAGTAGGTAGTATAGATGTCATTACCCACAATCCCAAGGCTGGACAACTGGACAGCACTCCATGACAATAGTTCTTCATGTTTATAACATTATTACGAACATGGCACTCGTGGAACAACTGTGAGTCTTCGTTACTGAGTATGGAAATACAGGTGGTGATACAGAGCGACTGTATCAAACACGAGAGCTCGCGGCACTCACGTGGAGGGCCGCATCGAGCGCTCGGGCCAATTAGGGCTTCAGCCAGCCCGAGAGGCTCTTCACTTGGCCGCTTAGCCTCCAAGATTCTCCAGACGTGTACGCTTAATCGCCAAGTTTATTATACTAAAACAAGTGAGCGATCTCACAATATTGTTTGACGTCCACAAACTTTTGGACAACATTTTCTTTGCAAGTCGGGCATTTTATGACGTAGATGGATCGTTAATCTAAAATGCTGGGAAATTCTTTGACCCGGCTCCCTTTCGTCCGTGACAGTAATGTCAGACATCTACTTATAACATAGTCTACTGCTTCCTGAAATATTCATCGAACTTTCGTGTTTACACGTCATCATGTTTTTATTGTCTCATCTCGGCCCGTTTCTAGGTGAGCCAAAATGGAGACCTAAATTTGGATACATTTGCTAAGAAAATATTGACTAATTAAATAAAGCTAAGATTCTGTACAGTTAATATACCCATTGTTTAGTAGACATTCTTGAATATTTTATTGTTAGAGTTAGTAAACAAACAATTAAGAATGTATGTAAACAGCGCACTTGATAGGATCTTTGCTTATTTATTATTTAATAAAAGCAAACTGCTCTGGTACCTCTCTGCACCCCGTTCTAAATAGTAGAAATATTGATCACAAAATTCTTCGCCTTTGTAAATAATGAATAAATAATGCATTGAAATACATTACATGAAGCCTACTATTTAGTAGGCGGTGATCTTATTTCATCACTCCATCATACTTTCCGCATATTGTTTTTCAGAAAGACTCATAAATCATCATCATGTTCATTTGAACATGATGATGATTTATGAGTCTTTCTGAACATGATGATGATTTATGAGTCTTTCTGAAAAACAATATGCGGAAAGTATGATGGAGTGATGAAATAAGATCACCGCAAATTACATACTCATGAAGATGGAGTCGAGGCTGTAAGGTGTGCCTACACTGCCTCCTGAACACAATTCGCACGAAATGGAGACGAGCTTCAAATATTTCAACGGTATCACATTGCACATAAAGTGGCGTTAGGACGCCTTATGTTTGGCAATTAGGTGAGACAGCTGCGAGCATTTATTAACTTGTAATAACACCATTATCTTCCCGTTCAACGTATCAAGTAATACCACCGTTATCTTCCCGTTCAAAGTATAAAGTAATAACACCGTTATCTTCCCGTTCAACGTTCAAAGTCGCTTGAATTAAAAGTTGAGTGAACCTTGCTGACATCGTGTTATCCTAATCCTAACTAATATAATATTATAAATGCAAAAGTGAGTTTGTTTGTTACGCTTTCACGCTAAAACTGCTGAGCGGATCTGGATGAAATTTGGCACACAGATAGACCATGACCTGGGTACGGACAAAAGTAGGCTACTTTTCATCCTGGATCGCAGAAGAAGTCGCGGGCAACAGCTAGTCGTAAAATTTGGATAAGCTGTTCAACCATCGCTAGTTAAATAACAAATAATATTCGACCAATTTTACTGTTCGTGTAGCCGTAACAAGAGAGTATCTGGCCTATTTAAATCGTATTCGTCTACAAGTACCATTTCAGTTCATTGCATGTTCCAGCGTAGAGATCAGAGCGGCCATCCATCAATATTACCGGCGGTGTTTTGTCAAGGATTCCTACCACTGTCCCGCCAGTTCGCAAACTAAGCGCATTGCTAATGGGATCAGCCAGCGGTCTCCCACTATATCCGTGGTTATTTCGACTACGTTTGGATTATTCTCAATTCCATGAATATATCTCATTGTTTCGTGATTTTCATGAAAATACTCATGTATACCTACATAATGTAGAAAGCCGAGATTCTGCCGATGTTAATACACAGACTACATTTCTTAGAAGGAACCTAAATTCTATGATTAAGTTTCTCTGATATACTATTAATTAATTCGGGTTAGAGATGTGGACCTCTTCGTCGTTCATTTTTATTCCGCGTTGATTTCATGAAATTCGGTTCATTGGCGAAAAATATTGAAGCTATCAGCAACTTCAATGTTTTTCTTGTATTTTTTAAAGATTTTTTTGATAAGTAAGTAGGTACTTGCAACCGGCGTGTGGTTATGACCAGATGTATGGACGTAAAGAAGCAAAAGGAGTACTTATGTAAGCATCGTAGCAGGTGGCGGTCAGTAGTTTCTGTCTACCTCCATGTATATAATTATATATGTAATTTTGTGATAAATACACTTTAAATGCACTTTAGAGGCCATTGTGGAGGGTGGGGGCGACGTGGCTAACTAATCCCCGGCTTACATATCTCGATAAATTGTCACATGGAGCAGTGGCGTCGTCATGATGAGTCACCGGGTTTATCGGAGCGAGTCTGCTGGAAGAATTGATTGAAAGTTAACGCGCCATGATTAGTGAGGGACCACTGAGGCCCGAACGCTGAAATAATGCCCGACTTTGGTTTATGAGCCCAAATCTATTATTTAGAAAGAAGAGTTTATGTGACGTGACTTAAAGAGAGTTGGTTTAAGAACAAAATCCAACAAATATTCATTCGCAGTGTTTCTGTGACAAATTCGACATTCATCGAGTTGCCGAGTGCTGCTTAACGTTCTATCCAAATAGAACTGCTCAATATATTACCTTCCAACTTCCACATCTACATTCTACATTTTTTTATAAAAATAAAGTACACAATTAGAATAAACTTCTGTGTAACTTTTCAATGTAATTGAATGCATTACGTTAATTGAACATCAAAATGGATCACCGTCTGCCTGAACGAGAGATGCGATAAGCCTCGATTGAGCGCACAATTAATTATGGCTACGTTGAGTTAGTGTTTATAAGAAAAACAATTATACACCTTTTCTTCAACAAAATTTCCAAGAAATTTTTACGGAAAAGGTAACGACAAAAGCATCACGTATTTTGCTAATCCTAGCAACACAATAGTACATTACTGCCGCGGCCTACAAAAGGGGCATTGATGGAAGAACGTGAAAATGTGCGCCGAGGCGAAGCCGGGTTTAGAATTTTTGTCTGTCGAATGTATGATTTTGTTCTTTGCATTGATATTCACTATCTGGTCAGTTTATAGGCAATAAATTATCACGATATCTGCTATATAGTATGAGCAATATTGCAGTTTGTTCGTACTCTTCAGTGGTTGATGGCAAGAGGCTCGCCCCCTATTACATGGGACTTAAGTATAACTGGCGAAATGTGGGTGTACTGTAGGTACATCTGTGCCTAACCCTTCGGGGAGTTCAGGTGTGGTGTTATGTTATGTCTTCTGTAGTTTACTGCAACTTGTAAAAAGACGCGCCAAAATTTTAGAATTTTGCAGATAGTTACAGATTTAGCTAAGTGATTATCATTACGCTATACCTTGATGGAGCTAAGCAGTCAATCACGACATAATATAAGAACGGCTATTTTAGTCAACTTTCAACAAAGAAAATAGCTTAAGGCTCTATTTACACGGCGCAAGTTTATTGCTTGTGGCATACCATAAAATTGAAGGGCAAATATAACCGTCTAAACGACACATATGTACAATATTGTTGCACGATACAGGACATATAGTAGCTGTTCAAAACTGGTACAGCTCCAGAGAAACCTCAGCCCCTAGAAATGTGTAAAAAGCGACATATTTTAAAGGCGTAGGTATACTGTGATGTTTACGTGTGCGCCATCTCTGTGACATCAATGAAGTTAATGTTATTGACATCGATGCCACAAGTAAGCTTGCAAGATACCCATTTAACAATCATTATTTACGTTAGTGATACAAAATTGTCATGCGCTAACCAACATCAGCATTAAATATGCTGATGTTGGTTAGCGCATGACAGGCAGCCCTGGTGGTAATGTAGGGCGATAGCGGGGTGTTGCGGGTTGAGAGGCGAAGTAGGTACTTTTATAAGCACACGGTCTGCGGTCTTTCGAAATAAAGGAGATATTTTTATTTTATTCAAAAGGAACAACTAACAGCTACATTAAAAAACACAGAAACAAGAGATACACAAAACTTATCGACAATATTGCAGCTCACAACGCTATTCACAAATTAACTATAGAATATACCTAAACAGTGAAAATAAGACATATTATTATAATTAGTAATAATAGTCAAAACGATAACGAGTCATAATTTAGCAAATAAATAGTATTTATATTTTAATGAAGTGAGTAGGATTTACCTACTCACTTCATTAAAATATAAATACTATTTATTAAATTAACTATTGCTTACCCAGCGTTAACCTGCCACTAGTCCTCAAATGTAAAACATTTTGAGAGTTGTAACGTTCGCCTGGTCGTTTTTATTTAAACGTCTCATCGTCGGTAAAAATGACTAATTCATTTTCCCAATCAAAATTTATATATTGGGTTGCAACCCTGGCTTGACGATGAGCTTCGGTTAGTTCAGATTTTTGGCAGGTTTATAATTATGGATCCCAGCTGAATGTAAATGTCTTCGAACAGTGGTAAGCGAAATACCATGTCTTATAGCACTAGATCGGGTGTTTGTGAAAGAATCCGTGGTATGGCTATTAACAATATCACGACGCCGGTTGGATTGATTTGTGTAAGCAATCGGACGTGGCCCTTGGCGGTTACACTTCACTTCACCAGTTTCTTGATATCGTCGCACCCAAAAACGAACTGCGTTTCTCTTAAGGAAGTAAATTAAAACGTTAGGTTTGTAATGGAAAGAAATGAAAATATAAACGGATTTTAAGTTAGATTACACTTACGTCTACATTTAACTCTCGAGCAATATTCTTTAAACTTTGATTTTGTTCCCAAAGGACGTTTTTTTTCTCGGCGCGTCTTTTATATACGGGATGTGAAAGAGACTGTTCTTTTTTTTTTGGGCAAAGCACATATTATGTTGAGCAATCCCATGAAGTTTCAAGTCTAGGAAATAAACACTTTCGGAAATATAAAATATCAAACTTTGATAAAATAACCTCAACTTTTGCACTATTTTGTTGTTTTTGACGTAATTTTGACAGCAGGTGTTGCTATTTTATGGAGTTTTAATAATGCGTTTTGATTTTGCAAATAATAAGTTAACGCACGTTTAATTATTATTATTATTTTAATTAGCATTATTTTTCGTTATTTTATTTGGCTTTAACAATTTCATAGTGATTTGAGTTTTTGGGTGCATAACTACGAAATTTTTTTTTTGTGACAGTCTAAAGTTATCATTTTTGCTAAAGGTGAAACGAAACGAAAAATTATTTGCAGCCATTCTTCATGGTTTTGTGAAACACCTTTGGAAGTTTAAAAATATCTCTAAGAAGGATGCGATGGATATTACCTAGCGGTCGCTATCGCTAGTATTTTATTTCTAGTTAGAATGTCTTAGCAGTTTCATTGATTTCACAGAGATGGCACGCATTTATACATTTCTAGGGAATGAGATTTCTCTGCAGCCGGGTGTACAAGAACGTGCAACTCTGTGTTTAGACGAGGCAAAACTTGCATGCAATAATCGCCTGGAAATTTTATTACCTCTGTGTAAGTCGCATGCGATTTTATTGAATAGCAAAATTTGCATTCTTTTATTGTATGCCATTTTATGGAATCAGACGCGTGTATGGCTTGTTCGTCCATAAAATGGCATGCAATAAAATAAAAATATGTGCTTTATGGCACGCGGTTATTGTCTTGAGCGCTCCAGAAACTTTCACCGTGTAAACGGAGCTTTAAGGTTCGACGACTGCTTTGCAAACCTAAGCTCGATTCCCAAGAATTGATATTTATTAATCAATTGATATTATTTATTTTTTATTGTGCTTCCTTTTATATTCTTTTTCTTCTTCTCTTGTCAGTGCAGTCGTGTCGTGGTCTTCATGTAGTTTGTTGTCCAGGGGCTGATGTGATTCGCCATACGATTTCTCGCCATCTAACCTGGTCGTTAGTCACTTTATTATTATTATAGCCTGTTCACTCTCACTTCAAAGTGAGAGTGAACAGGCTTCTTCTGGGTAAGCTCACTCCATCGTCGACTTTGTCTTTGTCACCTCTGACCTAGACTAGAGTCAAGAGCAAACCCATCACAAATAAAAAAAAAAATATTGAATTTTTTTTTTCTTTTTATTTCAATTTAATGGTATTAAAGCGTGTTTTTTACTTTTTTTTAACTATAATTTATTTTTCAAATTTTGTTCGATCAACTATAAAAGTGTGTTTTTTAGTTTTTTTTTTAAACTATAATTTATTATTACAATTAATCTTGCTTACAAAGCTAATGCTTGTTTACAAAGTGTACTTTTAATATGACTTTAAAATGTTCTGTCATTTAATTGCAATATATCACAAGGTGTTTTGTTATAACACTTAACACAGTACCCCCATAAAAGATGTATGTACTTTAGATAAACTGAAAAAGTTGAACTATTTTATCTTTATTTCTAGTAAATATAAAATTATGTCTGTCAGTTATTTTATTAAAAAGAATTAAATAGATTTTTTCTTACATATCTACATAAATAGCTCCGACAGCTCTTGCAGAATAAAGATGGATTCAATGTCAGCAGCCCGACCCCACAGTAAAATGGCATGTCTACAACATAATGCTGTGGAAGTAGCTAAAATAGGCCAATCGCGGGGTTTTCTACATGTCTTATCTTAAAAGCGTAAGCCACGATACCCCAAGCACTCTTCCCCAGCACCACATTTCCAGATTTTTTACACTAACAATAAGTTATTATTATATGTATATGATAGTTCGTAGTACCTACACAGAAAAACATAAAGTTTAGGCCTTTTCTGTCACCTTTGGTTGTAGTAAAAATAAATATCTATGGTTAGGTGACCGCAGTGTTGTGCCATTGGGTAGTATATGCAGGAACACAGGCGTTCATTACTATAAACGAAAAACTTCGCAAGCAATGGGAAATTGCTACTGAAGGCTAAAAGGGTGTCGACCTCAGAACGAGCTGCTTCTCACACGGACAAAAGTACGTCGCTTGCTCCCGCGTCACCAGTCCTGACTCTCTTCATCTTTTGGTTGCTGATCCCAAAACTACAAACGTAGTATACAGGGAAGTTTTATAAATATTAGGTTGGGGAAAAAGTCTTTTCGCATTATAGTATGTATGAACTTGTAATAAAATCTCTTTGGCTATACTATTCGTATCTGTCTGGTTTTGGTATCCCTGAAAGTTTAAATTTTAAAGAACATAATTCCAAATTCAAATTAGGAAAATGTGTGATTTTCATTTGTTTTTCGTACCGTCAAGATGCACTCATCTTGACGGTACGAGATTCACTAATCTAATGAAGAAATTCGATACATTTTAAAAGTTTACTACAAAAAAGGTAAAAATGCAACGCAAGCCGCGAAAAAAATTTGCGATGTTTATGGACCTAGTGTAGTGTCTGTGAGAGTAGCACAAATTTGGTTTAAGCGTTTTCAATCCGGAAATTTTGATGTCAAAGATGCACGTCGCTCTGGTCGCCCTATTACGGATAAAATGGATGCCATTTTTGAAAAAGTGGAGCAAGATCGGCATATCAGTAGTTACGACGTAGCTGAAGAACTGGAAATTGACCACAAAACAGTTTTGGCGCACTTGGAAAAAACTGGGTACACAAAAAAGCTCGACATTTGGGTACCTCACGAGCACACTGAAAGAAACCTAATGAACCGTGTACTCATTTGTGATTCTTTATTACGACGTAATGAAACCGAACCATTTTTGAAGAAGCTGATAACTGGTGATGAAAAGTGGATCACGTATGACAAGAACGTGCGAAAAAGGTCGTGGTCAAAGGCCGGTCAGGCTTCACAGACTGTGGCGAAACCCGGGTTAACTCGCAACAAGGTGATGCTGTGTGTGTGGTGGGATTGGAAGGGCATTATTCATTATGTGCTGTTACCACTAGGCAGGACCATCGATTCTGAACTCTACTGCGAACAACTGATGAGATTAAAACAAGAAGTTGAGAGAAAGCGGCCGGAATTAATCAACAGAAGGGGTGTGGTTTTTCATCATGATAACGCTAGACCTCACACATCTTTAGCCACTCAGCATAAATTAAGAGAGTTTGGCTGGGAGGTGTTAATGCATCCGCCGTATAGTCCTGACCTTGCACCTTCAGATTTCCACCTGTTTCGGTCTCTTCAGAATTCTTTAGGCAGTGTCAGGTTAACATCACGAGAGGTCTGCCAAAATCACTTGTCGCGGTATTTTGACCAGAAGTCCCAAAATTTCTATAGCAATGGGATCATGTCCCTACCTACAAGATGGCAAAAAGTTATCGAACAAAATGGTACCTACATACTTTAGTTAAATGTAAATAAACTATATTAAAAAATGTTTTGAATTTTCTTAAAAAATGCGAAGCAACTTTTTCCCCAACCTATGGCTGTTATTTTAGTATATTCAAAAAAAAAATAATTGTGTGGTGTCTTACAAGTTCCACGGGAACGGAGTCGCAGGCAGAAGCTAGCTAATAGTAAATAATGAAAGTGACACAAATGTCTCTTCTTAATAATTTCACACAGGCACATTAATATTATTTAATTATGTTATTAAGTCATTACGCCCACCTGATCAGATACCAGGACATTAGGAAGCTGAGACAGATTACGGAACGAATTAGGTACATACAGCGTAACACGCCGTCCCTTATCAAAAAACCCTCATCACCCGGCACAAAACCGACCAAGTAATCCGAGACCACTTGTGGTTATAATAAATATGATATTTCTGCGCGGCTTATGTGTACCTAGTAACCAGACATGATAAAGGTTTAGGGTTTGCATGGACCGTAATGAATCATAAACAAAATTACCTTTGGACGACAATGAGATTTGAATATTTCAATTTTATTCGGAGGCAATAAAAACAAATCATGCCTTTGTGTAGGTTCGCGACGAAGGCACAAACAAAATAAATTGGCTTGCGGTTCCACATCCTCGCATTATGTGATTAAAATGTAAATAGGTTCCTCTTGGAAAAAATGTTCGCGTAAAACATAGTAAAGCAAATTTACATTAAAAAGTTAGAGCATGTTGAGGCGGACGTCTCGGGGCACATAAACTTCACATGTTGTTGCTCCTGGGCTCCGGGGAGCAGCTAACGAGAGTTCAATACAACATAAGTATGAATCAATTTATCAACATCCTGCTGACGGGAGAACGAGCGGGAAGAGCTGAGCGGCTAAGTTTGTGACATAATAAAAGGTCGAGTGAGCCGATAATAAAGTATTCTTATTTTTACGCCATTAAACCGCTCGTGTGTGGATGATGATAAAAAGTTACTTGAGCATCGTTCAAAAGCAATTTTTAAGTGGAATAACGATGCTTTAAAGGGGATGTTGAAAGCTCTACGCTATTCACAGGTTATAAAGAGCCTAAGTAGGGAAGTAGCTGGCATCTTAACAAACATATTTCATATATTTATGAAAAAAGTAAGCTGTCACGGATATCTCTGGTTTTATTTAAACTGTCATCCCACATTTTGCTACAGTTGGAGTAATTAGTCATCAAGCCCACATCCTCTCGCCTGTTCCGCACTATTGCTGCTGTATGGTACAGATAGTACCGACATGGCAGCACTAATGGTATTGCTGCAGGCCACTCACACCCAACGAGTGGCTAGTGTTGCGCCCCTCACAAAGTTAGCGGGGTGCACAAGTGATGTGACAGAGTGATGGATGTGTTCCGTCCTTATGCACCGGTGGTGACAGGCGGACTCTTCAGTTTACGCTCACATATTGATGTCGATTTTAGCCTATGTTTTGTAAATACAATTTCTATATTCCAGTCCCAATTTGCTAATGAGGTCTTTAATCTGTCGCCTATGAAATTAATATATGTACACATATTATAATATTTATCGGATTGCTATGTTATCTGCCACTTTAAGGCGTGAAATCACATCAGAAATATATTACTAGAGAAACTAAGGTCTGCGGAAATAAGGAACAAAATAACTGATGTGCCTGAAGCTATAATGACAGATCTATAATTGAAATGGCTGAAACTATAACGAAAGATCTATAATTGAAGTGCCTGAAACTGTAATGACAGATCTATAATTGAAGTACCTGAAACTATAACGACAAATCTATAATTGAAGTGCCTGAAACTGTAATGACAGATCTATAATTGAAGTACCTGAAACTATAACGACAAATCTATAATTGAAGTGCCTGAAACTGTAATGACAGATCTATAATTGAAGTGCCTGAAACTGTAATGACAGATCTATAATTGAAGTGCCTGAAACTGTAATGACAGATCTATAATTGAAGTGCCTGAAACTGTAATGACAGATCTATAATGGAGGTGCCTGAAACTGTAATGACAGATCTATAATTGAAGTACCTGAAACTATAATGACAGATCTATAATTGAAGTGCCTGAAACTGTAATGACAGATCTATAATTGAAGTACCTGAAACTATAACGACAAATCTATAATTGAAGTGCCTGAAACTGTAATGACAGATCTATAATTGAAGTGCCTGAAACTGTAATGACAGATCTATAATTGAAGTGCCTGAAACTGTAATGACAGATCTATAATTGAAGTACCTGAAACTATAACGACAAATCTATAATTGAAGTGCCTGAAACTGTAATGACAGATCTATAATTGAAGTGCCTGAAACTGTAATGACAGATCTATAATTGAAGTGCCTGAAACTGTAATGACAGATCTATAATTGAAGTGCCTGAAACTGTAATGACAGATCTATAATTGAAGTACCTGAAACTATAACGACAAATCTATAATTGAAGTGCCTGAAACTGTAATGACAGATCTATAATGGAGGTGCCTGAAACTGTAATGACAGATCTATAATTGAAGTACCTGAAACTATAATGACAGATCTATAATTGAAGTGCCTGAAACTGTAATGACAGATCTATAATTGAAGTGCCTGAAACTGTAATGACAGATCTATAATTGAAGTGCCTGAAACTATGATGACAGATCTGTAATTCTACTCCGTGTAGGAAATGTATAACAGTTTAGTCTAGCAAACTCAATAAATTCACGTGAATTATTCAAAAGTGATAAAGGCTGAAATCGAGGACGTTTCTATAGAACTTGTCATGTGTCGGGCGGTTCATTTGGCAAGATTTATCTTCTGCACAGTACGCCCAGCGACCGCATCCGCAGAGCAATTACAGTCATTTTGCGAATTTCCTGACACTTGGTGTGATATGCAGCTGCAATGTGCAATGTTGAGTTGTCGTTTGTCAAATATCCGGCCACGAAATATGTCGTGACTACTGAAGTACTGAACTAATGAAGTAATGTAAAACCGTTAGAAATACTAATTAAGGGGTAATTTTTCAATAGTCAGATAACTCTTATCTGAAGAATAAATATTCCAATTTGAAAGCTGTTGTATAGAAAAATGTCAAACTGTCATATTTATTCTTCAGATAAAAGTTATCTAACTATTGAAAAATCAGCCCTTATTGTACAGTCGGATTTGAAAAAATATTTTTTTTATTTTATAGCCCAATTCTTGAGGAGAGTTCTTCCCTTAGGAGACGAGCAAAAAGAAAAAAAGTCAGAATGCGATGCGATTCGACGGGGTGGGTCGGGGGGACAAGAAATTTCACGCGGGCGAATTCGCGGGCGAAAGCTAGTACCAGTACAGATGCTGACAAACATTAAAATCAACGGAATAAACTCCACAATGTGATGATGTCTGGGAAATCCTGCAATAACCGAGTAGCGTTACACAAATCCTTCTTTATTACCAAATGAAAAGTGCGCTCGTCGACAAACAAACAATCGTAATGGCAGACAGCGCGCACAAAAACTGAATTAAGACGAAGTGGCGCAGCGAGGCTCGTCAATCACCCGCAAGCGAGAGAAGAATTTACTACTTTTGTCAATTCGCTCGCTCGTTACTACTCACTGCGTCAGCTGACTTACAAGAACAATCAACACCTCCCACCGACTTTGATTGCATTTTCCTTCCGACAACGCCCATACGTAATATTTAATTCACTAACAAGTTTCAAGTCACAATTAACCACACTGTTTATCAACTAGATAATCCTCAGAATAAATGAGCTTGATGCTTTGAATGTAACGACGTTGTTGTTGTGGACGTTAGAGAACACATTTAAGTCGTACATGTCTTTTACTTTACGGTGCTAACGAAGGCAAACAAGTAGCTAATTACGTTTGTAGTGCAGTTGTTTACAACTAAGTACGTGTCACGAACAAAAGGTAATTAAGGCATCATAAGGAGTAGGAGCGCGAGCGGTGCGCGCCTCTAAGGCGACAGTTACTGTTGTGAATGTCAATTAAGGAAAGTTTCGCAATATGGTGCGAGACGTGAGCGCCGCCTACTACTCGATAATGAAAACTTGCCATCGCCTACCACTGTGTTATTAGTTCCTGGTATCGATACAAGCTAGTTTCTATGGTAAAAAGAAACAGCAGTAACTGTAAAATTGTAACATTCTCCACACAGACACAGCGTTCAATATTGGAGACTATACGTTCAAAGGTTGAATGAAAATATTAAAGTAATGATGATTAATACTTGAAACCCCATAAAACGGTGGGTTAGTGAAGGCGATCTATCACGGGAACCGTTCCTCAATTACACGGGACACCATGACTGATGGCGTACCCCCGGGAACTTGCTACTAGAGACGAAAAATATACGCTGAAAACAGAAAGTTTACAAAACAACTAGAAAAAGATTTCACGGAGATTGATTTAGAAAGAGCACCCATTATAGAAGGGCTTTTAATTATATATTTTTAAACAAAGGAAATTGTGAAAATAAGAAAAACAGCCTTCACCCAGCTGTGCGATGTTATTATTAGCTAGAAGGAGTAGAACAAAAACAAACGGACATTAAGGGACTTAACGCTATAATTTTATACTTTTTCTTCGCTAAAGATATTCATCAGACTATTTATCAAGTAGATAAAAAATAAAAGGAAGATCTGAAAATGTTAGACATTTCATAAATAAAGTTATTTTACCACCAGACAAGTATTAATGAAATGAATATCTAAAAATCACCGGCGCGAATTAAGCGTCTCACTGGAGCGACGTTTTCAGCTAACCTAATTTCATTTATACCAAATCAGCCTGTCAAGTTTAATCTCTACTTGCGTACCACAATAAATGCGGTCTAGATTTTGCTAAACGATTTTGACATAATATTTGACGTTGATGCTTTTCGTTTTTCAGTCAGCGAGAGACATCGTCGGAGTAAATGGATGCTTTTAGAGCAATTTTCCATAACAAAGTGACACGTAGATACACGTTGTTTCACAGAGTTTACTGACACTGTGAATTAGGATCTCGAAATAACTGAAACTCAATCAATCAGCTACATGGGCTTGCCTGCAATACGCAAATGTTCGTGTCAGGAGCGCTCGGTTTCCAGGTCTTACGCACGCCGCCGCCGGGAGGCTCCAGCAACCCGCCAAAATAACGACGAGCCGACGACGCCAAGATTCAATTTGCAGTGCACTCCTGCCGCCCTGGTAACCAGCCGGTTAAAACTTGTCAAATTGGTCAATCGCCGTATAAAAACTGAACTGGGTTTCCAGCCGTTTGTGAATTTTACTCAATTCAGCAACTAACTGTGCTAGCTCAATAGGCACAGTTTACGAGATTTACATTTTCTTTTTTAAGTTTACTTTAGCATAGGCTGCACCTAAGGTCTACTTGGGTTGCTTTATATTTCAGAAAAAATACGTTACTAATACTATGCATTCTGTTATTTATAATTAATTTATTGTAAGCAAGTTAACATAGTTCCGTACTATGTTTATTAAAATACTGATAAAAATAATTCGCATTAATGTTCGGAAATGTAGTTGAAAACTAATATTAACTTTCTGAAATGTACAAAATCACTTAGGGCTGATTTTTCAATCGTCAGGTAAGTTTAGTTTTATCGTAGTAATAAATATGGCAGTTTGACAGCTTTTGCATAGAAAATTAAGTCAAACCACCATTTCTGTTCTACAGATAAAAGTTATCAGACGATTGAAAAATCGGCCCTTAATAAAGACGTTCGTGTTAAACATATCAATCACTCGCGAGTGTCCTGAGTGACGGTCGAGCGGCGCTCAGTGAACGCTCTTCGCCACTTGCACGCAATGCAGAACGCCCTGCAGGACGCTTTGTCACTCGGGTCGTACACTAAGACAAAGATATAATGAGACAAAGTCAATAAATACGCATTATTGTGACTAATGCTCGAAGTATAAAAATGGCTTCTTGTAGCTGCACTGAGTATGCCTCCCTTCCTCGTCCTTGGGCATGCGTCGGTACGGTGAACTGACTGAATGTTTGCAATCGTTGGTAACCAACATAAGATTATACGACGGAATCTGGCAGTTGGAGAACATCTACCACACGTACACGTACTCGCACACTATGTGCGATGAGCCAATAAATCCATTAGATAACGCGTAGGCACGACCCATATCCTAATATTCGTCATTGGAATATTGATAAGACGTCATTTTTGTTTATTCAACAACACGTTTACAGGACACATTTATCGCGAAGTAAGCGGGGTTGTTTAAGCGATAAGCGAAAGCGCAATTAAACATGCGGAAATAGCGGCGCACTCGCATAGACCGCGGTCAGCGCGGCGGGAATGTGTCCTGTCGGTGCATCGTAGACAAAACAACACAAAGGAAAGGGGCGGGGTTTGCGCACGGGCTTTCTTTTCGGCAGGATCGGCATGTGTTTTGCCGCGTGATTACTGTTTACAAGTTCACTTCTTGCGCGCTGTGTTCATGGTTATTGTATTTTATTGGACAATTACATCACAAATCAAGGTTATAGGTTTTTTTTACATATTTGGGATGAGCATCGAATACTGAATACCCTCACTCAATAAGTCCCTCGTCTAACCTAACATAATGTATAGAAGTTAAACATTAAAAATGTATTTCTAAACGAGAATATAAGGAACAATATCAATACATTGCCGGCAGGAGGGACATTATAAGACTGTCAAGGAAAGCTCATGTATAAACGTTAAAATTTAATTATCACCCGCAAAATACGTAAACAATAAACATACAACCGAAATATTTGATATTAACTTAGACAACATATAAACCAGTTATTACACTCACCCTGGAGCCACTTTCATCAAAAAGCTGAAATTATTAATATCCGAATGGTGCCAAAATGGTACCCGGAGGAACAATAAAGTGAACCCAATGTAAATGGCAGTAAGGTTCATTTTGGAGGAACTATTCAAACAGGCCGCATTTAATTTTGAAGGCGGAGCTTTAATTTCAATAGTCTCGTGATATTGCAATCCGATTTTAATTGCTAAGATCCGAACGCGGTGCTCGAGTTTATAACAAATACGAGTATTGTTCACTGAGGTGAAACAACATAAATTAGAATCCTAAATCAAGTCCCAGATGACTCAATATACTGTTGCGAATCCGATCTATACGTGTATGTTCTTTTATTTTCCGAGTACATCGCGTATGCGGCAAAAAAAGCAAACGATGAGTATTATGTGCGCAGTCGTGCAACATAATAGTTCCACACAGCTACACAAATACTTGTCGTGTCAATACAATCGTGGCGTAACAATAAAATCCACTCGACGTCGATGCAGCGGGACAAAAGCATTCTCACAGTTCATTAACCATCGCTGCAATTCACATTCAGCCATCTATTTCGCGAAAAGATATCTCATTTAAAAGGTATACAAAGGTGTCTAAAATAAATTAAGATAAACATTCTGTGTTTTTAGAGGGATGAAGAAAAGTACAGGAAAACTTTATGGAGATAAGAAATGTCAACAATCTTGTCCCTTTACACTTAATTGTACTGTTTTGTAAAGACGGTGTGTGGGCTCTGTAGTGCCCCGAGACGAGGACACCGGTGGCATCTGCCGAAGTATCCAGCCACGGGATTGAAACAAATTCGATTGTAACGATCCATTATACATTCTATTACATAACACACGGACAATGGAGCTCCTAGTGTGCTGGTATTGAATTAACGATTCAAATGGTTTTATTGCGCACGATCGAGGTGAGTGAGGGATGATTTGATTACAAGAAAGTACCCACGTCTCATCAGGTACCTATCTAATTTCCGGTATGAAGTAGGAAAACGTTCGGTAAACAATGAGTTAACCCTCGCGTTATTCTCGCAGTCGAATCAAGTGGAGCCTCTCGAAGCTTGGTGGACAACGGTCCCTGGTGGCGGTGGAGCCGGGAGAAAGGGAGCCACTCGAGGTGAGTTAATAAACACTCGTCACAGCGCTCGCTCACTCGGCCTTTTCCAATTTGTTCGACAAATAAAAGTCGCCGGCTTGCATTTAGGAAGTAACCGCGTACGTCCGCTCTGACACCTGATACGTATTTTTATTTTGGTTACAGTCTGACTAGCTGCGAGTTTGCTCGCTCTGAGTTGGTCAACGACTAGTTTTCTATCTGTAAAGTTTTGTTTTTGTTGAATGACATGGTAAATAAATAACTGTACTAAAATATCACCAATAACCAATTATAATACACTAGCCGCTTTGCCCGCGGCTTCGTCCGCGTGATTGTCGGAATTATAATCTCCAGAGACTAAAATCCCCGTCTAGCAGTACCACCATATTCGTGATAATACTTTGATTGCTCTAGATATCTTTGATAGTTTGATTTAGTGCTTCGATTACACTTTTGTTTTAGGATATTGTACATTAATTCCAAACCAACTGTTTACATAGCTGCAACATTCGTGCCCAGTCGCTATTTTTACTAATGTTACAAACTGGTATTTCCTCATGAGCTATGTTTAATGGCTGTTCAAGTACCCAAAGCGTTCGGCCACCATTTAGCAAAGTGGCGGCCATTTCAGAGGAGGCTACTGCATCAGCAACTCCTTTATCATAAAAAAAACAAACCACCTTCACCGCTTACGATTTTTACGATTACCTAGTTTACCTACTAAATGTCTAACTTAAAAATAATATTAATTATTTTAACATTATCAACATCAATTTGGAATAGGTAGTCTAGCGCCGCCTTTGACCACACAAGTTACCTATGTGCCTACGCGTCAGCCAAATTATTTTGTGACTTTAAATTGTAATTACTTTCGACCGAGAGGCCCGATTTTAATGAAACAATGACTAAATTTTACATCAAGATACAATACTAAGATACTATGACAATATATCCAATCCCTTAAATCTCAGAATAAAGAGGTGGTACATAAAAATTTCAATATTACCTACATGTGAATTTTAAAATCATCCCCTATTATACCCCCTTAAGGGGTGATTTTACAAAAACGCTGAAACGTGTAACTCTTTATTTCTTACCAAAAGCTTAACTTTGAATTTTCATATCTCTAAACACAGAAATCATGGGTTTCCCATACAAACTCTCATACCCCCCTTAAGGATTATTTTATAGGAAAAAAGTAGCTATGTCCGTCCCCGGGATGCCATCTACCTACTTGCCAAATTGTATCAAAATCCGTTAAGTGGTTTAGCGTGGCGTGAAAAGATAACATACAGACAGACAGACAGACAGAATTACTTTCGAATTTATAATATTATAGTGGATTACCGTACAAATATGAAGATAGAGCAGTATGTGTGTTTATTTACCTGAAACAGAAATAAAAACAATGTTTTAATTGCCGTATACAAATTGCAATTTGGTACTAAAACTAAAAATAAAATATTGAGTGGGCTGATGGACATTCAATTTGAAACTGATAAATTGGGAGCAAGTACCAAGTTACAATAACAAACAAGATGTATTATGTATAACATTGGGGAAGTTTGACAACTTATGATAAGTTTATGTAGGTATTCCGCATCGGATTCTGCCCGGTCATCATAACAATCTATTGACCGGAGATTGGAGGTCGGGATTGAGATTTTCTTGCAATCTGCTGGCCGACCCTTACATTTGTGTAGTATAATTATGCAATGAGCCATACAAATCGCGATATTATGTTGGTATCTTTATACTCGTAGCTTGAATATATATATTTTTTATTTAACTCCCCTATAGGTTATTATTACAATAATACGTAGCATAATATAATCGTTATTGACGTAAAATTCAATCACCATTTTGCTAACTTTTAAGATCGAAAATGTAAAACGCAAATCACAGAATACAAAGCTTTAATCGGCCACCATCGGGCGCTAGTTCATTACCTTCAGAATAGACTCGAAGGAAATTATCGAGGCTTTTAATTATTTATACAAGGGTGCGTCGGTTTGGACCAGGAGTCCATAAGATTCGGCACGTCGCGTCGTCGTAAAGACGAGCAGAATCAATACGCAATCAAACTGTCGGCCGCAGAGTTAGCTGCAAATATTTTCCCAATTCTCACAATTGTGGAAGTTGGTGAGGCCGCGGGGCGACGTAATTTGATTTCGAGTAACGCCTTAAATTATTTACCATTTCCATTTCTGGCCTCAACGCCTCCTCGATTAGAGTTTGCACTCTCTACTATTGTGAGCAGCTTAATTTAGATCATTCTCTTTGATCGTATTTTGATTAATTTCGGTGACATTTGATCTGACCACGATCGCTTTTAGGTTGTATTGGGTTGCCACTTATTTTGTTGCTCGACGAAGTTGCGTATAAACCAAATGTATAAATATAATCATTCGAAATAATCACCTAGAATTCACGGTCACACTCCAATTTTGCTAAAATGAGATGTGAATTCGAAAAAAAATATGTAAAAAAAGTATCGGTATACATTCGAACACAACTACTCCATTGTAATCAAAGCAATGAAGCTGGCGTGAGCTCATCGATGGGTACTGAGGATCTACACGAGAACAATTGTATTTTTTCACTCCATGCATAAAACATGAGCATGATTACCTCACAAGTGCTCACAACCTAGTGCTCGGTTCTTAGGACTTACTTCATACATGTATGCTATCATAGTCCGTTGTCGAAACACTCGTAATGCGTTCAGCCTTAAAAAGAACAAAACGAGTTATTATTATTTTTATTTGAGATGGGATTGCTCTTGACTCTAGTCTAGGTCAGAGGTGACAGAGACAAAGTCGACGATGGAGTGAGCTTACCCAGAAGGAGCCTGTTCACTCTCATTTTGAAGAGATTAGGGTTGTATGCGCTCGGAAACACAGACGCAGGCAGTGAGTTCCACTCTTTTGCTGTGCGCATTATAAAAGACATTTGGAAACGCTTAGTGCGAATTGGTGGAATACCAACCAGGTAGGGATGGTAACTAGTATTGCGTCCATCTAGAAGCCCCCCGGCCCCCGTCTACCATCGGACATCTGTCCGGTGGTAGAAGGGGACCGGTGGAATCAGGTCGTGGAGTTCTGGGGCACACTCACCGAAGTACAATCTGTAGAAGACCGACAAGCAGGCAACCTTGCGGCGATGAGCCAAGCTGTGAAGCTAGGTATCCACTAGTTTTACACATCGCCAATGAGCCTTTTAGCTCTGCGTTCCACCGAGTCAAGCGCGGCTAGTTGGTACTTAGCTGAACCATCCCAAAGGTGGCTGCAATATTCCATGCGGGATCGAGCTTGCGCTTTGTAAAGGGTTAAAAGCTGTCCAAGCGTAAAGTATCGCTTCACCCTATTTAGGATGCCCAGCTTTTTGGCTGGTGTTTGAGCTTTGTACTCGGCAGGGACCGAAACCGGTACGAACAATACCGGTATTTTTCGGTTACAACCTTTATTTTTTTTACAGGTATTTTCAAAGATTACCTTAATTCTTAAACCTTGAATACAACCGGTATTATACCGGTTACCGAAATAAAAATTACCTATATCTTACACGTGCCGTCGGTATTAGTCAAAGTCGCCGCGTTTAACTGTTCATATCGTCAAACGTCGAGTATTCAATAATCTGGCCAGCACCCTAATGGCGTAACACACGATCAATCACAATCTGAATTAGCATTGCTTCATAAGCTCGCATAAGCTTTTTTTTTTTTTATTTGTGATGGGTTTGCTCTTGACTCTAGTCTAGGTCACAGGTGACAGAGACAATGTCGACAATGGAGTGAGCTTACCCAGAAGAAGCCTGTTCACTCTCACTTTGAAGAGATTAGGGTTGTATGCGCTCGGAAACACACGACGCAGGTAGTGAGTTCCACTCCTTTGCTGTGCGCATTATAAAAGACATTTGGAAGCGCTTAGTGTGAATTGGTGGAATAGCAACCAGGTAGGGATGGTAACTGGCAGTGCGTCTAGACGCACATCACCACCACGGCACGACATCTAGATGTCCGATGGTAGAAGGGGGGCGGTGGAATGAGGTCGTGGAGTTCTCGGGCACACTCTCCGAAGTACAATCTGTAGAAGACCGACAAGCAGGCAACCTTGCGGCGATGAGCCAAGCTATGAAGCTAGGCATCCACCAGTTTTACGTTGCCAATGAGCCTCTTAGCTTTGCGTTTCACCGAGTCAAGCGGGGCTAGTTGGTACTTGGCTGATCCATCCCAAAGGTGACTGCAATACTCCATGCAGGATCGGACTTGCGCTTTGTAAAGGGTCAAACGCTGTCCAGGCGTAAAGTATCGCTTCACCCTATTTAGGATGCCCAGTTTCTTGGCCGCAGTTTGCGCCTTGTATTCGATGGTGGCGCCGAAGTTGAGACCAGATGTCAACTAAATGCCTAGGAGCTCAAGTCGATCAGTTACAGGAACAGATGTACCCCGAGAAGTAGGAGTTTGGGCGAAACGACTCTTTTTAGCGGTAAAAAGACACGCCTGTGTTTTGGTGGCGTTAAAAGAGACCAGATTATCATCACCCCACTGGGAGACAAAGCTTAAGGTCAAATCTGTCCGCTCTACCATGGCCTCTCTCAAGGAGCGAACTTCGGCCCCGCTGGTTTTTGCGCTGGACAAGTATCTCTCTGAAACTGTACTGTCATCTGCGTACCCAACAATACTAGGCCGAAGCAGGTCATTGATGTGCAGTAGGAAAAGAGTTGCAGAGAGAACAGACCCCTGAGGAACTCCGGCATCAATAAGGTCAGAAGAGCAGCCGTCAACAACTACTCTGATCGACCGTTCACTAAGGAAATTTGATATCTAGCTACAAAAATCAGCTGGGATGCCATAAACAGGAAGCTTGCTGAGCAGAGCAGCGTGCCAGGCCCTGTCAAAGGCCTTCGAGATGTCAAGCGATACAGCCAGTGCTTCGCCGTGTTTCTCTATGACTTCGCCACAGCAGTGCGTGACATACACAAGAAGATCGCCAGTTGACCGTCCCCGGCGAAAGCCATATTGACGGTCACTGAGGAGATCATTGTCTTCAAGGTAGATCAGCAACTTATTGTTCAGGACCCTTTCCATAACCTTGCACAGAATGGACGTAATGGCGATCGGACGGTAATGGGCAGGGTCTGCACGGTCGCCCTTTTTGGGCACTGGTTGTACATACATTTGCAAGCTTCCAGGATTTCGGCACCGTGCTTTTTTCAAGAGAGAGGCGGAACAAACGTGTCAATACAGGAGACAGTTCAGGCGCACACTGCCTCAACACTCTCGCTGGAATGCCGTCAGGCCCGCTGGCCTTGTTCACGTCTAGACTGCACAATACTCTTCGGACCTCTTTAATGTGTACTGCGATCTCCGGCATCGAGGAGTCACAATGAGGTACAGTAGGTAGTTGCTTTGAGCCAGCGTCCAGACGTGAATTGCTTGCAAAGAGAGATGCAAATAAATTTACTTTCTCAGTTGCAGAGTGAGCCAGCGACCCATCAGGTTTCATCATAAGAGGTAAAGTGGGACGACAGAAATTTGTTTCAACCGCTTTAGACAGGGACCAGAACTGTTTACTACCCGGAGGGTGCGAAGCCAGCCTGGCCCCGATACGTCCAACATGGTCAAAACGTGCCCTACGTAAAACCCGCTTGCAGAACTTGGCGGCAGAATTAAAGGCTCTTTTCTTCGCGCGAACCCTACGCGCTCTAACTTTGCGGTCGCGGGCCTTGACCCAGGCTTGGTAGGCAGTCTCTTTTCGGGCCTCAGCGTGGGCGCATTCTGCATTATACCAAGGCCGGGATTTGTGACCGAGCGGGATGTCGGAGAATGGAATAAAATATTCCATCCCCTGCCGAATCACGTCCGCAAGCGAGTCAGCACAGCACGAGGGGTCACCCGAGGAAAAGCACACTTGCTGCCATGGATAAGACGCAAAAAAGTGCCGCATCTCATCCCAGTCTGCTGACCCGTATCGCCATACTTGCCTCGTGCCTCTAGGGCTCTCATCTGGAGGAGAGCAGGTCGATATGGATTTCACCAGACAGTGGTCAGACGTTCCCAGCGGGGCTGAGACCGATACTGAATGACTGTCCGGATCAGATACCAGCAGAAGGTCCAAGCAATTGGGTGTATGGCCGTCAACATCCGGTACCCGCGTTGCTACATTCACCATCTGGGTTAGATCTAGCGTTAAAGCAAACTTGCGCGCCTCCAACCCAGCATGGTCAGTTTTCTGGTATGGGAACAACCATTCTCTATGATGGGCGTTGAAGTCCCCCAGAAAAATGAGCTTCGCGTTGTGGGCTACGTCAGTCGACTCCACGAGGAAATTAAAGAGCGCTGTTGTCTCCTGGTCACCGCTATGCGATCGGTAGATGCCGATGTAGAGAGGTTTCTCCACGCCAGTATCCACAAGTAGCCATATGGCAGAGAAACCCGATTTCTCAAAGCAACGGAGACGACGACAACAAATGTCATCGCGAACGTACACACAGACCCCAGCTTGCTTCTTGAACTTGTGTTCAAGAGAGTAAACCGGGTAGTTGAGGTACGCCACGTCCGATGGGGTTGCTATCTTCGTCTCCGTTAGGAAAAACAGGTGCGGCTTCTCGGTCTCAAGGTGGTGATGGACCGGATCGAGATTGGAGTGCAACCCCCTGATATTAGCGAGGTGCATTTTTAGTGGGAGGAAGTGCAACCGTTGTTTACCCTTATTTTTCTTTACTTTGGTCATTTGAGTGGAATTGTTGGGGAAAAAGTCGATTGTCGAGGCATAGCTTAGTGACCCAAGTGGAACACTAGAGCCAACCAAACCTATGGGGAACTCATTTGGAGAATGCGGGGACGCCCGAACCCCCCTCGGATATGGCCACCAGGTCCTCCCATCCAGTCGACGGCTGGCACGGTGGAGCATACCGGGATTTTTCGCGAGTTGGCGGGGCAGCCTTTGGCACGTGGCTAGCGTGCTACTTGGGCGCCCTACTGACTGTGGTCGGCCAACGGCTGGCACCGTGCTTCGGATCCCGCTACCCTCCAAAATGAGTTACCCGGCTAGCCGACTCAGAGACCATGACCGGTTCCAAACAACGCAACTGACAATCTCCTTCTCCCCCAAAGGCACTGGCACTCCCACACACCGACGGAACACAGCAAGCTGCTTGGCGCCAGACTCCGGTGGGATGGTGGTCGCAAGCCAGGCGGCTCCTAGCGGAGCCTACCACCGCTAAGTGGGATCGTTCAGCCTTACCACAGGCAAGCCTGTGGTGCCGTTGCCCGGGGTGGACCAATAGGAGGTAGATCCCAAGCCACCCCAAACGAATAAGTGCTGCATTCTATTAGAAAATAGGGCGTGTACGTTTCTCCGCAAGTTAAATAAACAAACTACCGAGTTGTTTTCTATGATGAGGGAAAAAGATAAACAAATGGTATTTTACCAATTTACAATGTAATACTCGTATTACTTACCTTGTTCATTTCCTTTTTATTTTCTCCGCAAAAAGGCGAACTAAATAAACGTAAACAATACTGGCAGGACGCATGACAATCTCTCTGGTAATGTATTTTTTCTAATGCCAACAAACTGTCGGCATTGCGATATTCTGTCTTTCTCGTAATCAAGGTCATTTTTAGGTAACTGGTATTAAAACGGTAACTTAAATAAAGGTAACATGTTTCTTCTTCTTGGGTTACCCAGATAGCGGTTACCTTAATCATAGAGGTAACCGAAATTCTTCGATACCTGTACCGTAATTTATAAAGGTTTTCGGTCCCTGGTACTCGGTGGTAGCGCCGAAGTTGAGACCAGATGTCAACTCCATGTCTAGGAGCGCAAGCCGATCAGTTACAGGAACAGTTGCACCCCGAAAAGTAGGTGTTTGGGCCAAACCACTCCTATTAGCGGTAAAGAGTCACGCCTGTGTTTTGGTGGCGTTAAAAGAGACCAGATGGTGATGATAATCACCCCACTGGGAGACAAGGCTAAAGGTCAAATCTGTCCGTTCTTCGGCCCCCGTAGTTTTTCCGCTGGACAAGTATCTCTCTGAAACTGTACCCAACAATACTAGGCTGAAGCAGGTCATTGATGTGCAGCAGGAAAAGAATTGCAGAAAGAACAGACCCCTGAGGAACTCCGGCATCAATAGCCAGGTCAGAGTAGCAGCCGTCCATGACTACTCTGAGTTAAAAACTAACAACTAATCGAATGTTAAAGCAAGTTATGTTTCGTACAGAGCGTTCTTGAAGAAAGTCACCTATACTTTCCTGAGTCCTCACTTGCTCTTTTAACGCATGTTTATTTGTGCTTCATTTGAAAACTTTTAGTAATTGTAACTTTTTCGCCAGTTTTTAAAGATGCTTTTAGTGATTATTACTTTTTGTGCTGTCTTATTAAGCCACAGCATACGCGCATGACTGAGTGTGTACCGAGAGTTTCTTGCAAAAAGTAAACAGAGCTTTCCTTGTAAATAGTTGATAGTTATGAATGAACTTATTCAGAATTTATGAAGAAATGCGTATTATAAAGCGGGTTACGGGGAATATAAACGTATTGTGGTGGTTCATTGCTAGTCGGTACACGGAAACCATGGCAGGATGAAACATCAGAGCGCAATTATTGCGAACAAAGGGACAAACATTTGTAAACAGTATAAATGGAGGCGGAAGCAGAGCTCTAATGTCACCTATTTATTTACTTCGGCGCCTCGAGGCCCTCCCTTTGTCGCCAGCGCTGCTGCTCGGATTTCCCATGGGTCCCCATTATTAATACTTCGATTCGAAACGGATTTATTTTCAATATAATGGGGATTGAATGCAATATGCTACGACGCGATTTATATGCCATCGGAAATAAATTCTAACGGTCTTATTACAAAAAAAATGCTTAAGTACTGGTAAACCAAGACTATAAAGTCTTGGATTGTTACGGTATTAAACTAACTTTAATACAGCCAGGATCAAAATGTGTTCTGATTACAAAACGAAGACTATCCGAGGATCAGTTAGTACCAAAGAAGGTTTATGGTTTAAATAATATCCATAGATAAGAAATAAAAATGGCATTCTTTCATTCGTTCATACAGGATGTATTTGAAGCAACGATCTATTTTTTCTAAATATTGATATATACACTTGAAATGCTTACAAAATTATTTATCAATACAAAAATACATAAATTGTTTTTTATTTAGGTTACAATATAATGAACTTGCATAACTTGTACTTTTGACGCACTTTTTATAATCAAGTTGTCATATTTTTTAACGACTCTAGCATGAAGTGGAATGAATATGTGATTCGGCGGCGGCGCGCGTAATTTGAGACGAATGTTTAGGTCTTCTTATTTTTATTAATTGTTCTTAGTATTACTGTTACTGTTACGTGGTTTGTTCGTGAGTTGTTGTTTCTGGCTAAATAGTTTGCTACAATCGTAAATGGAACAGAAAAAATGGGGTGAAAACTGGAGAATTGAAGAAAAAGTTAGTAAAACATGGACTTTTAATTTTATTATTATTAGGTAAACAGTGCTGTGTATCATCTTATTTCGATTACCTAACGCGAATGTTCATATTATCCATGAGGGTCTTGGGATAAATCCTCACGTAAAACATCCACTATTTTTTCTCCAAAACGTTTTGCGAACCTATACTTATATCTAAATCTTCGTACAATTAATACAAATCCCAGAACTTCATGTCAGCAAAGAGCTTTTCTTATCAAGGGAATTGAGTGCAATCAATGAAACTCTATAAATACAACTGGGTTTTGTTACAGTACTAGAGAAATTTTGCAGCGAGAATAAAAAGTCCGGTCAAGTGCAAGTCGGACTCGCACACGCAGGGTTCCGTACCACCGTACAATATTTAACACTGCCTACACATTAAAAAAAAAAACTTCAGTTAAAAAAAAACACGTAAATTTTTTACACCCCCCTTTAATTTTTTTTTTCTTTACAATAGAAATACGCTATCTGTGAAGATTTCAACTGTGTACCTATTACTGTTCATGAGATACAGCGCGCTGACAGACAGACGGATGGACAGCGGAGGCTTAGTAATAGGGTTCTGTTTGGCACCCTTCGGGCACGGAACCCTAATAATGCCTCACACATGTAAAAGTCATATAAGTTCAAAGTTCTAAATGATGTCCTAAAAATAGGAAGCATAGAATCCTGACTCATAGCATAAGACCACTGACTACATACATAAGACACATTTGGCGAGTCTTTGAAAAAGCCTTAAGGGCTGTTATTCTAAAGTTGAGTAAAAGGGAAAACACTTTTCGCGGAGTCACACTCTAATAACAGCCTTGGGCTAATTTTCTCCTTCAAAAGAAAAAAAATAGCCAAATCATTCGATGTTCCTTCTAAAGTAACATTTTTTTTTTAGATATTTGATCCACAGGCAGCCAAATTCGTCTCTAATAGCTCCTCATCGGAAATATATATATAATCCATAATTACTTTTTTCTTAAAAGTGTACAGGGAGATTTAAGAAAATCCTCAATGAAAATGGTTTAATTATATGTCGTCGCTTCATTCTTCAGATATTTTTAACCATGTAGTCCGCCTTCCTTTGCGCTAGCAACTACGCACGTCTATTTAAATATATTTTAAATATATTTATTATAAACGGGCAACGCCGTACGCCACACCGCCGTGTCGGTCAGTTAGTTGTAACCGTCATTCCTTTTCGTGCACAGCAACAAACGATGAACACCCAATACGAGTAAGTAGTAGGTTACAAGTGTATTTCATCAGATTCAAAACAAAATCCAAGTAAATACCCATTCAAGTAAAACACTGTAAAAACTTGCTTCTATCCTCCTCCAGGGATCACCACTACCCGCTGCACAGCCATCTTACACTGGCTGCAGCGATACTCTCCGGGAAGCCTTGCTCCGACATAAAATGCAGAAGCAATAGATCTCATGTTAGCGTTGCTTTCTGATAATACCAAAAAACAATCTCATACAAACTCTGGTGGCAGTTCTGCAAAATTAACAAAATTGATACTTTTAAGAGCCTTTGCTACCGGCAAAGGTCATCTTTTTTGACAACAGAGCCTCGTAAAGGTGCCTCGTATGGATCTTTGAATTCGCACAGATCCGCACTCGTTACTATTGGGCAACAACGTTGGTTCTGATGAATGCATCAAACGGTTGTTACAAGGAGCCTATAAACTTAAACCTAGCAGGCCAAAATATACACACACCTGGGATCCGCAATAAGTACTTAATCTCGTTTCTAAATGGTACCAGAAACGCGATTTAGACCTAAGTCATTTGACAAAAAAAAATGTTATTTTACTGGCTTTATGTACGGCACAGCGAGTCCAAACTCTTTCCCTAATAAAGCTAGAGAATATGAATATCTCGTCCAATGGAGTAAAAGTAGTGATAGCAGACGCTACAAGACTTCGGCTCCAGGAAGAGCACAACCCGTACTTTTTCTGCCCTACTTTGTAGAAAATAAAAATAATTGCTCTGCTACCGTACTCACAGATTACATATTAATTACAAAAAATCTAAGAGGTAAAAATATAAATAACTTAATACAAACAATTAATAAACCTAATAAGTCGGCCACAGCTCAAACCATAAATCGATGTATATAATTGGTGTTATCAGAAAGCGGTGTCAATACATCAATATTCAGTGCACACAGTACACGACACGCCTCGACTTCTGCAAGCTCGGCAGGTATGTGCATTGACACAAAACGTAGAACCGCGGGATGGACCAGTCGCTCTCAAACGTTTGCCAGGTTTTAAAAACTTAATATAATTAATGAAGCCGAATTTGCAGAATCAGTATGCTTATAATTGAAACTAGTTGTAAGGAATTGATTGTAAATCAAACACATACCTACTTATTATTTTTATAATGTATAGAAGAACATTCTTTATTTTTTCAATAATTCTTGCAATTAATTTAAATGATCCTGCAAATCTCATTATCTCTTAACATCTACATGGTTAAAAATATCAGAAGAATGAAGCGACGAAATATATGATCAAACGAACTTCAAAGTAAAGTTCCATCATTATTATATTAGTCGCTTCATTCGAAGATATAATTTCCCAACCCGCCCTAAAGAACCCTGAAGAGATTTGCAAAAATCATAACTTTAATCATCTCTAAAATAATGACTGTTACAACTGACTGACCGACACGGCGAGGTCGGGTACGAGCGGCGTCGCCAGTTTATAAAAAAAAAAAAAAAAACAATATCTAAATATACGTGCGCAGTTGCTAGCGCAAGGGAAGAAGGACTACATAGTTAGACTATAACTTCGAATGAAGCGACTATTATAATAATGATCGAACTTCACTTTAAAGTTCGTTTGATCATATATGTGTATTTTTAGTGCCGACATCTATAGATACTTTTATTTGATTTTCAAGAAATATCATCATCTGTAAACCTAGCACAACGTCGAGCAAAATATACCGTTGTGCAGTCAGTCACCTCTAACGCCTTGTACTTGGAGACACTAGTATTAAAATTGTAACAGGGCAATGTAGACATATTTCGCCATCAGCTTGCCTTGTATAGGACTGGCAAATGAGAAACACGTTACAGCATCCGAATTTAGATTCAGGAGTAAATGCAGCACTATTTCATTAATAAAAACACGCATCTTAATGTTCGATCCTCTCATGCCCTCCGCAAGATTCCAGGCTGCTCAACCGATATTCCTGTTCAGTCTACTAAGAGAACATAAGATAAGATAATTTTATTTGTTCAAACACGAGTATAAATACAAAAAAAAAACAGCATGCAAGTTGTTAAAAATATTATAAACAGGTCGTCATGCTTGCCATATACAATGGCATACAAACAAATATTTAAGTAGGTAAGTATAAGATTTAAAAAAAATAGGTATTCAAATTAATAATAAAATTATTTAAATAGTAATATAACCACAATTCAATTATCCAAATTAAAATATAACATTCATAGTTCCCATAAAAAAATAGGCCACAATAAGTCATTCACAATATTTTTCACATAAAAAATCATTAATGGTGTAGGTACTAAGCTCTTTTTAACCGACTTCAAAAAAAAAGGTTCTCTATTAAACCCGTATTTGTGTTTGTATGTCCGCGATTATCTCAAAAACGAATAAACCAATTTTGATGATACTTTCTCTAGCGTGATCTACATACTTTCAGGAAGGTTTTTGTATACAATAAATTAGGTAATTATTGTTATGTACGAAGTTCTATGCATAAATGTGCTGTATCTCAAGCATAATTAATCCTAATAATGTTGTCGTGTCAAACGAGTCAATGTTAGTATTATTGTATTTTATGTCCAGTTTATTAATTAATGTCAATGGGCGTTGCCTGAAATTCATGATTTTAGTCCTATTTAAATTCATTTTTAAATGATTACTATTTAACCATTCTATTGTTGAAATTAGGGGTTTATTAATATCATACTCATATTGATTTATATTTTTACATGAAATCATCACAATACTGTCTTCACCAAATAGGCTCATAGGTTGTTCTGTGGACTTAGGCAAGTCATTTATATATAATATAAAAAGGAGAGGGTTTAAAACACTTCCCTGTGGAACACCATACGCTGCTTCACGTTTTTGGGATATATGGATTTCTTCTCGTTACGTAGTCAAATTTATCCTACTAACTTCCGTAATTTGCATTTTTTGCTGCAGGTATGACTCAATTTTAGAACATTACCTCAAACTCCATATGCTTCGAGTTTCTTAATCAAAATGCTGTGATGAACATAATTTAAAGCCTCCGTTATATCACAGAATATAGCACATTCTGGGATATTATGATCCAGGTTTGTTAACACCGTTTGTAAAAAGTCAAATTGCAATGTCTATTTATCGGCTTTTTTCTCTGAAGCCTTTTTGTTCATCGCAAATATTTTTTTTTTCTATTTTTCAAATATTTAAGAAATTATGTAGATCAGTGATATTGGTCTGTAATTTTGCATTAGTTCTCTGTTTTCCTTAATATAATAATTGATGAAACTATGAAGGAATTATTCTGAAGATCCCAGGAACACCTGCCATCGGCGAGCGAGGTGGCTCAACTTGGGGCACAACTAGTTAACATTCCGTGAATACCTTGTCATAACATAACTACCGCGGGATGGGATGAAGGCGCACCGGCGCGGCGGCGGCCGCAGCTTTGTGGAAATATTTGGTTACTTCGCAGGCACGGCTAGAAAGATTACATACATAGTGTTTCTTTACAGGTAAAATAAGATTTTGGATTATTCAAGCCCTTACCAGTGCGTGATTTTAAATATTGAGTACATTTCTCAGTATTATTTTATTCAAAGTGATGTGCAGATGTGTGTGGGACATTCTGTATCTTGTTCCTGTGTGCGCCCATAGCCACAAATCCCACATGCATATACCAGCCAGTCAAGCCAAATCGTTGAGCCGCTGCGTCAATTGATTCGCTTACAATTTAGATAAAGCCGCGGCTACCCGTGCGAAGCGGATGTGTCTCCATATTTAGACCACAAACATAAATAGAACAAAGCTATAAAGCGCGAACTAATTTAAAATACCTATATTTTAGCATAAATTAACAACATTCAAGGGATATGGAAGCTACTGAAAATTCGCTATGAATAAAATTAAGAGTCGACCTTTCATAACAATAACGTTTACGTGACGTGGTTACGGTCTGTCAGAGCAATTACCTAGGAGGCTGGATATAGAGCCGAACTTCGGCGGCGGAAGGGTTGCCAGTAATGGGAAATGAAAGAAAACACCGGAGATAGTCGCAAGTGGGTGTGCTAATGGAGGGCAACCCTTTTGTCGGCGACACAAAGAATAGGCACACGAGAGTGGCGCAGCTTTGTCATGTGACGGACACATCGACGCCTTCCACTGTCCATAGTGCCACCGAATTGAGGGGTCACAATTTGCTGCGATCAAAAAATTCCGTGCTTCCGAATGAGACAAAATTCATTGAACTATGTTCGGGAATAGACGTGGAAGACGTATCGTTTCAAATATCACAAAGTTGGGGCGGGCTCGGTTATTTTCACTTCCGCTTGTTAAACTTTCCAAGTCCTCAACGTCAAGGAAAATTTCAACACAGTACAAAGGAAACCGTCATTTGTTGATTACATTATTAATAAAGTTACCATCAAATCTTTCTAAACCATGATCTAGCTAGAGTGTTACTTCCAACTATTATCGACTTGAAGATGTTAAGTATTTTGTTCATTTCTGATAAAAGGCTAGTTGACAGTAAGAAAACTACCTTATGAATGTAGAATGGTTGTGAGCTAAAATTATCAAAAAAGTAAGTTCAAAAACTAAAACCCAATTGGCAGGTGCATGCAAGCAAAGCCGCGATCAACAGCTAAAAAAAAATTGTAATGGTACCCGCCATTACATTTTTTTTTTGAGTTCATGACTTTGTCTTTTATAGCGCGCCAAATTCAATTTATTGTGACGTCACATAGCCGATAACCAGCGGACGATTAAGACGCTTCCAAGGATAGGTACCTCATTTGTCAAATTATAATAAGAAGTTAAAAAGTTATGAAGGAACAGATGAACATACATAACATACCGGTCAAAATCATAACCCTCCTTTTTACTTCGCCGTAGTCGGGTAAAAATTCAACTGTTTTGTTTGTAAATGATTTTAGATTAATTAATATTTTCGAATAATAATTAGGTACGTAAAAATATAGCAATTGGTCACGTGATATTGAACGCGAATCAGAGCGCGACACGTCTAATTTTCAGTCATGTCGCTTTGACAAAATATAGTTTCAGGGTTCCCACCTCAGATATTTTTCCCTTAATTTAGGGGATTTTTTAGAAAAAGTAAATATTATTCGCATGTTTATTTAAGAAATAGTCAGAAAAATACGATTGAAATGTATCATTTAAGAAATATCAAAACGAAAACGTCAGATGCGTTTTGAAAAACGAGCCTGTGTTCCGCCTGAGTTTTAGATATTTAGATCACTGTCGTCACTTCTTTATTTTGATATCGCAATTAATCGATTTGATTCAACAGTAATAAATTGATAATCGAAGATACAGAAAGAAAAAAGAAAGAAAGAAAATACGTTTATTTGCGATAAACATGACGCAACGAAATATCACAACAAAATAAAATAATAAAAAAAAACAAGTTACCATATTTATTATTTTGGTAAAATTAGTTAAAAAAAAAAACTTAAAATAAATAATCCATTATTTGAATCGATATCGATTTCTCCTATGATGTTCATAGGGGAAATCCAAAAGCAAAGGGTGGAAACACTGATTATTTGTTTTTACTTGTTTGACAGCAGACAATCTGTCACAGATTTGACGACTACGGGCGGACAAATTAGCGAATTTTAAGACGGCTGTTTAGTAATTGAATAACTATTCCTTAGGAAATTTGACACAAACCAATTGTTTAAATACCTAACCGGGGCGGTGCGGTGGTTTGAATGTTGGTGAACACAGGCCTATAAAGATTTTGACATCACTCGAGCCGCCATTACTGTATGCCCCGTTTTCACTATGAAAATTAAATTGAGCTTTATAAATGAAAAATTTGTAAGTAGTATAATGTTGATGATAATACATACAAGGAACATTTTTAATCGTTTCCCTAAAAACTGTCAACTAGCCTAGTTGGGGTACACCGGTACACGGGGTAACAGCCGCTTCAGGCAGGAGCTACGAGTACCTCCCTCGCCCCCGCCACCCTAGAAACACTGCTGTTTTATTCATGATCTAAGAACTTCCAAAACACCGATTTGGCTGGAGTCCATTAAAATCCCGTTGGAGTGAATTTAAATTGTGCCGAGCCGGTGTTATCCGCTTGCTACAGACGTAGGTGCGATACCACTGAATTGGCCAGTTTACTTTTTTATTTTTCGTACAGTTTTGCCTTAGTTAAAAATCAGAATTGCTAATTTGCTTCGGAGTATTCTCTTTATTAAATATTTTCCAGGCTATAATAATTGGCATAATGTCTGTGTTATCCGGGTATCGCAGTCAGCTCCGTAAATGATAAATGATGTTATTTCTGTAAGTAGGTTTGTACAAACACTTGTACACGTCAATCATGATTTTTTTTTAAACTAGATGAGGTCTGCGTTTCCTATCTGACTACTCTGAGAAGAAAGGCCGAAACAAACACAGAGATCGCAGTCTCTTATAAAGTCCAAATCCATAATCTTGGTCAGTTCATGTGAAGACCATGTAGATTGGTGTCTGAAATGGTCTAATAACCACACAGATTGAGAGGACCTGTCCAGTCAGTGCCCGCATTTGTCAGTAATCGCGCAGCTCAACTCAGAATTTAAGGAGCTCAACGATTCGACGAACAATACCAAAAAAGAAAGGACATTTGGGGACTACCCGTTTGTACAGAATATTAAATATAGGTACACAATCCTAACTACGAGTAATATATAAATGCGAGAGTATTTTTTGTTTGTTATATACGCTTTCACGAAAAACGGCTAAACAGATTTGAATGAAATTTGGCACATGTGTAGATTATGACTCGATTATGATCGAGACTTGTGCGGGTTAAACTGCGGGGCGCAGGTAGTGTGTAATAAAACCACATTTTATACTACCAAAAAAAAAAACATATAATGTTTTTAAAAAAACACATATTTACAATCTCGATATTACAATCAATATAACGTTGTTATAATCAGTAGAACTTTAACATACGTAATTTTACTACGTTAACCCGTTATTCAGAACATCTTACTACATCGACCGCTCTCAGCGAACTGAACTGAACGAGTGACTTCAAGCGTGAGGTAGAGTGAGCTAGTCTCCATTTCACCCTACCATGATGCTATTCGAACGGCATGGCGGTTGGCTGCGTTGCCAATTGAAATAAGTTAAATTCCAGAACAGAGTACCTATTATAAACAAGTAATCATAACAAATTAATGATTGTGTGATAGGCTAGTTGTTAGCAAACAAAAAGATACATTATGAAAATTTTATTGTAGAGTAGTTCTGAGCTAAAAATATAAAAAATCAACTCTATTTCGTATATTTTCTTAGATTAATTAATATTTTTGAGAAATAATTGCGTAAAATAAAGTCATCAGTCACGTGACATTGAACGCAAATCACAGCACGACACGTCAAAACTTCCAGACGATAGTATCAAACCGTAAATAGAGATACCTATAAATAACAGACATAAAGTTTACTTTACAAACGAAAGGAAAGGTGTTGAAATACGTATGTAAACAACTCTGATTAGTAGTGTGACGTCTCTAGTTCAATTTGGCCGTGTTAATTATTAAACTACTAAATTAGTAGTATTCAGACGTATTTTGTGCAGACGCATTAAACATTATGAAGTGAAAATCGTCTACCTACGACTTTCAAAGTAAACATTAACACAAATAATTTTTTTGAATATTTAAAAAAGTTGTTAATTAAGACAACCGAATATTATAATATTCCAAAAGAAGTAATAAGTAAAGTTAGTATGCGAGCAAAACCTCTAAAGAATTGAAGTTACTCTAGCCGCCATGACAGAAAACCCTGTTTAGACAATGAAAGAAAGAAACAAAATACGTTTATTTGCGATAAACATAAACAATCAAAATCAAAACTAAATTAGGTACTTACGTTATATATACAGTATGTTAACCAACAGAGGGCGTTCCCGTTAACCCGCAATAGTATAGCATCCATACATGCTAAAAAAAATATTACCATTCGAAAACAAAATGGTTTTTATTTTTTTTAATATTAAAATATTCACTAAAAATGCTAAAACTATTCACTAAAATATTCAAAAAAATATAAAAATATTAACTAAAAATAAAAACTAAATTGCTATGTTTCCGTCCTTCAAGTACGCGTGTACAGAGTGTTTCTTTTACGTATCAATTTAACATTTTTAGTGAATATTTTAATATAAAAAAATATAAAAACCATTTTGTTTTCGAATGGTAATATTTTTTTTAGCATGTATGGATGCTATACTATTGCGGGTTAACGGGAACGCCCTCTGTTGGTTAACATACTGTATATATATATTTTAATAATATTGATATTTTGAGGAAAATAAACCACTACGTATTAATTGATTTCTCAAAAACTGTTTACTAGCTAGCCTTTTAAATCCTCTCAATATGTAATTGTACTTTGTAAATCAACGCTTCTTTGCAATAATAAAATTTATGTAAAATCTTAAGTAATTTGAACAAGCCTTATTACGACACAAATTATGGTATCAAAAATAAATACTTGTTTCAATTAAAACCTATTCAAAGAGCTTTACCGTTACAGGCTTTTTACAGCGCCTTTACTTACTTGTGATGTTCAAACATGGCGACTCTCGTTAAATATGTACCAAGGAATCATGAAGAGAGTGGAACAATGAAATATTCAAGAATTCCAGCGTGCGGACCCCCATTCGGAATAATATAAAATATGAGCAAAAGCAGTCCAAACCGTAATTACTTTTAGGTCTCATCATGTTTCTTAATGACTTCCTAACGAAGGCTACTTATTGTTCACGAATTCTGTATTTCTGTTAGTTGTGAGCCCGACGTTTGTTCGGCGGACGAAGAAAAGCTCTTTTAGAATGCTAACGATATTAGGGTTCCGTACCTCACAAAGAAAAAAAAACGGAACCCTTATAGGATCACTCGTGTGTCTGTCTGTCTGTCCGTCTGTCACAGCCAATTTGTTCCGAATCTAATTTACCGATTAAGTTGAAATTTGATACACGTATGAATATCTGTGACCCAAACACGGACGTGTTACGTAAATAAATTTATTTTGAATTTGGGGGCAATTTTAGGGCAAATAATAAATTAAAAAAAAAACGTTTTGCAAACTGCAACATTTTTTTTTTATAATATTAAAATATTATTTTTAAGTTATTTAAGAAAATTGACCATTCCCGCCTCCATCTCCAAAACAACTGAGCATAAAATTTTGAAAAAAATACAGAAAATAGTTCTATACCTATAGATTACAGGAAAACTTATAAGAAGTCTAGTTAACATAGTAAATCTCTCAATATTGTGCGTACAAACTTACATTTGCAGTTGGAATGTATGGGAGAACATAACCTGTTTTTCAACCTTGGGATAAATTCATCCCAACTACGGAACCCTTCAATCTGCGTGGTCCGACACGCACTTGGTCGGTTTTTTTTATTTACGTACAACTTTGAGATATAGGTTAAAGTTTATGTAAGAGCCTATTCGAAAAGTTTACATCATAAATAATTTTTATTAAAAACCCAACTCGATAAAAGTTGTCAATTATAATTGCTACGGTTGAAGCGTAGAGCAAAAAGCGCGGAATCATTAGGTCTAAATTAAAAAAAAAACTTCCATGCTAAGTGAAAAGCGGGTGTCTACCGTAAATTAAAGAGGCGGCCTTCGCAGTGGCAACTTTGTCGATAAATCAACTAAGTTCACTCGTATCTCATGGCTGTTACTGAGCGCTTAATATACAGACGTACTTGTGTCGGTCGAAACAAACGGATTTGTACTGAAGACAAGAGTGATCACGGTAAATAAATATAGCCATAGGCTATAATAAATGAAAGTACTTTCTGTAGAAGCGATTGTCCGCACTAGATCTGCAAACCTTACGATAAAGATGATACTTCGTCTTTCTGCAACCCTAATAAATTAATGTAATGGTGAGAACGTTTAGCACGAGACCACTTTACCTTATTTAATCGACCCTGTTAAGTACACATCGATAACACGTGTTTTTTCACACGGTCCGAGATACCTACCTGTTCAGACTATATTAACTTTGTCACGTCTCTAGCTGAACCCTTAATAAATATATATTTGCAATGAAGACTGGAGGGTTAAGTAACAATACAATATTTCATTCCGAAATCATGAAAATGTATGAAGTCTAATAAAAAAAAGGTTACATTATTATTTATTGATAAGCTCCAGAGCAAATAAATATGAGTAGGTACGTGAGCTCGACTTAGATCTCAGAAATATTTTAGTGCAATACCGTAAGAGCAAACATCATAAATATTATTCCGCATAAAGGGAAGTACAGACATAATGCCAGTCATATTAGAAAAACGTCTCGTGAAATGTTCGGATATGTCAGTCACGTAATATTATGCTTTTAATCTTTCACAATGTTGTTGAGGCACATGTCATCCGACAGAGAGTGCATTATTAGACGAGACTTTTGGATTCCTTTGACTGTTCATTTGAGAGGAATGCGCCAGTGACTTATATTACCCATTCCAGATAATAACTTAGTTCGACGTATTCAGCTTCTCAACAAATGTTTATCAGAAATATATTACATTGAGACAGCCTGAAATAGCGTAATGAGTACCTACTGTGCTTGTATTGGTGATACAGCGTTAATTTCTTTCAATCGTACAATTTATTTTATTTTCTGTGGTAGAACAGTTGGCTCTTAAAGCCATGTCCGTTCTTCCAGCATAACAACCGTCACCGATCTTGCTCTGCCGTTGAATTTCGAACCATGGCGTAGAGTTTAACCGCAATAGTGTTTTAGCGCTGCCTACGTCATCGTCGTGAGCGCACTTGATTCCCTCCCACTACGTTGCCAGCACAGTACCAACAATTCGCCATTTTGACTCCACTCTCCGGCATCACATATTCCCCTGATTTATAATATGTTTCCACAAATACAAAACACATGACTGTCAAAAGCAATATGAAAATATACTGGCAGTCGTAGAATGACGTGTTATTATAGAAAATTACGAATAATTTCTTGTTATCATGTACAAGGATTTCGCGCACAGATTTTTTATTATAATTTTGTAGGTATTCCATTTCTTGGAAACATGGAAAGAATCAGAATATACAAGATCAAACGTTTGAAATATTCTTAAAACAGACAGATAAGTAGATATGTTTCGGCTAAAACCCTAAGTGCGGCTACACCTAGCTCTAGCCGGCTAGAACTAGCTGTGGTCACAGCTCTAGCCTAACCTACCTCCTCTTATCTACCTCTACTAGCCTGCTAAAATTAGGTGTAGCCGCACTTCGGGTTTTAGCCGAAACGTAGGGTAATACATAAAATCCTTTGTCAGTTAAAAAATATCGTCAAAACAATTAGTAAGAAGTTTTTTTATTGAAAACTATCCAATGCACACATAGGTAGGGTACATACATAGGTGTGCGCGTGTGTCCGAACAGCCAACTTTTGTCCGAGGTTTTTGTTCGAGTCGTCAGACCAACACCGAAACAAGCTGTCATTCAACAAAGCATTTGATCCGGTAGTTCGTCGTACGTTTTTGATAGGGATATTCGTTCGAAACAGCGTCCGATTGAAAAATCAACAGCACTGCACAAAATTTCAGAATCGTGACAATTTGGAGCAAATTTTGGCGTTCGAATTTTAAAACATTTTATCCTGCAGGATTTAAATATCCACACAATGAATTCACGCAGTTCAAATGTAGAAAATGTTAGAAAACGTTGAGCGAGTACCAGGTGAACAGGAACTTAAAAAGCTTAACTCAATTATGGCCGTTTTGAACGCGTTGAAACGCGTGGTTTCACGCTTAATTGCTCAAGAACCTTTTTGCACATTTATAATGTCCAGTCTTTATTCTGCAATTCTTTGAGATTTCTTGTCCTGTACTAAATATAAAATTTTAATGTAGGTACTACAACATTTCCTCAGATAGTGAATTTTCTGATTCTAAGATTACGGTAAGATGATTTATTTATAAGGTACATTTAGGTAATTTCAGATGAAGTCTTTCAACTTTCGCATGCTCTTATTATTCCCCCCCCCCCCCCCCCCTTCACTTAAGAACAACTAGTAATGATGCTATAATTTTAACTTTGGTCTTTCTTCTATTAAATTTGTCTCCTGACATAAACATTCTTCTAGTACGTGAGGTTATCAGAATCAAGAATATTCTTAAAGATGCTGGGTGTTAAAACGTGCAGAATTTTACCACACAGAGGAGTTCCGTGCTTTTGTTTGAATGAATTCAGTTTGCAACGCGGTGCTCATGAATAAAGCAAGCGGAAACAACGTGTAGAATTCGCATTCACCGATTTCCTGTACTGTACCTACCTACTCATACAGTAGGTAACGTAAGTATCTTCAGAACGAAGCCTAGGAAATTCTCTTATCATTACCATTTTTGGAAGAAAACAGTAGCAAAGTAATATTGAATCCAAGTCCCAGATTAACATTATATGGCCTTCCAGCCAGAAGCGCATTGAAAACTTGCGACACAAAGGGAAGGGTCCAATATGATAAAATAATCCAATACGAGACAATACGAGACTTACTGTAGGAAGATTACTTGTGATATAAATCGATAGTACTACTCTAGTTAATATCGAGATATTATTGGAAGCTCGCAACAATGAATACACGTGATTCCTGACATCGCCGGATGTAATTAACGATATTTAGGTGTCGGCCTCCGTCTGCGCTCGACAGAAGGTGATGATATGAAATAACAAATGTTATTTTATACGTGTATAGAACATTGAACGGAAACAATGAAGTCGTTTCACATTTTATTATGTAGAAAGTACTCTTTTTATGAGTCCTTCAGTGAAGTTATTACTTTATATTGCTTTTGGAAAACGTCCAGAAATGTGTTTCAGTTTGAATATTACAGCCAAAGACAAAGCTTAAATAGTCATCGTCCATTATCTCTGCAGTCCAGAGACACTCGTCTAATAATACAGTTGAAACATACAAACAGCGCGTATTATCCTAAAAACAATATTATCTAAATAGGGGAGGTAATGCCTCGGGTAATTTCTTAGTTCATTAATAACTGACAAAGTTGCTCGCCTCTGCTAAGCCCCTTGTCTCGCGTACTAGCATGGGCTCCGGGCTCCGGGCGCGATTCTCGGTGAAATTGGACTCAATTCCAGTAAACTTAAAGGTCTAGGTTGGAAGACTGCTTAAGCACATAATCCTCTTTCCAAGCCATTTTCTTAGCAATACGTAAAATTAATACCCTGCACGGTTTGAAATGGTTTTCAATTATGAATTGATCGCTTGTGTCACCTTTAAATCCGAACAGAACGGTACATTCAAAGCAAGCGAAACAGAATTATCTGCATAATCTAATTAATCTAATTTATGATTAACGATACCTATTAAGGTGTCCCATTCTATTCTGAGAAGATTTATTATAATGCTACCAAAAGTAGCGATATTGTCTTTTCATTGGAATGTCAGTGGCTGACGGCAGTGAGCAGACCAAACCTTTTCGTAACGCCACGCTGTTGTCGTGTATTTGGGGAAGTCACAATTTGCTACTCACCGAAAAAGCCTTGAGGAAAACGAGGCACTGTATGATGCCCTCCATGGTGTCTCCGGTGAGACAGAAGGTTCCGGTCAGGTGTCTGCCCTTCTTGTCCCCTATAGCGGGTGCGGCAGCGAGGCTGGCGTGCACCAGGGCGCCACGCGGGCGAGCGTCCCTCGTAGCCCCCAGCACGCCCGGCAGCGGAGCGCCTTCCATGAGCCTCGCCAGCGGGTCCATGCCCGCGAGCTAACAAACCATCGCACTGGCTGCACTTTAGCACTTATTAATTTAATTAGCTATTCACTTTTTATTGTTGAAACGTCAAAAACCTTTTTTGGCTTTTAGCGGATAAAACGACTCTTAATTCATGATCCGTGATTTTTTTTGTAACTGAATAAAAGTACCAGGTTAACAGAACGACACTAGTGGTTTACGGACGTGTAATGACGTCGATGCGCGACGACACGGACATGACCGACGGAGTGATGGTGCGGGCGGCGCCGCAGAGGCTCTTGCACTCCTCGCACTGACACTTCTGGTGCTCCGGGTTCCAGCACTCACTGTTTAACAGTAACGAGACGAACGTGTAGATCAACACGGCCATTCCAACTATTATGTATACTTCCATGCTGCACTTACACTTTTTGGCACACTATTTGGCACGAGATTTACCTGTCAAGTTTAATTTAATGATGACGTATAACTGTGGTGTAACAGTTAAACATCAGTGGTGTTTGCTTTCCGTATTTATATGTATGCCGAATTAAATGTAGAAAAACGGAATATATTAATAAAATCGAATTTGGGGTTGCTCATTTATCATTTTTAACGGCATTTGTAGGAAATAAACGGCGTGCGGCGTCCAGCCAGCATTTATGTTGGCGCTCCGATGATTTACATATGCTGCGTGGCGCCGCGCTGCCATTTAAATAGAATCATTCCAAACATCGGTGGCTGTTTTGCATACAAAAACTGTTCAAAACATTTTACACACGAATAACACAAAAACACGTTTTAAATTGATCAAACAATTTACCGTAATTTGTTTCCAAATCCTTTCTATCGTTATATTTTTGCTATTCAGAATTTATATCTGGAAAGGCACTTGCAAATTAATGGCACTTCACCAAATACACATAATTCTAGCAGCAAATGAGTCCTTGGTGTGACCCGCGCGTTTCCAGCATAACAAAATCAATCCTAATTATGTACAGAAACAAAAGCTCTCAGCGATATTAATGATCATTAAAGTATATGTAACCGTGTGACGTCGGGACACAAGCATGTCCGGCGAGAGGTACGTACTTACTACCTATGTACTCGGCGGTATAACAACAAACTCATTCCCGACTGATTGGCGTCATTGTGAGACGGGATCGCGGGATTTTATCTCGTCACGTGGCGGCGTTCAATCACGTCGTATTCAATCGAAAGGCACACACACACGCGCACATACCTACCATTGTATTATATAATATATTAGCTCGTAGTCGTCGTCGTGGGCACGACGCGGACGATTTCTCAAAATATGTTTCGGAAAACCGACGTGACACAATTTTCAAGTTTTTGTTGATACAGCTACGTTTTAGTTATTTCAGCGTGTTGAATTACTCGCTCGTTGAAATAATATTATTTGAGAGAACGCTGAATAAGATTAATAGATAATGTTATCACATTTTTTTAGTTTATTGAAAACATTGAATGGAAATTATGGAAATGACGGTACTAATGGATGTTCTAGCTGGTAGATTACGTTTTCTTATTTTCAGGATCAGAATTGACAATAATTGAAATATTCTAGTAAAATTTATTGTTTTATTCATTAACAATTAAATCAAGTATTTCAAGTGAACTTCTATTTCACTCCATAATTAATTTAATTACTCTTTGTAAACAATTCTGCCGTCGTAAGCAAAAAGGGCACGACTAACATTTAAAAAAAAATGAGTTACATACATATTTAGAATCAGAAAAAAAGGTTAATCTGCTCAATTTTTTGTAGATTTTTTTTTTAAATGTTAGTTGTGCCCTTTTTTCTTACGACGGCAGAATTATTGTGGTGTTATTTGCCAATTATATTTAGTGCGATATTTTTGGCCAATTCCTTTTAAACGCGCTAATAGAAAGATACATTTCCGTCCTGTTTCATTACTACAGGTAGGCTAACTGACCTTTACTGTGTCATTGATTTAGAAGCAAAAAGGGTTTCTCTCAAAAACAGTATTTAAAATGTCAGTACAGTGTTTTATTTAGCTCAGACCGTTAAGGGGGAAGTTGTATTACTGATTTTAATTATTATAATTCTATAAATACAAATTTGTTACGGTCGCGAATCACGACCTGCAAATTGCAAAAAAAACATAAGAAAATTTGAATTTCGCAGGCTACCCTGGCGCTTTCGCCTTAAAAGTTTTATTTTTTCTCTCTATTTGCATGAAAGCATCATGTGAAACAGAAATATTGTTACTACAAGTAAATACTGGAAGCTGCATCCGGTCAGATTGTAAGTCGATGCCAACATAGTTGGGAAAAGGTTAGGGAGACGATGACAATATTATTGCGGCATTTTAAGTTTATTATATTACGTAGATGAACGTTTTTGAAGATGAGTGGACGTAAAAGATGTTGGTTCTTAAAGATAGTAGTTATTATGTTATATTTAAAAATATATATATATATATTTGCTAAAAACAGTTGTTACTCAAAGCAGTGTTCTTAAATTATTAATTTCATAGAAATTTAATTTAGTTTAATTTATCATTGGTAAAAAAACTCAGAAGTTTATTTGATTAAAATATTATTTAAATCGATTATTAAAGTTAATCTTTTTATTTTGTCAATAAATAATTGGTACAAAAAGTAGCGTTTCTTTCATTTACAAAAAAAACTGTGTACAACTTTCGGAATAAACCACACATATTTAAAATAATAATATAAAAATAATATTGTTATAAAATGTTCTTTTGTTTAATATTAACAATAATTGAAATATTCGGTAATTATTCGGCAAATCAACCGAATATTCGGCCGAATGAAAAAACATGCCGAATGTACCGATTACGAATATTCGGCCGAACATTCGGCGCATCTCTACTGATTAGCTATTTAATTATTTAGCGACGCGTCATTAAATACACAATTCTCTCTACCTATATAATACAAAAACCGGTCAAGAGCGAGTCGGACTCACGCAGCGAGGGTTCCGTACCATCATATATAAAAAAGTGTGCTATTTAGAGATATCGTTTTATTTTTCATGTAATTTTTACATAAACTTCTATCACACAGAATAATTTCAGATTTTTTCTATGGAAACTTCGGAGATAAGGGAGAGAACGGTATTTTTTTTTTACATTTTTCATCAAAAATCTAAAACTATGTGACTTAAAAAAAAAAAAATGTTTGAGAATGTGCAAACAATGCTCTTTCATATGACATCCCACATGCGCTAATAACCCCACTTCGAATTTTTAAGAAACCCTTTCAGTACCTGTTCCAAAAAAAACATTTTTATTTCTTTCTTATTTGCATTATAGTTGGGCAAACGTCACCTAAAACTATTCCAAAATTCAAGTTGATACCATTAGTAGTTCTTGAGATATCCAGCTGTGACTGACAAACAGACAGACTGAGTCACACCATAAGGGTTCATTTTTACCATTTTGGCACGGAACCAGTCAGTCGAACTCGCCCACCGAGGGTTCCGTACAAATTTGCAGGTACATATTACAAATAGTTCAAGAATCGAGCCTCGCACTTTTTCCGTGCTTTTCCCGAAATTCAGTTTCCATATAGTTTTAAGATTTTTCCCTATACTTGTAGTATAAGACGATATTACTTGCCAAATTTCATAGTTCCAGGTCCACGGAAAGTACCCTATTTTGATTTCCTTGAGAGTGTCGAAATATACGTTTTTTGAGGCATAAACGACCGTATATTGTTTTACGTTAACTTAGAACATTTAATTTTTTCAAAGCTTCAAGGGACTGTAGACATGAGTATATGGTTTGAATTTCAACTGGATACCTCCACGCGTTCCCGAGATAAAGGGTCTTGACAGACAGACGGACAACAAAGTGATCCTATAAGGGTTCCAATATTTCCTTTTGAGATACGGAACCCTAAAAATGACATGTTGTTCGTTGGTAAGCGCATCTTCTTTCTTGAGAATGGCTGCACCGATTTGGCTATTTTTTATTTTAAAATGTTCGTAATAGTCCGGATTAGGTTTTATGGAAATAAAAGTTGGAAAAATTTTCCCGGAAAATTTTCAAATTCGGAAAAATAAACGTATTTTTTGTATGAATTGTTGATAATTGGAGAGGACAGTGTCTAATACAATACAAATTAATTCATTGGTAACGACTCGACTTGAACAAAGACAAAACGGTAGCGCAACTTATTTCGGAAATCGGACCTCAAAGCTATACGATAATATTAACAAGACGCTGGATCTTTCATCTCTTTAATAAACATTTCTTCTTGTAAGATTTCAAGCCGTTTAATCTTGTAATGTAAACCTTTGCAAATTTAACTTTACCCAAACTTTGACAAGTAAGGTCAACTGCTGTTTACTTTTTGAATTTCACAGTCCTGGCCTCCCCGGCCTGAATAATATTTACACTCACGAACATTTGCACAGTCAGCCAACTTAGTTTGTTTATACATCCGAGCACTTAGGCAAAGCTAATTCTACACGGAATTACAAGAAAAAATCCAATTTAACTAAAACGGGGCAATAAAGAGCTTAGACAATAGCTTCAAGAATTTCCCCTAATCACCCCCGTGCCGAGCCATCCGACAATCTTTGCAAATCGTGCAATTACGGAATTTCAATCAAACATCTTACCGGACTATATCCGGTTCAAAATCGGACCCTATCTTTGTACAGCAAGGTTGACTTTGGGTTGTTTTAGTAATAAAATGTAGGTAGTTTGAGTTAAGCGCGTTAAGTTGGGGTACTTTATGAGTACAATGTTAATGTGGTGTAAGCCGCGCCACTGTGATGTAGATTAGTAGTAATGCTCGCTGGCGGCGCCGGCGCGCGGCCGCACTCCGATGATACCAGATCATTAATGTAGTTGCGGCGCATATCGATATGATAAATAGCGTTGGTTTTGTGTGAGGCGAGCGCTCCGTCACGGGCACGGCGCATGGCGGCTCGTCTCCGCAACCATTAAGTATTTATCTCACACGCCCGCGGGCCGCGGCGCCGCGCTCTTAACCCACCAACGCCGGCAGTACGCCGCGTTGGCGTCAAATAAAATATGTATAACTAATACTCTTCGGATGGTAAATATTGTAACACGCTTGAATAATTAATTTTACAACAAAAATGTGAGCGGGAAGCAGAATGTTAAAATACAAAAATAGTTTGAATTCGGTGCACGTGTCATTGTTAAATTGAATGTACCTACATTCGTCGTTCAAAATATAAATCGAAACGATATTTACCGCTTGAAAATGAAAATCATAAGGACTTCGGTATATACAACATCCAGTGAAGCTGATTAGTTAAATCCAGGAATTATTTGACCGAAAATAACTAAAAATCGACAACAACATCTGTTAGTGGAAATATCTTGCAGCCGGTCTATTCTGTAAAAATTTCACCGTGAATACTTAGGTGAAGTGAGCTGTCATTCCACCTGGTGTTATGGGGTTGACGCTATTGACAGCTCACTCCCCGCTCACTTCACCTATGTTTTCACGGTGAGATTTGCACAGAATAGCACTACAGTACGTTTACTCGTTTGTTTTCTTCAAGAAGCACAAAATGTAATTTCGTCATAAATCTACAAAAAATACGAACTTAGGATTTTTATAAAACAGTGATGGTACTTTTCCCTAAGTATTTATTATTAAAGTCTAAATATTTTCAGTTACAATAACATTGTAAAATTATGAACCCATGGCATACGCGTTTATGCATCTCTCTCCCCTTAACATGTATGCAGCCTATTCTAAAGTGACGTCGAGTGTGTATCGTAAAACTTAAGTGATCGTAAAACGATATCATTTGCTTTAATAATGGTAACGCCGCCGGCCCCGGCGGCTCCCGCGACCTGTTCATATAACCAGCGGGTAGGTATATAGCCAGGAAACACCGGGCTCGGGTCGCGGGATTAGCAAACAAACAGACGGACTCGCATTAACATTTTAGTGGTATTACGTTTCTTAGCTGTGGACGCGCAAATGACGCAAACTGCTCGCAACGTGTTTGTGTTACCATCAGAAGTTGTTAATGCTTCTGCGATTTGAAGTTGTGATCCCAATAGCTCAAGATACTCGTAATGATTAAAGGTTGCATGTTTCTAAAATTCTAAAATGAATTACTAAATTGATCTGTTGATAGAAGAAAAAAAAAACGGACAAGTGCGTGTCGGACCACGCACAATAAAGGGTTCCGTAGTTCGGATGAATCCCAAAAACAAACTTAACATTGTAGTTGTAAAACATGTTTCCCATACATTCCAACTGCAAATGGAAGTTTGTACGCACAATATTGAGAGATATACCATGTTGTTTTAAGACCATAGACTTCTTATAAGTTGTCCTGTAATCTATAAGTATTGAACAATTTTCTGTACTTTTTCAAATTTATAGGTTCAGTACTTTTGGAGATAAGGAGGGGGAATGGACAGTTTTCGTCTACTTTCTTAAATAACTTTAAAATTATTTATTTTAAAATTATAAAAAAAATATATATTTGAGGTCCTCACAGTAAGCTCTTTCATGTGATATGTCATACGGTACAGTTTGCAAAACTTTTTTTTTTAATTTGCCCTCATAAGGTACCTAAATAAATGAATTTATAATATGCCCCCATATTATAAATTCATTTATTTACGTTACACGTCCGTGTTTGGGTCACAGAAATACATAAGTGTACCAAATTTCAACTTAATCAGTCCATTAGATTCGGAGCAAATTGGCTGTGACAGACGGACAGACACACGATTGATCCTATAAGGGTGCCGTTTTTTCCTTTTGAGGTACAAAACCCTAAAAACTAATTCGTGACATTCGTGTCGTCTCCAAGGACCAATCGAAAACTGTCTTTAAAACAGGAAACTAGTTTCTTGTACAAGACAATATAATGGAAGAAAACAAGTGCTCGGCATCAGAATAAAATAACAAAGACAAACAAACATGGTGGTCCTAAGCAAACGCCGGCTCGCGGGGCGCGTGACACCGGCGGCGTCTGCGTCAATATCAACACTGCTATTGTGTCTCGCCAAATTAACTGTATTATGCCTTTAAGAAAACCAACGGCAAATACATGACAACCACTGACATAAATTTCGGTCTTCGGATATACGTCGTAAGAATAACCTCGCATGAAAGTACCAGGCAAATATGGATTGAAAGATGTTTAACATAAATAAATTTATTTGTTTACTACCTTGTAAACATAGCCGTGTTCTTTAAAGAATGAGGTGCCGGAACATAATCGTTAAGCTCAACAAACACGGTCAGTTAAACTGATCAGTTGAACTGCCGTTCATCCAAAAGCTGACCGTGAGAGTGAAATCTTAAGTTGAAATTTTTAACTGACGGCAACCTACGGATTTTTCCGGCGCACCATAATCCACTAGCTTCAGTTTGTTTGCATCACGCCAAACTGACCGTGAGTGCGCATGCTTAAATCCGTTTGCCGTCAGTTGGAGCTTGAAATGTGTAGATTCGTCCATTCTCAAATAGTTACGCCAGTCACTCGGTTCCAGTGATAACTCAAATAACCAATTAATGTGAGATAATTGATATCTCTATCTTAACCATTCTTTCGACCATTTTCTTTGGGTTTTCTAGTGATTAAATGGCAAAAAACAGCAGCCGCAAAAAGTATAATATCCTCTTCAGAATCCGAATCCATTATTCAACTGACGCGGTGAAAGATTGGTTAGCCAGATATGTAGTAACGCACTTCTGTGCGCGCCCCCGTCGATCGAGAAACGAAAGCCGGTTTGAAGGAAGTGGGGAAATCGTTTTGGCTTACATCAGTTTTAACTGATCAGTTAACAACTGATGTATTTAACTGACCGTGTGTGTCGAGCTTTAGCCTAAATTAGAAATGACAGTTTTATGAGCATTTTAATCGGAAAGCCTTTTGTCCGGGCTAAAATTGAAATCGCGGACTTTAAGTTCCCAGACTCATAAATGGCCGTTACACACTACGATTTAAAGCAGCCATTGAAATGGTTGATTATGAACAGTTTACTTTATAAGGCCCATCCATAAAAGCAGTCACTTTATCTAGAACTGTCTTGAAGATAGAAAGTATTTTGAACAAGTAAATGTTTCGCTCGTTGAAATACCCCAACAAAAGATAATCTGTCTGATCATCACTCCAGGCGACTCCTTGTTTTAGCAAGTGAAATAACGACATCGTTTACTATAACAGCGTCTCAAGTCTTAACAAATAGGTGCTTGCCAACTTTTGTAATGAAACTGTCACATTGTGTTAAGGAGTTAGTTCTTATACAAAACTGTACGTTAAGCCGAATGATTCGTTTTGACATTAAGTAGGTATAAAGGGAAAGTTGAGTATCTTTGAGTTAGAAATTAAGCTTTTCGCGGCAACTCTCTAGTTACAGATCGTATTTAAGGTACGTTTGGAAGAACGGCAATATATTAAAGCAGTCAAAACCTATTCACTCAGTCCTAGGATATAGACGAAATCAAATGTAAGATAGAGTCAGGTAAACACCAGACTCAGAAACACACTAATACAAAAGCTATCTAACATCAATACTGCATACAAAATCCAAGTTAAAAGCTGTAACTTAATCTATTACGTACTATTTATGTACTGTAGTGAAATTGTGTAATCTCTCAAGTATGATTCCATTCAAGTCGAAGCTAAATTCAAGTTGTTCAGCCTTCAGCGAGCGCGACATATCGGATCCCACCTGATATATAAATCATTATACTTTAAAATGTATGCAGTAACTTTATACTAGACTCTTGAAAATACTGCCTGTATATCAAGAGGTAAGCAGGCAGAGGTTGGTACTTTTATAACGCACAACCTCTTAAGGGGTAATTGTACTCATCATTATTAACAACTTTTACTATGGGACCAAACCTGAAATCGCGAAAAAAGATCAGCTGTTCAGTACATGTTGGCATAATTCATCAAAAATGTACTGAACAGTAGATTTTTTTCGCGATTTCAGGTTTGGTCCCATAGTAAAAGTTGTTCATAATGATGGGTACAACGACCCCTTAAAAGGTTGTGCATTATTTAAGCTACACCTTGTATATTGTGCTGAAAACCTTTTCACAATGTTCATTGGCAAATAAATGAGCTAGAAATGTTAGCCGGCCGTTTCATAATGAACACAGCACAGTTCAGCACATAGCTCTTAACTTCCATTAGCTATCAAAGTCGACTAAACCTTTAAAAGCCCTCACCCCAGTGGTAATTATATAAATATTTCTAAATCCGATTACCCCCAGCGCACCCAAGTACGTCCCCAATTACGGGCTAATCTTCAACCGAATACTTGAAATCGATTTAATTCAAATCTCCATATTTAATTGCCGTCCGAAAAATTCAATCCGTTCTTTGTTCGTCATTAATTGTGCGAGCCACGAGCCCCGAGCCCCGCGGCACCATCCTCTCGACCCAGTTCTGCTGGAACACATAATTAAAGGCAGGAACTCTAAAAATCTCCCACAAAGAGCACAAAGGCGCAGTTTTAAAACCTACAAATGACGATCGGCGATGTACGAGTATGCGGTGACGTCATGCTAATCAACGTCCATGCTACATGTCATAAGAGGCAGAATAACGCAGAGACATGTTTAGCCATTGATATGTTTCAGTTGTTATGAAACTCGTGACGCAATGCCAAATTCGCTTGTCCTGACCTCCGGGTGTGTATTTGTTACTAAGTGAAGCGTTATCGGCTGAACGAATTTGGTTATTTAGTTAAATGAAGCCTGCAGTTATTGATGCACTACATCACTAAATGCGTTTAGCACTAAAGATATTTAAAACATCATTCTGTATCCAGTGAAATGACAGATACTTCCCAGAAAATGAAGGAATCAACAAATTATCCATAGGTACTTATTATTCAGGACATTCTCTATTCGTATTTACTTTATCATTTCTATACGTAAGTGATGCATGACAATTACATTTTTTCATTATCAATTTACGACGAAAGCCGACAGAAACTATTACTTTATAATCCGTTTCCCCATTTAATTAATTCGTAAATAATTAATCAAAACCGCGTTCATTTCTGTGAACTCCCCTTATTTTATATGAGTTAATATTTTATAAGACGCTTCAGGTGCGCTGGCAGCCTGGTACGTACTCGGCGAAAATAAACGGTTGTTTGCACTTCAATGAATATTTCAAGAGTGTAAAAATGGTGTAGATGAAGACTTGTATTATTTGTTTCCCTCATAACCTATATCTGTCATTGTACTATTGATCGGATCAGTATCCCTTGTTTGAGTTAAACGTTCACAATGTAAACTTTACTCATATACTAGAGGTATGTACACAGCGACGCTTAAAACTTTTCCATCTCGCTGTTTCATCACCTCTTTGTATCTCATCATATCTCGGTCCTAAAACTTTTTAAAACTTCTTATACCGCTCATCGAGATTCTCGTATATTTTTTTAAGGGATCACTTGCGGCTGTTTCGAGGTTTTTCACTTTGTGTGGGAAAGGTTTTTGCATGGCGAGAGTTTTATCGTTATGGTTGCGGCGCCGGCCTCCCGGCACTTGCCAGGATATTGCGTCGAGGCACGTGTGTGGAAGTGCTCCATGTTGGCCGCAGTCAACTATTTCTGGCACATGAAGCCGAGCCGGCTCTGTGCTCGTAACCTGTCGTGCTACTTTTACTTGAAATTAGTTCCATGTTTCTATTCATAGTTGCGAGATATGAAGCATGTTGCTATTTCCAACGTTTAATTACGAAGAGTATGTACAAGGAATGCATACCGAGCTGTGGATGACATAATATTTGGAATAGCTGCGCCGGCTCCCGTCCTACTTACGATCCGCAGCGGGGTATACAGCACAAACACAAACTGTCAGCCGAGCAATAGCAACACGAGGTGTGTTTGCGTCGCGGCATAACACCACGCTGTTTTCCATAAACACAACATTCCCCTTTAGCAGCGAGTCGAGCAGCCATTTTAGTTTATTTTCCCACTGAAGACCTTTAGCTATAAAGGAAATGGCGCTCGCAACTAACACGCTGCATCCTGTTTCTGAGTTTTTTTTATTTGTGGAGTAAAGATAGAAAGCTGTGCGTACCTCCGCTCAAGTTAGAAATATTCGCGGCGACTACGGAATAGAACTCTGATTCTTATTTTATTTACGTCTGTCGGTTTATGTCGTAGGATCAGACTCGCAACAATATTAGTGCCAAGCGATTTTGTTCCAAGAAACATTTCAATTGAATACATATGTACGTAGTTTGATCAAGACAGCTTTGTGTAGGCGTAAGATTACGATCTACATAACTTGAACAAGACTTACTTAGCTTTGATATCAAATGCTCTGATACTAGACTTGACGAAACGTCGCCACAGCGACATGTATTTCTATAAGCCCCCTAGTACTCGAAACAGGTGAATTTGCGTAGACATCTGTACAAATTATTTTAAGCTCTTTTTCACTCGGCGTAATGCATAGCTATTTTTATTACATTCATTTACTCATCGTGAATGCCTATTGCGTAGTACTGTTCCTATATCTCTGTCTTCATGAATATATTCATGTAGATGCATGAGATGAAGTTGATACGAAAGTAATCTTGTAATGTATAGAAGACTACCTAATAGTTGGTAAACGTGTACGGTTTACAAAAATATACACGAAACAAAGCTATATTATAGATTTGAGTATTTATGAAACAGTAACAATGTTATTACAAATTCCCTAAGATTAATTATCATAGAAAAATACATATACCTATGTGAGATAAACGAGATGATCATTGTTGTTTTATTTGTCACTAACATAACTTAGTTTAAACTAAAATAGTACCAAGTTTCTGACATGCAATATTTTTATCTCACGTATGTAGTTGTTGATTACCATTATACCTTTACTCTAGCCAGCAGCAAAATAACAGACAATATCGCTAGTAACTTTAGTCTCGCGCCGCGCCGTGACACGTGTCCACGTAATCGCGACACAAACATTGACTCTTTGATGTCACCACCAACCACGCCGTGATGCCAGTGAGTGACTGAGTGGTGACTAACGATCATTCACGCACTACTCACTAGGTCAGGGAGGCGAGCCTCACTTCAAGTAATCATAAGACACGCTAGAGAGCGGAACAATCAGGTGTGACTGGAGCCAGAAGGAGGAAACAATAGTGAGCATACTCGCGCTTTCGTTCAGTTACATAAACACGAAGTCTACTGATACTGATATCTATATATAACAAAAATCATTTGCCGAATGTATGTACTACGCGCATCACTTCAGAACGGTTGCACCTATTTGACTAATTCTTTTTTTGTTATGTTTGTAATTGTCAGGACAAGGTTTGTATGAAAATTCGGGAAAACTTAAAGTGAATTTTCTATGGGAATTTTGTATAAATTATTTTAATTTTGACAGGACAACATTTGTCGGATCAGCTAGTTGAAAATATTCCCAATTTTTTTAACGTTGCATTATTATACGTCTGATATATAAACACGAGGACGCCGCAAGTGGCGCCGCCCCGTTTTGTTACGAACTTACTGGAATCACCAAAAAGGTCGGATCAGAGTGACACTGGTTGATTACTGTCGCAACAGAGCATCCCATCGATGGTTGCGTGGCAGTTGTCTTCCGATGACAGAGATGAGATCAGGAGAGCGCTGTCGTTCCACGTCCACGACGCACTGCTATACTCTGCCACAATCCTGATGATATTGTAGCTGCTGAATCTCTAATACGATGGCCACTTCTGGTAAAGGCGATAGCCTGCGCCGTTAAATACAAGACAACATGGCCATACAACAAGCGCAGCAATGAACAAGAACGAACATGTGCACTTCCGTAATAAACAGACTTACATTATAAGTTCTTAAAAATGAAAAACTAAAAGTTTTTCTTAAAACTTCCTATCAAAGGAACAACGTGTTCAATTAAGAAAAATATTAAATTCTTCAATCTTTTATATTGAGTTGAAATATGAATTTTCCTAAACGAAAATCGTATATTCTCATTTTTATGTCTACACATTCACTAACCAACTTTCAAACGGAACTACAGAACAAACTTTACTCGCGTAGGTACACATACGAACGAATGGAAATCTAAACAAAAACTTGAAGTTTATGAATACGTAAGAATATAGTGGCAATCTCAGAGGAAGGGAGAGGAGGGGCACTCCGTGGTTTCATGACTCGGATATCAGCAGAGGGTCGAAAGTGGAATGTTTGGAACGCTAGTGTATGCGTATCATTAAAATGAGTACTTTCAAGGATGTATTCGAAAGATAACAAAGCTAAAAGAGGTTGTATAGCTACGACAGCTGAGGTAGGTCATTTGTTTGACTTTGAACTTCGTGGTCAAGCTGTGAAATTGAGCAAAAGGGTAAATGAACACAGCAAGTTAGCACGAGCTTTGAGTACAATGAGAATAATGAAAACCGTAACATCTATGCTCTGTTGCAAAACTAACTCATGAAACTGTAAACCCTGCAGTCTCTCACTAAAGGCACTCAGTAACACATTCATCTGTATTTAGAACGCTTCAACTTTATTTCTCACCACTTTTTCCAACAATTATTCTTTGAATACCATTATTGAATTGTAATGGAAAAATCATCAAAGGAAATAGAATGTCCACATTTGTCAAAGGAAGAACATGTTTTAGGTGATTTCTTTGTTTTTCTTTATTTCTATTTAAATTATAATTTCGGGTTTGTGTTCATTTACACAAAGCAGAGTACTCGATTTGTATGTGGCGCTACAAACTGGCATCTACAGGTACGTTGTCTGCATTTGTTCACACGTTGATCACATCAGACGTGAACATGTGTAAGTAATAATGTAACTAGTAGTAGTCTAAATAATATATCCATAACGTGTACAGGGTGTATTCTCAAATGTCAACCTGTCACAGTTATCCTAACTAATCTTATAAATGCGAAAGTAAGTTTGTTTGCTTGACACTTTTTCACACCCTAAACCGCTATTCTAAATTATCGCAAGCGAAGCTGCAGGCAAAAGCTAGTTTTATTCATAAATGAGTTATTTTGTCAATGTTTACCGCACACTGTGGTGTTTTGGAGTAATTAAACCGAGTGTTTTGGTGAAAGTGCCACTGTTGTGTTCGGCAGGTGCACACTCTTTGTAGGGCGGCCTATGCATGCAGGCGACCGTGTAGTAGCCACATTGTACGCTACGTACAGCGAACGAGACATTCAGGTTCATATTAACAGAGGTAGCATAGAAATGCACGTGTCCGACTGTTTCAGTACAGTTCCAATTAGTGCTACTTGACCAATTTTACAAAGCAGACGGTTTCTATTCCCTTGTATACGCGACACTATAAATCAGTACAAGCTGATAACGATTTGATATTGATAATATTACTGTTACACGTTATTGTTATTATTGCTGTTATTGGTCCTACGTAGCAGTAGCTACGCGCCCGCTACGACAAAAGCTACTAGCGCGGCGTAGCACACATGCGCTACGCCGTAGCAGCTGTTCGTCCTCTACTTTTCCCTACCTAATTTATACATTTCGGCCGAAATATCTTGGCGAGTCCGAACATAGGCACTACGTACTTTCGCGCATATTCTCTCACTCACACTCGCCTCATTTCATCATTTTGTTACCAAAAAATTAAAAAAATATAATTGGTCCTACGTAGCACTAGCTACGCGCCCGCTACGACAAAAGCTACACCTAGCGCGGCGTAGCACACATGCGCTACCGTTACGCCGTAGCAACTGTTCGTCCTCTACGACTTTTCCTCACCTGCTACACTCGCGTAGGTATCATTTAATCCATTGAATAAAATCATAATAGTTTTCAGTGAACTCAATCGAAATGTTCAATACGCCCGTCTGGCTGAACAATACAAAAGTAACAGAATGAAAATCAAAGAGTTCTTTACAAATTCACCAGAACTTTAAACAATTAGTATTCTTTTTCCATCGTTTTGCAATCACCGCAAAGTCTAGGCGTTTTCAATTAGACGCTAGCTATTGGAATCAATTTAATGCGGTGAGCCAGAGAAGTTCAACTCTTTTGTTTCATTTTATTTATGAAGAAACTAGCTCATTTGTAAAAAATAACAACTGTGACATCTTCACCCCGCCTCGCATTTCCAGTCTAGCCTACGCATCGTTCCTTCTGTCAAAATTGACTTCAATACTCATACTCCAGTTATTAGAAATATTTGTGGAAATAATCATTTTGGTCGAACAAATACGTTCATGACAGATATTTAAGCGGTTTCCTTTTCACATGAACAAAAATATATTTACGAAAGATTTTTCTGACACAATATAACAAAATAATAGTACCAAGTCTGAAAGTGACACCGGGTGACTGAAAAGTTGTGCGGAAATCGGTTGTCATGGTATGGGCGTGTGTTGCGGAGGAATGAGGAAAATATCGTGAGGAAAGTTTTGAGTATGAATGCGGATGGCTATACGAGTAGGGGAAGACCAAAGAAACGATGGATGGACTGTGTGAAAGATGATATGGCTAGAAAGTGAGTGACTGCCGAGTAGACGACCAGTAGAGAAATATGGAAGAAAAGACATGCCAAATAAATTGGGACAAGGGCAGGAGAATGAGGAGAATGATGAATAGTACCATGTTTAATTAGAAAACAGATAAAATGTATAATGTCCTGTTGTACGATTATGTTATTTAGTGACTAGCTTTTTCCCGCGGCATCGCCCGCGTGGTCAAAAATTATTTCACGAAAACGCACTACCGGGATCAAAGTATCCTATGTCCTAATCCAGGTCCCCATACCACCCAACCCATGAGCCAAATTTTATCTAAATCCGTTCAGCGGTTTTAGCGTGAAAGCGTGACAAGCAAACAGACTCGCCTTCGCAGTTATAAAAAATTCGCAGTATTATGAAAAACCAGTATATCGACACTCTAAGACTCACAAAATATATTAAATAATAAAAAAAACTCTTAACACACTACTAAAGTTTCTATAATAATATAATTCAATCATGATTCGAAAGACACGTGGCGCCATCTATTATCATAAGAAAGTTATTGTTGTTTTTCTCGGGAATGTACTTTTATCGGGATAAAAGGTACCCTATGTCCGTTTCTGTACACGTGAAAACGCGTATGCAAAATTTCAGGATGATCGGTTAGTGGTTTAGGCGTGAAAAGGTAACAAACAAACAAACCTACTTTCGCAATTTATAATATTAGTTAGGATTCATTATTTTACTTGCACTTTACAATGTATTGTGTTTGCCTACCAGCATGCAATGAGCCGTGTTGTATATTTAGTGAGAACACATCGATCGCTTTGCCCCGTGTAATGCTGCACACAGGAGCGCACCTACATGTGTACTTGCTTACAACATCGAACATTTAACGATAAATTGTTGCCATTTGATAATTTGCATCCGCACTAACATTTATTGCGCCATCCATCACGCTCGATAAAACATTCGCTGGCTTGTTGAAATAGTGCGATCCGATGTACCTAGTGTCGGTTAGATACATATATTGTTTATTTTGTAACTATATATTACGTATAGGTCACTATCTATCTAATCTAATGAATTGAACGAAATTAAATTGTTTAAAATTATAGCAATTCAAGAGATTTGGGAAAGTTAGGGAAAGATTACCCCTAGCAAGTGGACATTGTTGATCAATTAGAAAAGAATATCTCAATGCCTTCCAAACTTGATTGCTGTTTAGTTTATTACATTGTAGACTTAGATCCAAATGGATCGCGAGCGTTACTGCTAATTGGGTACGTTACTGTATCTTACAAATTTTTCATGCGTGTACATAGTCACACGGCCTTACCCAACTTTGTTTTGTCAAGTCGTAAAAACGGTGCTTATGATTACTCGTTTTTTTATTTAAGATGGTTTTGCTCTTGACTCTAGTCTAGGTCGGAGGCGAGAGAGACAGAGTCGACAATGGAGTGAGCTTACCCAGAAGAAGCCTGTTCCCTCACACTTTGAAGAGATTAGGGTTGTACTCGTATGCGCTCGGAAACACAGACGCAGGTAGTAAGTTCCACTCTTTTGCTGTGCGCATTATAAAAGACATTTAGAAACGCTTAGTGCGCTTTATGAAGCATATTCGGAAGCGCTTAGTGCGAATTGGTGGAATAGCAACTAGGTAAGAATCGTATCTGGCAGTGCGACTAGATGTCCGATGGTAGAAGGGGTCCTTGTTCCTATTCCACAGTTGCAATCAATACATTCTGCTAAGTGTAAGTAGCAGGTGACCTATAATATGTTTGCACGTGACTGTACAGCCACGTGGGGATCCGAAGGAAATTGCTACTCCATTGCTTCATATGTTTGACAAGTTCGTCTTCTCAACTACGCAACTAACACAATGAATGTTGTTGAATTGTCCAAATGAAAGGTAGTTGCCATTGTATGTGTGTTACGTAATGACCCCGCTGGATTAGTGGAAGTCTGTTTGTGACACAGCGTTACCTCCGGACTGGAGCACAAGCATTTATATAGTTAATTAACTTCAATATTATTACTAATCTTTTCAGTTACGATTCAGCGTGAGAAGCTAAAGATCTGACTTCAGCAATCGCCCTCAGATTGATTTCTGTGAAAAATACTCCATCATTAAGTTAAGCTACGTACTCGGATTATTGTTGCGACTCTAATTCAACTACTAAGATAAAGCAGCTTCAAAATCCGAAACTACAAAGCTGTTAATCAATCGGTAACTGTATTTCACTAAGGGCTGATTTTTCAATAGTCAGATAACTCTTATCTGAAGAATAAATATGACAATTTGATATATTTTCTAAAGGATCCAACCCACGTTACACCTAATGTGGGTTGGATCCTTTTCGTTTAACTATGGACAAATGTAAGTTTGTACGCACAATATTAACTTAATCGGTCCATTAGATTCGGAGCAAATTGGCTGTGACAGACGGACACACAGACAGACACATGAGTGATCCTATAAGGGTTCCGTTTTTCCCTTTTGAGATATGGAACCCTAAAAATTAGCCCTAACTCTACAAAATAAAAACTTTTATCGACGGTCTTTCCAAGTATTTCAACTCATTGGGACTGAGTATACAGCAAAAATATAACAGGAGGAAGGTAGATGAACTGATGAAGAACGAAAAAGCTATACTAATCATTATTTTTATTTGCCGTTATTTCGACATCGTCCTCGGGCATAAAAAAGAAAAGCTTATTTTCAGGTACATTGTTCGCCTTTGACGTAGCGTCGTTTTTGACAAATTAAAACGTTCGTTCTTACAGGAAATAACTGCACATAGGCAGATATATATTTTTGCAACATGCTGGTGTATTGCATACGAACCAGGTATTTACAATGATTAAAAAAACTTTTTAGCAAAAAATAAAACCGACTTCCAAAACAAAACACTACAAAGTGAAAAATAACTTTAATTTCGTTAGTCGGTGTCTTGGGTTTTGTATTTTCGTTTTTTGCCACCGACTTCCGAAATTAAAGTTATTTTTCACTTTGTAGTGTTTTGTTTTGGAAGTCGGTTTTATTTTTTGCTAAAAAGTTTTTATTTTTCACTTTTTATTTGTGGAACCTACCCCACACAAATTCAAATACATAATTGAGCACAATAATTGTAGATATAGCCATGTAAATAACAGTGATAGGAAGTTATTAAAACACCATCACATCATCCACATAAAATAAGTGGGAAATATACGCATTATTGAAGCTAACTCAAAAACTCCCTAAGCTAAGTTAATAAAATTTATATGGGACCACCTCGGAAGTATACCCTATCAAACAAAAAAAGAATTTTCTAAATCGGTCCATCCGTCTTTGAGTAATCGCGTAATAAACATACAAAAAACAAAAAAAAAAAATACAGACGAATTGAGAACCTCCTCCTTTTGGAAGTCGGTTAAAAATGCTTTATAGAAACGACAATTAAGGCGACGATAAGCGACTTTTAATGATTTTAGGGTTCCATACCTCAAAAGTAAAAAATGGAACCCTTATAGGATCAGTCGTGTGTTTGTCTGTATGTCCGTCTGTAACTGTGTTTTGTAAATATTTTAGAATATGTTTAAATTACATAGTGTAATTAATTTGTTATGCGCGGGTAAAAAACCGAGTATCACGCAAAAACTATCAAGCGTATTTTTATGAAACCTTCACCATTTTAAAGATTATTTACGTATTTATTTATCTTTTAGTATAGTTACGTGTTTCATTAAAGTACCTTTTGTTTTATGGATAACTAGCTTTTGCCCGCGGCTTCGCCCATGTGGATGTCGGTAAACTGTACGTATTAACCTTCCCCTTGAATCACTCTATATATTTATGAAAACTGCATTAAAGTCCGTTCACTAGTTTTTGAGATCATTGCGAACATACAGATATACAGACAGACGCAGCGGGGCACTATGTTCTATAATATTGTTTGTATAATAAATTAATAATGCTTCTAATTTGCGACAGCGCTCCTCGATGGGCGAGTCCTGTTACTGGGTGGACGTAGGACGCGTTGCGTGAGCTCAGCACAGAACACGCAAGCTAACCACTCAAGACCGTTGGCATATTTCTGCGTCTTAACATGAATAGAGAAAGTTTTATGTCTAACTCTACATTATTATTTAAAAAGAAAGGATTTGAAAAATAAATACATAAATGTGGATAAATGCAGAAACATTAAAACATTTATCAAATAATTGCCAGTTAATATCTCCGGCTTTCAATAAATGTGGCAACGTGATTAAAATCAAACGAAACATGAATGATTATAACGAATGTTTTAATGAAGTAATTAATGCGATCCGTGATTTACGAAATACGTAATTAAAACCCTATTTAATTTGATATTTAACCACTAACGTTACCTGTTACAGTTCGATGTTCGTTTTGTTAACTATATTCTGTATTCGTCCAGATACGTATAATGGTCCAGATAGGTGTCATAAGTTAGGTGTCCAAGATTCCAGAGCCGCCAGCCAGGACCTTAGTTATTTTCTGATTAACAAAATATATGGGGTAGAGTATTGTTAGTCACGAACCGGGATTGTTGAGCCACTAGCTTATCATCTCAACTTGGTTGTGTTACACGAATCCCGTCCGTTTTTCGTTATTGAAATGTCACATGTCAAATTTCACGGGCGGCATTCGTGTAACACAACCAAGTTAAGATGATAAGCTAGTGGCTCAACAATCCCGGTCCGTGACTATACATTGAACGTACGCATACCTGCTAGCTTGGGCCGACGGCCAATTTTCAAGTACTGGTACTAACATTACGTATATACAAATATTACTCACTTTTTTTAAAGTCTGACCTGCTGATTTTCATTTATGGTTTACAGAATATTGTTAAACAATACTGCCAGCACTTCCCGTCGGCGGTTTTTTCCGCCAGACGCTTTAAAGCAAAAAATGACGTCATCTTACTCATAGTTTAAGTCTTAATTTTTATATAATGATACTCGCGGAACTATTTCAATACTATTTATAAGCAGCCAGACCAATCGTGGCTGCCAAACATCCCCCAGACACAATTAAAAGACCGCTGTTAGTATGAGTGCGAGCGTGATAATTAGATGGTTTGTGTCATGGTCTGGCTGCTCACAAATAGTATTGAAATAGTTCCGCGAGTAGTATATAATATGTAAAAAAGACAGCAGATCTGTGGGGTAATTCTGTAGAAGTTGCTAAGTCTATTATTGACATTGTAGCACCTACTTTAGCTCTTATCTTTAATAACTGTATCGACTGTGGGGAGTTTCCTGACCTCATGAAATATAGTAAAATAATACCTTTGTTTAAATCAGGTAGTACATCAGACCCCACAAATTATAGACCAATTTCAGTACTACCTACGTTTAGTAAAATTTTTGAGAAATTAATTTTAGACCAATTGCAAAGATTTTTTAATAAACATAAATTATTACATAACAAGCAGTTCGGTTTTACAAAGGGTCGTTCAACTACTGATGCCGGTGTTGAACTTTTAGGACATATTTATAATGCATGGGAAGACAAATGCGATGCCTTGGGCATCTTTTGTGATTTGTCCAAGGCATTCGATTGCGTTCTTCATGAAACGTTAATCAGGAAACTCCGCCATTACGGGATCCGGAACACCGCTCTGGATCTTCTTACTTCATACTTGAGTAATAGGATTCAGAGCGTTGACGTTAATGGAAAAAGATCGCCCGGATCTATAGTAACAATGGGGGTCCCACAGGGCTCGATTCTTGGTCCTTTCTTATTTCTTATTTATATTAACGATTTGCCCTACCTCATTAAGGATAATCATGATATAGTTTTGTTTGCGGATGATACTTCACTTTTGTTTAAACTTAAACGTCAGCAGCTGGTTACTGACGATGTAAACAGAGCGATCTCAAAAGTAGTTCACTGGTTCAGTGTTAATAATTTACTCCTTAATGAAAAAAAAACCAAATTCATTAAGTTTACACTACCTCACGTTAGGCAGGTGAAAACTAACGTGTTGATAAAGGGCGAAGAGTTGAATCCTGAAGATAGCACAGTATTCTTGGGCTTAACTTTGGATGCTAAGCTTCAGTGGGGCCCACATATAGATAAATTGTCAAAAAAGCTAAGCTCCGCAGCATACGCTGTTAGGAAAATTCGTAATTTAACCAACATAGAGACAGCCCGTTTAGTGTACTTTAGCTATTTTCATAGTATAATGTCGTACGGTATTCTGTTGTGGGGAAATGCAGCCGACATTCAGACTATCTTTGTTTTGCAGAAAAGAGCTGTTCGATGCATTTATAAATTAAGTCCGAGACAATCTCTCAGAGAGAAATTTAAGGAGATTAATATACTGACTTTGCCTTCTCAGTACATTTTTGAAAATCTTTTATATGCCCATAAAAACATTAAATTGTTTAAAAAATACAGTGATATCCACAATATAAATACTAGGAACAAACACAAATTTGTTGTACCTCCAACAAGGCTCAAGAAAATAGGTGGGTCATTCAGGTGTCAATGTATACGCTTTTATAATAAACTTCCAAGCCACGTTCAAGATCTGAGTCTTAATAAATTCAAATCATTCATTAAACGCAAGTTGTGTCAGAAAGCTTTTTATACCGTTAAAGATTATATTGAGGACAAAAAGGATTGGGATTGAACTGCTCCAATTTTATTTTATATTATTTTTATTTTTGCATACTGAATGTTGACATTAATATTTACTTTGTAAGTATTATATTATTTTACTTTATTGTGAATGTGAAGACTATGTAGGTCATTGCTTTTTTTTTTTTTTTGTTTGTTTTATTTTTTCTCTCAGTTATTTTTAATCATTGTCTGGCAGTTTGAGTAATCTATGCGGCCTACCCCAATGTCCTTTCTTTGGTATTGTTCGTCGAATCGTTGAGCTCCTTAAGTTCTGAGTTGAGCTGCGCGATTACTGACAAATGCGTGCACTGACTGGACAGGTCCTCTCAATCTGTGTGGTTCTTTCCTCAAAAGACCATTTCAGACACCAATCTACATGGTCTTCACATGAAGTGACCAAGATTATGTCTGGACTTTATAAGAGACTGTGACCTCTGAGTTTGTTTCGGCCTTTCTTCTCAGAGTAGTCAGATAGGAAACGCCGACCTCATCTAGTTTAAAAAAAAATATTGACTTGTAAAAGTGTTTGTACAAACCTACTTACAGAAATAAAAATCATTTATCATTTATCATCATTATATAAAAAAATTAAGACACAAACTATAAGTAAGATGACGTCATTTTTTGCGAGCTTTAAAGCGTCTGGCGGAAAAAGCCGCCGACGAGAAGAAGACGAACAATATTCTATAAAACATACATAAAAATCATCAGTCAGACTTTAAGAAAAGTGAGTAACATTTTTACGTAACATTAGTACTGATACCTGAAAATTAGCCGTCGGTCGGCCCAAGCTAGCAGGTATGCGTATGTTCAAAGTACATACTAACACTATTCCATCCCGTACATTTTGTTAATCAGAAAATAAGTAAGGTCTGGCGGCCCTGGGACCTTGCTCTATAATAAATATCCCGAAGATAACTTACGGATATTTACCAGGCAAAAAGTAAATACCTAAAATATATATTGATATCTATCTATATTTCCAATCCGTTACATACACAAATAACTCACCGATTTGTGCTTCAAAATTTTCTAACTAACAAAAGTACCAACATTGTTCAGCAAATATTTTAAAGTTTTTCATACAGCAGGCTTTTAGCTTATTTTGAAGTTTTATAGTACGTAAAAGCTAGACTTAACAAAGTAATTATCTCAGTGTCCTCGCGAAGTTTAAACGTGTAAACGGCAAAACACTATACTGTTATAATCCTGACTCAGGGCGGAAATGCAGAGCCACTGAGCCGTCAACCTTTGGCACGTGAGCCCAGACAAGCGCAGGCACTAACTCAAAGTGGATACACTCCATTTTTCAAGGGTTCGTTCTAGTAATATCTTCTAAAGCTATGAGACCGCTTAATAAAGACTAAATATTTGAACTTTAACATCAAAGGATTTTTAAGGAGAAGAATTACGAAAATGAGATCCTACTTGAGGAAAATAAAAAACACAAGCACGAGCATTAGAGGGTTATTAACAATATCTTATAGCGGCGATATTAGCGAGAGGTCTCGACCTCGGCTCGGAGGGCCCGAGGTCAGCAGCTACATTGATGGAATCCCACAACATTACAGAGAGGCGGACGATACTAAGATAAAAAAAAGATCCGTTGATTACAACGCGCCGACAAATGTGGGGCATAACTCTTGCAGCGGGGCGCCGACTGATTACACACCAATGAAATACGTGACGCCCTAGTAATACAGCTCAGAATCGATTGACGCCGCTAATGTAGAAAACGATTACGGAGGATTTAAAAATGGTTAGTGGTGAACCAAAACCCATTTGTGATGTATTGGATTGAAATTCTATTAACGTTTGTGACGGTTCATTTTGATTTGGTGCTTGTAAGCTATTCGCAATTTTCATTTATCTTGCCTTTTACAATTGTTCAGTGGACTAGAACTCGATTGACCGGTCTAATGTTCAATGTCCTTTGAAAGTCATCTAGATATCAGACAGTTTTTAGGGTTCCGTACCAAAATGGCAAAAAGGAACCCTTATGGTGCGACTCAGTCTGTCTGTCTGTCATAGCAGGATATCTCGAGAACCACTAATGCTATCAACTTGAATTTTGGAAAAGTTTTGAATGACGTTTGCCCAACTATTTTCCAAATAAGAAAGAAATAAAAATATTTTTTTTACAACAGGGACTGAAATGAGGTCTTAAAAATTTGAAGTAGAGCTACTAGGGCATGTGGGGTATCATATGAAAGAGCACTGTTTGCACATTTTCAAACATTTTTTTTTTGAGGGTTGCGTACCTCAAAAGGAAAAAAACGAAACCCTTAACTAACTACAATGTTAAGTTTGTTCTTGAGATTCGTCCCAACTACGGAACCCTTCATTCTGCGTAGTCCGACACGCACTTGCCCGGTTTTTTTATAGGCCGAACAGTTTTCGACTTTTGATGAAAAATGTAAAAAAATACCCCTCCCCCCTCCTCCAAAGTTTGCAAAGAGAAAAATTTGAAATTAGTTTACGTTTAACTTATAGTCGAAATTAGTGTGATAGAAGTTTATATAAAGATTACAGAAAAAATAAAACGATGTCTCTAAATAGCACACTTTTTTGTTGATAGTACGGAACCCTCGGTGCGCGTGTCCGACTCGCTCTTGGCCGGTTTTTTTGTATAATAAATTATATGACAACACACGTTTATTGTGTCGAGCCTTTTCAAAGGGTCGTCCACAAAATCACTAAATTTGGGACTTAAGTTTTCGTTCTTATTTTCGTGAAATCTGATATCAATAAATTCCCCACATTCTGTGTGCTTGTTCGAAACGCGGCCGCTCAATGGGTCATTAACCGCAGCTCTTGAAATTCGATCGTTTACGCAGAATTTATTAATCCTTTGCAACAAGCAACATTAGAACCCCATGACACATTCAATTCCTGTCAATTTTCAACAACGCTTCTCCCTGCGTAAGTATCCAGATTCTGTACATTTTATGGGAAATCTTTTGAAGCAAAATAAATAAAGCTGGGGACACATTCGGTATTCATACCTTTTAAATCTGTTCACCCTTCATCAAAGAAACTGCTTCGCTAATTACATGTATATACCTAGTCTTGCCATAAATATTGTCACGAGGAAAAAATATTGCAAATAATATTTATTACTTTTACAGTGTGTTAGTTTAAAACATAAATGTAAAACAATTTAAAATATAAAGAGCTTATTCGAAGTGGTCTCCATTGGCTGCAATACAGTCCTTTAAACGTTGAGGCCAGTTATCAATAGAAGCACGCACTCTTTCCATGGGAAAATTCTTCACTGCCAATCGTATGGACTGTTGGATGGACTGTCGTATGGATTGTTTTAGGGACTCCAAATTATCATGGCGTTTAGAGCAAGCCGTACTCTCTAAAACTGACCATAGATCATAATCCAGCGGATTAAGATCGGAACTAGACGACGGCCAGTCTTCAGCTCTGATGAAGTCAGAAACGTTCACTTCCAACCAAGACTGCGTGGACCGAGCTTTATGACCCGGCTCCGGGTCTTGTTGGAAGGACCATACTTGGCTATTGAACATGGTGTTGTTAAGGGGCTTAACTACCTTCTCAAGAATGGTATCTTGCCGATGTTTTGATACCTTTTTCACAAAAATATGGCTCAGTCACTCCTTCATAGCTAACACCCCACCAAACCATCACTGAAGTCGGATAATGCCCACGTTGCACTCTGTCGACTAATTGGGAAGCTTCCTTAGAGCTTTGAGCATAAATACGGTCATTTTGTTTGTTAAAATGTTGCTCAATTGTAAAGATTTTCTCATCCATAAACAAAATTTTTCTGTGACCTCCCTTTGCGTACCGCTTCAGTAGTTGTTTCGATTTTACCACCCTATTCTTTTTTAAATTATCAGTAAAAAAAATGACCAGTGCGTCTCTTATAGGCTGCTAGTCCTAAGTCATCTTTTAAAATACGCGACATGGTTCTGGGTGCTATCTTCATCTCCCGAGATAAAATCTTTTGCTTTCGGACAGGATTTCTTCGAATTCTTTCCCTTACTGCTTTGACCACCTTTTACGAACGAACACTACGTGGACGGCCAGATATTTTTCTGTCACAAACAGAGGAGGTCTCATTGTACCTATTAATAGCCCGGTACACAAACGTTTGATTAATACCAAGCGTATGGAGTTTCAAAAATTGCATTTGGCTCCATACCAACTTTGTGTAATGCAATCACAGCGATTCGGTTCTCTTTATCACCCCACTCCATTTTAATATCGCAAAATATTGTACAATGTATTGTGCGCCAAAATTAGAAAACTCAATGAACAATCGTATAAAAATGACAGATTCCAAATTCAAATGTAATATCATTCCTATTTTTAATTGTAACAGTATTTATGGCCAGACTGTGTATGTAGGATAATTACTGAACTGACTCGATATTCAAATACAAATTCTTGTTAGATAAATGATTACAAGTAGTTACGAGCGAGCTAATGACAAGCTTACCGACCGATTACTCTTGTATTGCTATTGCCGTAGGTACAAATGGCTACAAATATGCACATAGAGACGTCGTGATCATGTGCTCGTATCGATAACTAATGGCGCCGCTCTCTCACACGACTGAGCGACACCTTGACACACTACCGACTTATTAACAACTTGTTAATTAGTCAAAGTCTTGCACCTATGTTGTGCGGGACTCGGTACAAATTTCCCGGGACTCTAAAGCCCCGAGTTCGGAAATTAGCAAGATTCTCGACACAGAGCCGAGTCTGTGCTGTGTCAGAGGAGCAAGTTTCAGACCTAATACTTGTCCTAATTTGTACGGAGCTAACAAATCGACACGTGGTGAGCTACGTTTATCGTGACTAATGTACCTAACTGTCCGATTGCTTGTTCGTTTATTACTTAGTAAGTACTACAGTGTAAAAAGATATTAAGTCAAAAACAAATACGGCTCTTTTGAACGGAGAAAAGCTATTGCTTTTGTCAAGAAAGCTACGTAGCCATCGTTGAAACAGTTCTCGCTGAATTTCAAGATGAAACATGTTATTTGTTACAAAGTCAAGCACCCAAACAAAATATTTATATACGATTGAATTCCAAAATGACAAATGTAATTCGCGAAACGTCTTTCCTAGAAGCTGCGCTGCGAAGTACCTATGTTTAATGTGTCACTGATTGACAGCCGAAGCTTGTCTTTCCTAGAAGCTGCGCTGCGAAGTACCTATGTTTAATGTGTCACTGATTGACAGCCGAAACTTGTCTTTCCTAGAAGCTGCGCTGCGGAGTACCTATGTTTAATGTGTCACTGATTGACAGCGGAAGCTTGTCTTTCCTAGAAGCTGCGCTGCGAAGTACCTATGTTTAATGTGTCACTGATTGACAGCCGAAACTTGTCTTTCCTAGAAGCTGCGCTGCTAAGTACCTATGTTTAATGTGTCACTGATTGACAGCCGAAACTTGTCTTTCCTAGAAGCTGCGCTGCTAAGTACCTATGTTTAATGTGTCACTGATTGACAGCCGAAACTTGTCTTTCCTAGAAGCTGCGCTGCGAAGTACCTATGTTTAATGTGTCACTGATTGACAGCCGAAACTTGTCTTTCCTAGAAGCTGCGCTGCGAAGTACCTATGTTTAATGTGTCACTGATTGACAGCCGAAACTTGTCTTTCCTAGAAGCTGCGCTGCGGAGTACCTATGTTTAATGTGTCACTGATTGACAGCCGAAACTTGTCTTTCCTAGAAGCTGCGCTGCGGAGTACCTATGTTTAATGTGTCACTGATTGTCAGCCGAAACTTGTCTTTCCTAGAAGCTGCGCTGCGGAGTACCTATGTTTAATGTGTCACTGAGTGACAGCCGAAACTTGTCTTTCCTAGAAGCTGCGCTGCGGAGTACCTATGTTTAATGTGTCACTGATTGACAGCCGAAACTTGTCTTTCCTAGAAGCTGCGCTGCGGAGTACCTATGTTTAATGTGTCACTGATTGACAGCCGAAACTTGTCTTTCCTAGAAGCTGCGCTGCGGAGTACCTATATTTAATGTGTAACTGAGTGACAGCCGAAACTTGTCTTTCCTAGAAGCTGCGCTGCGGAGTACCTATGTTTAATGTGTCACTGATTGACAGCCGAAACTTGTCTTTCCTAGAAGCTGCGCTGCGGAGTACCTATGTTTAATGTGTCACTGATTGACAGCCGAAACTTGTCTTTCCTAGAAGCTGCGCTGCGGAGTACCTATGTTTAATGTGTCACTGATTGACAGCTGAAGCTTGTTTTTCTTCAACAAATACTTTGTCAGAATACGAATAAGAAATGCTATATAATAATATTGAGCTTCCGTGTCCTAAATCAATACAAATAAAGCCTTATTTATTTAAATATGTATAGAAATATTAAAGTAGGTATGAATGCGAAGAGTTCGGGCGCCATCTTCATCAAAGTTATCCAATAAATTATGAGAGATATACGCAACATAACACAAGCACTATACACGGATATCATAATCAATCGAAGGTAACACGATAGGGAGATCTGTGTTACGTATCCTCCACAGTATCACATTGTCGGCCGGAATGGAGCGCGCGCGTTAGGCGAACGTAAACACCACTGATGTTTGGAATAAATTAATCACTGTTATGGTATCCTAGCAGTGAACATTCAACATACATGACGTGGAGATGTCGGGGGCCGCGGGAACGCGAGACGCGTGCAGGCGCCGGGGCGGGCGGCCGATCACTGAACGTCCCGGGCGCGCGACGCCCCCGCCCCTGGCCACCCCCGCTGCTGAAACTCTCAATTATTTTATTGGGAAAGCTAATGAGACGAGAGCCATCCACAGGACTGCTGTCCGTTATTGCCATGGTTACCGGCAAATAAAACATCGTTAGGATTACACGGTAATTCGCTCGTATTAGCGGCGTAGTCAATTTCGGAGCAACGAGTATATTTAAATAATTTTTGAGTTCACAGACTGCGTATTAGCCAAATTGCTACATATATATTAATGTACATAAAAGGCAGCGTTGAATTTTAAACAAACATCAAAGCCACGGAGTTATTGGAGTAGATATTTCATAAGACACGGAATGTCTTTTCAATCGGCATCCGTCGCATTCAGGGTGTACTTTTAAAAGTCCCCGAAGTTATTCGGTGTCCTTCGGCGGCGCTTTCCTCCTTATTTGCGTAATGTGGACGTGTGCCGGGAATAACAATCTTGTCCTAATTGATAGCCGGCGCGCCCCCGCGTGTTGCAATGCCCTCACATCCCCGTGTCCCCACACGGGGATGTGAGGGCATCTGCAACACAGTGTAGGTGTCGCTATACACGTCCGGTGTCGCTTTGTAAAGTCCTTATCTTACTAGAGTCTGTTTAAATAAGTTCACAATTCCATATTCTCATAATGTTTGCAGCTGAACGCGGTAGAATGAGACCTTCACAGAATCTACTTTTTGGTTGCCTCTCAATATCAATTTACAATCAAATTGGTTTACTTTTTGTAAGAATCCTATTTACTCTGTAAAAGCCTCCGCCAAAGTCATTCAATTGTGACGGATTTTCGACTTTAGCGGAATGATTGCCATTTGACCTCGGCAGCCCGCAGGGAAATCAGATGCTCGCCATATGCGCAATCAATGCACGGGTGGTCGGTGATTCTGTTCCATTACGAGATATGTTTCTCTTGAACATTATCTTCGGCCTCTTCTCAAACCCACATAACCCAACCCCACTACTACTATCTGAACATTATTTCTTAATGGTATCATTTACAAGTTACGGCTCCCCTTGTCCGGATGAGTTTACAATTGATTTGTGTTGGATCTCTGCTCATCCACCCTGAAGGGGCGTGGGGGGTTTACATAAGACATGGAAGTACAATAAACAGTGAGTCAAATTATACACAAAACATTCACAGAGCTCGGACAATCTAAATTGTTCGGGGACATCCGAGGAATTCAGGGATTCGCAGTCAGCGAATAAAAAAGAAATTTGGGTAGACAACAAAAGACAATAGCAAATGGTCACTCCTGCGAGAGAACATGTTTGAAGTAGGGTAGGCTGGCATAAAATAAGGCCCTTCGGGTCGCTCCCATTCAACTACCATTTAGTTTCGGACCACGCATCACATGATTGGCTATACCTGGATTTTTCTGGCAGATGACGAACCTACTTTTCTAGTGGCCTCGTCTATAAATAATAAATTTACTTTAAAAAAAAAACCTAGCAACCGACTTCAAAAACCTAAAACAAATAAAATAACTTTCATAAAACAAACTTATCAGCTTCTGAAGTCGGTGCCAAACTATAGCGTATTGGAGAATTGAAGACACCGACTTCAGAAGCTGGTAAGTTTTTTATGAAAGTTATTTTATACGTTTTAGATTATTGAAGTCGGTTTTTAGTTTTTTAAAGTAAATTTATTTTTCTATTTACAGTTGAAAATACAAAATGCTCAAGACGAACGAAAAGAAGAATCATCAAAATCCGCTAAGAAATGTAGGAAATACAGTACATTTATGCATATAACTTTGTATATAAGAATAATTACCTAATATGTTATATACTAAAACATTTCCTGAATGTATGTAGATCACATTAGTGAAAGAATTATCAAAATTGGTTCATAAGTTTTTGAGGAAATCGTGGACATACATATATACGGGTCGAATAGAGAACCTCCTTTTTAAAGGCGGTTAAAAATAAAATGCTGTTCGTTGGTAAGCGCATCACTTGAAAACGGCTTGACCGATGTGGCGAATTTTTGTTCTAAAATGTTCGTAACAGTCCGAATGAGGTTTTTAGGGATAAAATACCTAAAATTGGAAAAGATTCCCGGAAAATTGAGAAAAATTGGAAAATTTTAGTCTTTTTATTTTAGTTTTTTTTAGTATTTACATGATTTAAAAGCATAAAATAATAACACTATGTACAAGTATATAAAAACGGAGCGGAAATAGGGCATCAATAAAAACTTTTTACCATAAAATAAAGCCGACTTCCAAAACAAAATACTACATAGTGAAAAAAATAGCTTTAATTTCGGTAGCCGGTGTCTTTGGTTTTGTATTCGTTCGCTTTTTATTTTCGTTTTTTGCCACCGACTTCCGGAATTAGTTTTTTATCACTTTGTAGTGTTTTGTTTGGGAAGTCGATTTTATTTTTTGCTAAAAAGTTTTTATTTTACACTTTTTAGTTGTGGTACCTACCCCACACAAATTCGAATACCACTACCTGCTACGTAAATAACAGTGATATAAAGTTATTAAAACATCATCCGCATAGATTTAAACATCATCCAAGTATACGTATACTAAGGGGGGAAAATACGCATTATTGAAGCGAACAGAGCTGGCACCCCGGCGGTGACAAGAGCACGACGGATGATATCATTGATGCTGGCGTGCTATCCCTCCTGCACTATTACTGTAGGATAGGCCATGGTGTCCGAGGCAGTCGATACCTTTCACCGCATTGGCAGCGATGCGGAGACACGCATGGAGCGCCCAGAGGCAGACAGATAGCGATCCGGAAGGTAGTGTCATCCAGCATAGTGCCCATGTTGGGTGACGGTAGTGCCTGAAGCCAGAGGCCCGACTCCCACAGCCTCTGAGAATATGGGTGCACGGGCCGATCTGTATCCGGGCAAGTCACTTTCTAGGTGTTCACCGCGTCGGTCAAGCAGAGTCAACCAGAGAAGGGACTAAAATTTTCTCGGTCAACTTTCCAATGCTATGCACAGAGAACAGGAATGGCCGGTACGCTAATACTGGTAGTTAATAAGTAAAAAGTAAAATAAATAAGTAAAAAATAAATTTCAATATAACAATTAAGTAATGAACGAGATCTCGACAGTCAGGAGAGCTCGTACTTGCAGGAAGCTGGTTCCGATTTTGCGTGGTAGTTTAGACGATTCCTTGGGATTGCAGATTAAAACTGACTGTTTCTTACGGCTTGTATTGTTCAACACACAATAATTATGACAATCACTTTGAAATTGAATCGGATACAACAGTTAGAACTTAACTTCGAGGATGTACAAAGATAAGCAGGGCTAACATGACACACGCGACAATTACTCACTCTCGCGTGATTAATTTTCTGATAGCGCAACACTTTTCTCGTTTTCTGACAGCGCTGCTATACCAAATACTCGACTCGTTCTGTCAAACTACGAGTAGATGTTTTCTCGACAACCCTAACATGGCGCCTAAGTTATCTCAAATTTTGACAGTGCCACAAGAGATAATCTGCGATTATTCTGTCATTTAGTCGTCCTCGATTTTGACGACGAGATGAGTAGACAAAATTATGATACCAAAAAAAAAAACTCCAAATTACCATGGCAGTTTCATAATTGTATTTATTGTAGTTATAATTTCATTTTACAACATATTAATACTTCTGTGGTTATGATTAATGATTCTGTGGCGTAGAGAAGCACTATTACGTATACGAGTATCACTTTCAGTAATAACCAGTGACTTTGCCAATATGGTGATTAACGAAATCTAGGGATTATGGCTGTATGGCAATATCTAATGAAATCACCACTTCTTTTCTTAAGGGTGGTGATTAACAACATCTAGTGTTTTATGGTTATACTCGTAATAGCGAAATCAACTCCACCTGCATATTTATCTGAAAATCAGTCCTTTTGGTAAGTGTGGTGATCAACAAAATTTGCAATATCATGGGCTTTATGGTGATTGTTACTATAACAATCTTCGCTTTGTCAAATTGTGCTCGTTGGCTCATTTGTCGACTGTGGTTATTATCTAGTGAGTATATTCATCATTTGACTAGCCTTTTCCCAACTATGTTGGGGTCGGCTTCCAGTCTAACCGGATGCAGCTGAATACCAGTATTTTACATGGAGCGACGGTAACTGGGAAATACGATACCCCTTGGTAAGACTGGTTGTCAGACTTTCGGGCTTCTGACGACCCGTAACGACTGTCAAAGCTCCACGAATAACAGCCGGGACCAACAGCTTAACGTGCTTCCGAGGCACGGAGGGATCTTGGTATATCTAGTGAGTATATTATGTGCCACTAATTTTCTTTTCCGTCATTTTGTATTTTAATTTCGGCATGCCAAAGAAAAACATTTAATTTTAATCAAAAAAGTCAGTTACACAAAGCACTTAACAAAATTAAAAGAGGTGGACGTAAAATAAATATAGTACATACTAATTCCATAGGCAAAATCGAATGAATGAGACGGAACCTCAAGCCGATGTTGCTATGATAAAAATGATTTGTTTTTAATGACTTCCTACATCGGTTTCTCGTCACGAGATAAAGAAGTCAAAGTGCTTTTTTCAAGTTTACTCGAGCCTAACGGTCATGTTAGGCATAAGAATAACGTCAGCATCGTAGACAAATTTCGACAAATCGAGAAAAAGAGCGATCTCGCGCTTGTCATGTTAGCCCTGAAGGACGCCTCTCTGTGCTGTTTGTTCCCCTATTTATAGCGATGTTAAAGTGCTGGCCAGTGGAATGTGACTTGTTTGCGTACAGGCTCCTTATTGGCCGGCGCTTGCGACTGTTTCAGAACTTTTTTTACAACGGGATCTCCGCTTTCAAGCCCTTCTACACAATCGGAACCACTAACAGGGGTTAGCTTGGTTGAGTTGATGTTAAAATCAACTGTGTAGACGTAGGTTGATGTCAATATTTGGTTTGTCAACTGAGCGACCTTCCAGCCACCTTGGTTGTGGGCGCATCCTTCTCTACCAAGGGCAAATAGATGTCATTGAGTTGAGCTTCGACCGTGTGGATGCCCGTTTTCCCGTTCGGCTGCGCCATTTGCGTCCTGAACGTCGACCGTCACGGTGCCTTGTGTTGTGATCAAGACGGCGGCGGCGCGAGATCGTAAAATTCTAACGGAGTTTCTAGAATTATATTCTGATTTTCCCTGCCTATGGGATTTGAGCTCCGATCAATGTAAAGATCGAAACCAAAAAAAGTCAAGCTTGGGAATTGCTGGCACAAAAATTCAAACAAATACGTATTTCATATGATACCCCACATGCCCTAGTAGCCCCACTTCGAATTTTAAAGAAACCCTTTCAGTCCCTGTGGCACAAAAAATATAAAAAATATATTTTTATTTCTTTCTTATTTGCAAAATAGTTGGGCAAACGTCATCTAAAACTATTCCAAAATTCAAGTTGATAGCGTTAGTAGTTCTTGAGATATCCAGCTGTGACCTACGGACAGTCAGAGAGACAGACTGAGTCGCACCATAAGAGTTCCTTTTTACGATTTTGGTACGGAACCCTAAAAACGCTTTCATTACCAACAATTTCTAATAATTTGAATCCAATCATTTCTCCACACTTAATTTTCTTTAGAAAATCTAGTAAAAGAATATTAAATAGAATACCTTGTAATGAATAACCTAAATAAATTCAATTAAATAAAAAAACTATAAATTTCCCATATTTCGGGTAATTTGCACACGTGATTATTGGCAATATTGGCCTTTGATGAATTCTTTGAATGAAGATTGATCTTAATGAACAAAATCGGAAACTGAGTGATTGGATTATTCATGTAGAGTACGTACTCGTACCTATGAAACGTGATTCCTTGATATTTATTCTTCCGATCACTTACGGTTTTTACACACAATTTGACCACACAAGACATGTTATATTTTGAATTTTTCGCCGCCTAGACGTGTCGACTGTGTTGACGTTTGCGCGCGTAAGGGCAGACTATTGTGTGAATGTGTGCGGTACGTACAGCGAGCTGGCTGACTCTGAGTGACACAGTTTTTTGTTAGCGAGAATCTGTCCGACTTTTTATACGTCCATGGTTTATACAAACACTTTTACACGGCAAAAATATTTTTAAAATAGAACTGGATGAGGTTGGTACATCGGTACGTCATACAATTTTAATTCCCATAAAATTCTGATACAAGTAAATATACAATAATCTGCTTTAAACATTTCTAGGATGGCAATAAGATCTGTTCCAAACATTTGACCTAGATAAGATATCAGTCAACTGAGACATACACCTGGTCTGATCATACATTTGGCTGGTGTGTGCTTACATTAGCACACACCAGCTTACGCTTGCAGGAGGAACATAAGTGTGAAAATATGTTACCACATAAGATACAGTAACCACATGCCAACAACGTTAGAATACATCAGACCACAGCAGTAAGAAGGCAGCGTGGGCCGGGCCTTAATCAATGGAGACAAACACTACTCTCATTTGTGAATCAGGTCGAGTTGGTTTAGCTAAGTCATCACTCATTATCTTGAATCTGTCTGTAACCTAAATACATGATTCGCTCCAACTTACTTTGGAAGAAAAAACAATAAAGGTAATGCTCGTGTTTGGATTATGGTGGCATTCAAAAATTTCTATGACACTGCTCTGTTTTTTTTTTAATATCTTCGTCAGAAAGTTCAAGATAAGGTCACTTCTAGGAAAAATATCTTAGATTTTATAAACAATCCAATAAGCGCATTATCAAACTTCGTCACATTCTGCAAATTCGCTAAAACTCTAAGATATAAATTATGAAGTATAATTATTATGGTTATGGCAAATAGAATGAAAATTCAATATCTCAATATAAGGGGTTGAAACCTGATCGGATTCCGGAACAACTAGGCCGTCGTACCCTCTCTAACCTCTACCTTTTCGCGAATACCAAAACAAAGTTAAATCAATCTTCCGCCTGGAAGTTCATCCGACGTTGTGTCTTCATCAACAATGATTCATTCAGTTGCAAGATGTCCATCCACAGTTTGAACACCATCAAATATTTATTTTCAGCTGTTGCCTTTTACGAGCTCCATGTGATACGTAGGACGTGGCTACTCTTTACAGAACAACACACGGAAGTAAGCATGAATAATAAATAATGTGTACAATCAGGGGTGATGTGGAATTAGTCCCGCGGTGCTAGGGGATGCAGGCAGGCCGGTGCTACACTGGTGGATTAATTTACGAAGACTAAACAGAAACAAGTCTTGTAGTGTATTTACAAGTAACACCGCAACGGACCAAGTAGCTTAGTGGATGACAGGCCGAACAGTTACTTTAATAGTTTTAATGGTAGATGAGGTAACCAGTAGATAATTTAACGCCATGGATTTTGTGTAGTTGATCGTAATTGCTTTACTACTCTTGACAACAGTTCCCGGTACAGGTACTGAAACTTCCCTCAGGTTGAAATTATCTAACTATAACAAAGCCCAATGGACTTTGTCGTTTTATGAGGTGCAACTTACATTCAAGCTAAGGTTGGTAAAGTTTGGCTAATAAAAGCAATTTCTCAAATCAACAGCCTTATCGTCATTTACTAGACAAAGTTCCGATCGCAAGCCACCCGGATTATAACTGGGTATTACAAGCGTTAGTCATCGAAACTTGATAAAGTACTAACTAGGTTCTATATTTTGTTTAGGAATGCTGCGGTTCTAGACTACGTAGCTAGAGGTATTGATAGGTTTAAATATACCGAGTATAACGAGGAACTCATTAGTTATGCAACTTCGTGGATTGTGAACCTACTGTAGGATTTCCATTCAGCAGTCACAAGTCTAGTTATAGACGACTGATTAAAACGATGGACAGTTTTTTCTAAATAAAAACATTGGTAGGTTCTTCCATCATTCCCTGCTGTTAAGAGTGGAGCTAACTACCTGCGCCTGTGTTCCCGAACGCATACAACCCGAATCTCTTCCTGAGCAGGCTTCTTCTGGGTAAGCTCACTCCATCGTAGACTTTGTCTCTGTCACCTCTGACCTAGGCTAGAGTCAAGAGTTTGCTCTTGACTCTAGCTCCATCTCAAATAAAAAATTAAATAATCACTAATCTGCGCCTGGCATCCCTAGAAGATTTTCCTGTACCTTCTTTAATTTTTTACCAGCATTATGAACGTCCAGGATATCGAATAATTATGAATATCGAGTAATTATGTTCTGAGTCAGAACATAATGTATCATGTAAGTGTAACTGTTCGCAGAATGTATGTGGAGCATAGCTACAGTACTGCGTAGGTACCTACATTGCCGGCCAGCGACAATGGGGCACAAAGCCAAAGGAGGAATTATGTGAAGGATTACGTGCGGCACACGACACACCGCTGACACACTGCCCACACACATACGAGTACCACGACAGAATAGCTGGACACCTCCGTTTGTGTGAGGCGGAATTATGTACGAAGTCAAATTGACTTAGTGATCGATGAAACTGTTTTAACTATTGTTCTTTAAGTAATAAAGAACACGACTCAATGCCATACAAGCTTAACTCTGAAGTAGAAAAATAACTGATTTGTAGTTACTTCAGCATTTATGGGTATATTAGGCGTTCACAATTTGATATGTTCGCATCGCGTGACGTGGACACTTTTGTCGATAAATGACAACATCATCTCCATAACATATTCACACACATTTCCTCCGTAATCGATAACTTGATAACATAATCTGCGTCACCTGTCGTGCACACCGGCGCTGATCAGCTTACCTTTGCGTCACCCGCTTGTGATAGGGATACGACCTTAAATTGCATGAATGAATCCATTTTCAATTTAACAACAATTTCAATATCGTACATGTATACAAGTGTGCAACCAAAGAGGACTAAAGAAATCTTCGCTTTCTCAGTTCAATGGAGCAGAGAGGACGCATCACAATCGTAAAGACGTGCCAATAAAATAGTTTCTGCGTATCGTAGGTACCGGCTGTACGCCAGACATGAAAGGAGATTTGGATCCAATAGATTGTACATGTATTAATGTAAATAACATTAGATCAAAGGAACTTTCTTATATGAGTATCGCGTTTGAGGTACTTGCCAAGTTTTATTAAGTTTCAATGAAACTGCAAAGGAACAAATGGAATATGGAAGGGCCGATGCAAAAGTAATTTATTAAGGTGTTTCAGAAGAAAAGTCACTTCTGAACGGCTGTAAACCTCGTCGGAACTAATCAAGAGCGCCCACTTTATACGGCCTCGTGGAGTTTGGAAAGTTCCGCTCACAAAGCTCGTCTATTTAACTGACACATTTTTGCAACGAACACCGCGCCCCTCACCTCGCGCGCCGCAACGCCCGACAAAATTATATTTTACACCACAAAATACCCTAATTTAGCCACTTCTAAGGAGATTAAATACAAATTGATTCACGATTGATTTCGGGTCTGCACATTTAAGTTTGATAGGAAGTTAATTCGACGTCTAATTGCAGGTTCGAGTCAGTACTCTCGAGTTGTATAACTTCACATTTATGATAAATAGCCGATCATGAATTCGATTTTACTTTTATCGAGGTTAAATGTGTCTTGAGACAAATATAGTAACTAAGTGGGTAGATACAAAACTAAACGGTCGGTTTTATTTACATAAAAAGAGTCCATGTGGGCAGCATGTGGCACAGCCATGTGAGAGCTACGGAACTTTAATCCGTCAGTCAAGTGGTGGTCGGAATTTGAAGCGTCTTCCACACTTCGCGAAAGATCCTTCATTTTAAATATGAAGGCTTCCAGAGTGCCTCTACACAATTTATATACGTGAGTGAATTTTATAAATTCGTTCATAACTCATAACTTTCGAGTGGTGTTACGGGTAATCCTTGGCGCCTTTATGTGACTATTAAAAGATACGCCCACTTGGTTTAGCTTCCATTTTGCGATAAAATTCGTACGCATAAAACGAAATCCTTAATTTTACATAAGCTCTTCTCTGAATATTTTAACAAGTGTATTTAATTAAATAGTGGGTGTAATATAGCTAGGTACCTAACTAGTTTTCAGCGCAATTCTGGCAACAAGTAATTACGATCTTGCAAACAATACGAGCTCAAGTTAAATTGTTTTTATATAAGTTCTTGTTAAGAGTGTCTGGCACGTCTGAAACGTGAATCGTCATACCTACTTACCTACGAGTACTATTGTTTCATAGAGCATTTAATTCTACTGTACTACTAAATTTAAGTAGGTAAGTATAGGCTTTATTAAGCAAAATACACATAAGATTTCACGTCGGTTTTCCTCTAAAATTCAACACTCAAAATATGATAATACCATCTCAGAATTTGTATTAGGTAGGTACCTATCTAACATGCGCCGTGGGCCCGCGACCTTGTTGCCGGCTAGTTGAAGCCCCAGAGACTGGGCTACAAAGACACCGGCGGCCCTTGGGCATAAAGGACGCCTAATCCACTTAGGGCGCATCTCACAGGCCGGTTCATTAAGAGCGCCATCATTTATTTATTAAATAATCCTTTTTGCTTTTTACAATCCTGTTAACTTCGCCGATGTTACCCACATTTACCAAAAGGAATAAATTATAAAGGCACTTTTAATTATATTTAATGTTTAAAATAAAGGAAATAGTTTTAAGTAAGTACTTAATTAGTACAAAGGATCAACCATCCGGTGCGTGTATCACGTATCTTAAACTGATTTTCAGATATTTTGATAGAATGCACTAGTGTGATAGGATGGTAGGTCTCCGGTACCGCTCTTATGAATGGGTAGGACACAGATAATCTGCCAGCGGTCGAAGATACCGTTTTCCAAACTTAAGTTAAAAATGTGAGTGAGTGGTTTCAGCAATGATTTTTTAGTAGTAAAATTAGTCTGATATTAAATTCATCCAGTCCGCCGGCGTTGTCAATTTTAAGTTGATCAATAAGTTTTTTTATTTCATCCTCATCTGCAGGGTGGAAGAAGAAAGAGTGTGGTGTGGTTTCTCGTGGTGTATATTTGCCCGCAAGGGATGCTTGGGTCTCGGACAATAGCGTCAGTTTGAGATCAGAAAGATTTTTGTCTAGAGAAGTGAAATAAACACTACAGCTGTTAACCATGTTGTTTAATTACGAATGTTAACCATGATTGGATAATATAGTGCAGATTCCTTGAATTAATATGGGATAAGTACGTACCTATGTGGCTAAGGTAGCTCGTGGCTAAATAATAACAGCCGCACGGGTCGTTCCATCTGGTTAGCTGCGCTTTCTGGGGTTGGTCTGTGGATGGGTGACCATCTTTACATACCGAGACTCCTCCGTGATTCGGAAAGCACGTCAAGCCGTGGGTCCCAGCTGTCATTCGTGGATCTTTGACTTCGTTACGGGTCGGTAGAAGCCCAACAGTCTGACAACCAGTCTTACCAAGTGGTATCGTATTATCCAGTAACTGGGTTGTGGAGGTCAGATAGGCAGTCGCTCCATTTAAGATACTGGTATTCAGCTGCACCCGGTTAGACTGGAAGCCGACCCCAACATAGTTGGGAAAAGGCTAGGCAGATTGATTGACGTATCTACACATGTTAATTACTGAAATAGGTAGATGGAAAAATAATTTGAAGAAAAATAAAGATATGTTGGAACTGCCGAAGTAAAATTAAAACTTGGATTGAATTTCGATTCCTAACAATGGGTGGGTCGTTTCTTCCGCTACGACGCAAACCAATGTGCGATGGTTGAAAAGAATCGGCCGCGCGCCGCTGCCGGTGTGCATTGGTCGAAGTTACGAGCGGCCGTGCAAGCGAGCGTCTTACTGAAGTCGTGTGTTTTCACCTAATTCTCCGGGGAATACAATAAAACAGACGTGACGTTATGTTAGACTGTGTTTATGCTTATCCTACTCAGTTTAGCTGCTTTCTTCTAATTGAAAGGCCGCAGCGAACAGCGTTGTTTGAAAACGTGAAAGTAAAAAAAAAACCAGCCAAGTCTAATAGAATTTTGTTGTAGCCTGTTCAAATAATAACCACTAAAATTAGGTTGTTTGTTTGTCTCCTGTTCGCTGAATATTCTCACCTAGGAACACAAACTTGTTTTTGCGATGAAGTTTATCCGTAGGAACGCTCTTAAATTACACCAAATAGTAAAGTCGAAGCTAAAGTCGCCAAAAGCTGCGCAAACTTAAATTGGATCTCTCAGTCCGTGCTTCGTTTACAATCGACCAGGAGGACAGAAAGCTGTACAATTAATGCACAGCTGGATAATTGGATATTGATTCCTAGAAACGAATAACTTAGATATTTTTACGAGATAAGAGGTGTGTTTATTGAAGTAGAAGTTAAATTACATGGTTATTTAATATCGAACCATATATAAAAAAAAAAATCACAATTCAATATCATAAAACCACTAAGAATTTCCTTGGGGACTTGCCGAATACAGAACATAATACTCATTAACTACATCATACACAAGCACACGTTACACCCACTCATAACACCAATCTCGCTTAACATCCACCACACTGATTCATAACAAGACAATACTACTCTTTACACTTTAGTCATACTTCCTAATTATACCTGCTTTTTCCTATTTTTGTTAATTTTTCTTTTGTTAATATTTTATTTTTTATTTTGCTTGCTGCATGCATCCCTTCCTTGATAAATGATTTTTATTTCTGTAAGTAGGTTTGTACAAACACTTTTACAAGTCAATCATGTTTTTTTTTTAAACTAGATGAGGTCGGCGTTTCCTATCTGACTACTCTGAGAAGAAAGGCCGAAACAAACTCAGAGGTCACAGTATCTTATAAAGTCCATTGGTGTCTGAAATGGTCTTTTGAGGAAAGAACCACACAGATTGAGAGGACCTGTCCAGTCAGTGCACGCATTTGTCAGTAATCGCGCAGCTCAACTTAGAACTTAAGGAGCTCAACGATTCGACGAACAATACCAAAGAAAGGACATTGGGGTAGGCCGCATAAATTACTCAAACTGCCAGACCATGATTAAAAATAACTGAGAGAAAAATAAAACAAACAAAAAAAAAACAATGACCTACATAGTCTTCACATTCACAATAAATTAAAATAATATAATACTTTACAAAGTAAATATTCATGTCAACATTCAGTATGCAAAAATAAAAAAATTAAATAAAATTTGGAGCAGTTCAATCCAAAGCCTTTTTGTCCTCAATATAATCTTTAACGGTATAAAAAGCTTTCTGACACAACTTGCGTTTAATGAATGATTTGAATTTATTAAGGCTCAGATCTTGAACGTGGCTTGGGAAGTTTATTATAAAAGCGTATACTCGTACATTGACACCTGAATGAGCCACCTATTTTCTTGAGCCTTGTTGGAGGTACAACAAATTTGTGTTTGTTCCTAGTATTTATATTGTGGATATCACTGTATTTTTTTAAACAATTTAATGTTTTTATGGGCATATAAAAGATTTTCAAAAATGTACTGAGAAGGCAAAGTCATTATATTAATCTCCTTAAATTTCTCTCTGAGAGATTGCCTCGGACTTAACTTATAAATGCATCGAACAGCACTTTTCTGCAAAACAAAGATAGTCTGAATGTCGGCTGCATTTCCCCACAACAGAATACCGTACGACATTACACTATGAAAATAGCTAAAGTACACTAAACGGGCTGTCTCTATGTTGGTTAAATTACGAATTTTCCTAACAGCGTATGCTGCGGAGCTTAGCTTTTTTGACAATTTATCTATATGTATGTGGGGCCCCACTGAAGCTTAGCATCCAAAGTTAAGCCCAAGAATACTGTGCTATCTTCAGGATTCAATTCTTCTTGCATTGTATTGTACTCAATTTATGCTTATTGAATGGGAGAGCGCCTTGACTTCCATAATACAAGTGTTACTTAGTTTGGAAGTCAAGAGATCCTTTTCTTGTACGTTCATAATATGCAATAAAGTTTTTTTTTTCAAATCACACTATTCCAAATCAAAGGAATGAGTTTTTTTTTTTTTTTGTTGCTTCTCCAAGCTGAATTGACCAACCACGTATACAAAATTCGTGACTCAAGTACTAAGTAAACATGGAACCGAGGAAGTGCTGTTCCAAAGGACGTCTACACTCTGTTACACGTTTCATTTCGCGACCCATGTGCAGCGACCGTCGAGGTCGGGACACAAAGGACTGTCAACCATGTAAACTAGTGCTAGCACGAGACCGCGGCGAACTTATATCCAACAACAAATGTGCGCACGATTGCCTGTCACTGACAAGACAGCCGAGTTTCTTGGCGGCAGTGCGATCTAGTTAATTGAACTTAATAACTGGGTCCTATTTTGTTTTTGTACGACTGGCACTGGACGGAGCTTGGTGGTGAGAAGTAACTTCAGTGTTTTGTTTGTTATCTAATTTTGAGGGGTAGGTACAGTCCAGGATTTTGGCAGAAGCTAGTGCAATAGTAACTGGTGCTATTCAAAGGCTCAATCTACATATGTAGTAACTTAGCTTAGCGAGTGATATATTATGGCTTGTGTGAAACGATATCACGTGTATACCGACAGACGGAATCTCTTTGTTAATAATTTCTGTTAAAATCTGCAATATTTTAGTAATTTAGGTTACACGCAAATTAAGCAGTTATAATGAGATTCACTAAATAACAGCATTATTTTTATAAACTCCGCCAGTAATTTCGTGCTAATTACGGTCAGTGAAAATTAAAATGTGTACTAACTTTGCGAACAACTCACCGACCAACGAGGCCGTGTGTTATTTTTCAATAGGTAGATTCGTTACATAATCTTGTTTATTTTTCTCATTCCAGTGTACGTAGGTACGGGCTAACTGCAAAAATGAAGGCGTAATTTAAAGGGACTTAAATATACATAATGTCGACGAGGACCACAAAAGATTTGCTAAGAAAAGAAATTAATTAGCCGACGATATTAAAACTCGGATTTGAGACCCTTTCACGAGTACCCAGCGAATACCGAGCCGACGATACCGGGGGAGAAGGAATTCGAGGCGTTTATAATAGAAAAGGTTTACAAAGCTGCCGATCGGATTTAATGAACAATTTAAAGAACCAAGTCATATTTTATTTCTAACGGGGTTGTGAATTATAGATCTACTACAAATCTAGATATTTCCCCTCGTAAGCAAACAGTACGTTGTGACATGCCATGGGGACAAAAGAATTAACCTTTGCACAGAGCTAGCCAACTGGGGCAGAAGCGTCGTGATCAAAGGAAACACTAGGTAGGCTCACCTCCTGCCATGCTCTGAATGCCTGGTACGCAGGGCGCGAGGTCGCGCGTACTATAAGCATGTAGTACGTCACCGTATGTGGGTCACAGGGCCCCAGGGCACGTGCCATAATATGCGGTAGGGTATCTATCGCGGAAAATATTTTGCTTTTTTTGACATTCTGTCCAACCGGCCATCCTCAATAAAAAGGAATTTGATGGCCGAATACCTCCCGTATTTTGGAAAAAATGTGAGTACGGGAAAATACCACATCATTATAGCATTGAGGGGAAACAGCTAAAAAAACCTACAGATATGTCGTTTAGTTACGTCGTACATTTGCTGTCGCTGACAATATCGATGTCCGTGCAATGTGTGTTTGCAAATCCGACAAATCAGTATAACTAAAACTAACAAATAGGCACAACTGATTCATTATAGTGGACCAGTTTGGTAGAAACGAGAATGAGATATATAAATTGATACACCTAACTAGCGATTAATAGAGTCTAGGTAAAGTTATGCTTAATTAATCAGTTCAACATTTTAGAATAGAAGGCCAATGCGAAAGATACCGAAACGATATCCAGCGCCTCCAACAAAAACATTTCTTTTGTAACTTTTTTTTTATATCCTGAGAAAGTATTCCAAACAAGTATATTGCATTTTTATCGTCCCTTCGTTTAACTGGATTATACGTATATACAACACAAAACTTGTTCGCCAAGGTCGGTTATCAAAGTACAGTCTACACCCGGGAGGCCATTTAATAAAGTCGCCTGTCCTCGCCCGAAGCAATGTGACTTGAATTTATTACTATCTATACAAAAGTAAACCGAAGTATTCCAACATTTTGCCAACGGGGGCGTAGCTCAGATGGTAGAGCGCTCGCATGCGAGAGGTACCGGGATCGATACCCGGCGCCTCCAGCTGTTTTTGTTACCAGACCTTGTGTATTATTTACAGTCATGATTACAGTATCAGATGTTGTAGAAGTGCAGATTTTTCATGAAGTACCAAAAGCAAATGAGAATGATGATGATGACTTCCACGACGTGTCAAGTTGCAAAATGAAACATGGTGTAAAATGTCAAGCAATCTGTCTAGCCTTTTCCCAACTATTTTGGCATCGGCTTCCAGTCTAACCAGATACAGCTGAATACCAGTATTTTACATGGAGCGACTGCCTATCTGACCCCCACAAACCAGTTACTGGGTAATATGATAACCCTTAGTAAGACTGGTTGTCAGACTTTCGGGCTTCTGACTACCCGTAACGACTGTCAAAGATCCACGACTGACAGCCGGGACCAACGGCTTAACGTGCGTTCCGAGACAAGATGTCTCGGTATGTAAAGATGGTCACCCATCCACGGACCAACCCTGGCAAGCGTAACATAACCTGATGGATCGACCCGTGCGGCTGTTATTACTTAGCTACGAGATGTAATTATGTAATTATTTCGAATACATTGACCTCGTTCCGGCGTTTCTTGTTCTCTGCGTTTAATTAAAACATAATTATACCGGGAGACTATAATTTCAAAGCAGCACAGTCGCTAGTGAAACTTACTTGAGTTTTGAAAAGCGTCGCTAACAAAGCGTCTCGCCACAAGAAGGCTTGACTCTCCTTCACGTCATGACATCCTGGTGTCGCGTAATAATCCCTACTGTTTTCGTCATTACGACAAAAATACAACACACGTAAAATGTCATTTCAGTGAACTCGCTTCCTATTTTATAACCGACTTCAAAAAGGTTTTCAATTCGACTGTATTTTTAGGGTTCCGTAGTCAACTAGGAACTCTTATAGTTTCGCCATGTCTGTCTGTCCGTCCTCGCTTAATCTCTGTGACCGTTAGCACTAGAAAGCTGAAATTTGGTACCAATATGTATATCAATCACGCCGACAAAGTGGTAAAATAAAAATTGGAAAAAAATGTTTTATTAGGGTAGCCCCCTATATGTAAAGTGGGAAGTGATTTTTTTTTATTTCAACCCTAACGTGTGATATATTGTTGGAAAGGTATTTAAAAAAGAATAGGGGTTAACTAAAATCATTTTTTGATAATGTCAATAATTTCGGAAATAATCGCTCCAAAAGTAAAAAACAATGTGTGTGTCCCGTCCCCCTCTAACTTTTGAACCATAAGTTTAGAAAATATGAAAAAAATCTGAAAAGTAGAACTTTCTAGGAAAATCATTTTGAACTTGATGGAAACAACAGTTTTTGTACAAAAAAGACAAAAGTTGTACAAAATAATTTCTGGACTAAGTTTGTAGTATAATCGACTATATGCAAGCATTTTTTTAACCTCGTTTACATATTTTATTATCCTGAACGTATCTTTTTTCAAACAAAAAAAGAATTATATCATCGTTTCCCTAACTGCACCCCTTCTCTTTTGGACCTGATGATTGTCTCTAATTCTAATAATGTAGCTGTCCACGGTCAGCTCACTGCTTGTTTTTCTTACCACGACTTAATCTTTATGTCCTACAGGATTCGCCCTCCGAGGCGTAAGCCGAACTATATTTTCCTTAGAAACTATAAGGGTATAGACCTGGAGGCATTGCTGCGTGATGCTGGTAGTATCGACTGGACTAATGTTTTAGAGAGCGCATGTATCAACGATATGGTTCACATTTTCAACAGCACAATACTGAGCTTATACGATCGTCATGCTCCAATCCGTCGAGTCAAGGTCAAGTATGTTCCGGCTCCCTGGCTTACTCCTGCCATTAAGGATGTGATGGCGAGTAGGGACAGATCCAAAAAGAGGTACAAACGCTGTCCTTCCGAGCACAATCTGATTGCGTACAAGGTGTTGCGTAATCGCTGCAGTCGTATGTGTAGAGATGCAAAGAGGAGCTACTTCCATAATTCTCTCGACAACCGTAACTCTTCAGAAGTCTGGAAGTTTCTGAAAACTGTCGGCATTGGTAAGTCTCAAGTTATTTGCAGTAATGACACTGACGTGGGTGCCCTTAACAAACACTTCTCTCATCCCCCAGTTACTTTAGATCCGCACGTCAAATCAGCTTCTTTAAATAAACTTTCCTGTTTGCCAGTGCCACAGTGTTCTTCTTTCCAATTTAGTCCTGTGAGTGAAAATGAGGTCAAAAAAGCAATTTCTGCTATTTCCTCGTCTGCAGTTGGTAATGATAATCTTTGCTCAAGAATGATTTCTCCTATCCTCCCCACATTACTCCCCATCTTGACCCACATTTTCAATTTCTCCTTGTTTTCTTCTACAGTTCCTGAGGCCTGGAAACAAGCCCATATCATCCCCTTGCCCAAAATTTCTAGCCCGGACTCACCGTCCGATTTTCGACCCATTTCTATCCTCCCTTATCTCTCTAAAGTTCTTGAGCACATTGTTCATCAGCAACTTTCTGCCTTTCTAGCTGCGAATGACCTTCTCAGTACTTTTCAATCTGGTTTTCGACCCGGTCATAGCACGGTCACTGCTCTTTTGAAGGTTACTGATGACATCCGCTGGGCTATGGACCGCAAATCTCTTACCTTACTTGTACTTCTTGACTTTGGCAGTGCCTTTAACTCTGTTGATTTCGACATCCTTCTAGGGATCCTTAAGTCTTTCAATTTCTCTTCTAGTACTATCGGTTGGTTCGACTCCTATCTCAAAGGCCGGTCGCAGCGTGTTTGTCTCGACGGGTCTTTTTCTGATTGGTGCTCTCTTACTGCAGGGGTGCCTCAGGGTGGCGTCCTCTCTCCTCTTCTCTTTTCCATTTTTATCAACTCTGTCTCCAGTGTCATCTCTTCCTACTTCCATCTCTATGCTGACGATCTGCAGCTGTACAGCCATTTCTTAAGGGAAGATGCGGAAGCCACTGTGTGTGCCATGAACAGAGACCTGGATTTGATTAGCGAATGGTCGCGGTCCTTCGGACTGCAAATCAACCCTAGGAAATCCCAGGCTATAATTATTGGCGGCAGATATATGCGGAATAGGCTCGATGTTGCGTCGCTGTCTCCACTCTGTCTGAATGGAGTTCAGATTGAATTCGCAAATACGGTTAAAAACCTGGGGGTGACCTTGGACTCCTATTTATCGTGGACTGACCACGTTGCTCAAGTCAGTCGTAAAGTGCACTACACTTTTCATTCTTTGAAAAGCCTCCAGTGCTTCTTACCCCTGAACACCAAAATCTCCCTTGCTCAAACTCTCATTCAGCCTATTATTGACTACGCAGATGCCTGTTATTTGGATGCCACCGAGGAGCTTTTGAATAAACTTGAGCGTTTACAAAATATCTGTATTCGTTTTGTTTTTAACCTTAAAAAGTATGACCACGTTTCTAACTTTCGCAAGACTCTCAAGTGGCTCCCTATTCGACTTCGCAGGAACTCTCGCATATTGTGTCTGCTATTTAACATCCTTCACAACCCTAAAACACCTTCCTATTTGCGGGAACGCTTTTCTTATGCCCGTCCTTTTGATGCGCTTTGCAGGTCGCATCTTAGAAACCTCCTAAAATTTCCTTCCCATTCCACTGACTTCTACACCTACTCCTTCACTGTGCACGCGGTTCGGTTGTGGAATTCACTACCACCTGATATTAGGGACTGCCAAACTGTTGCAGTATTTAAAAGAAGAGTGAAAGAACACTATCTTTCCATTTCGTCATAGTTATTTTAGTGATATTTATTCTAGAAGTATGTATGTATTTAAGTATTTGTTATATGTTTTGTTAGCTTAGTGAATTGTTTTTTAGATTTTATGTATTTTTATTTTCTCTCTTATTCTTACACACGGTGTCTACATCTCTTTTTATCCCCTGTCCTATCGCAGGTATGCTGGAAGAGATTTCTTTAGAAATAACCATCACCTTTGTACGTAATTTTCTGTTCCTTTATTCTTGTCTGTTTATTTGTGTGTACATAAATGGTTAAATAAATAAATAAATAAATAAATTATTAAAATCGGTTCTCGCAATCCAAAATTACCACCGAAAACTTCTGGCACGTCTATGTATTAATTAGTAACCCAATTCCCCGAGAGATGGCGCTGTAGGTACTTATTACATTGGGTCGGGTATTATCGAATTGTTCGGTTGGTAGTCCGGTCAATCTAGACATTGGAAGGTACATAAATTTACAACAAGCTGAATTGCACCTGTTTCTTATTTTTAGTGTTTTTAACGAAACATGCATATCGATACTTATCTAGGCAGGTGGTTTTTTTCGGAGCTTTGTACATAGAAAGAAGAAACCGAATCCCGTTCGTGATAAAGGAAAAAACAAACAAATTAAGGGACTGGATTTCATTCTACCTGATATTCTCATATTTATACTTATGTAGGTATACCAATTGAAAAATATTTTTACTTAAATTACAGCTTCAGAGATATACGTGGCGGACTTATGCATATTTTGACGATTACAACTTTTACAACTCTTTGATTCGTTGTATCTCAAAAACGGTGGCTCTCAGAAAAACAAGTATTGATACATTTTTTGTAGAGAATTTTATGATTAACAATTTTTATCTAAGGTGATTATATGATAAAACTTACCGTTTTGCTGAAAATCGCGACAAACCAATTTTTTTCAAGATTTTTGACCTTTGACCTCGAATAAATTTTTTCCAGGCATCGCAATGATTCGGAATTTTAAAATGTTATTTTTAATTATGTTTTGAACAGTTACACGCATTTGCAGCTTGTTGTAAATTTATGTACCTTTACTATTATTTTTTAGTCTAATTTGACCGGACTATGGTCTCTGCGCTCACACTGCGCTCCCGTTTGTGTTCGCGCTAAAAACCGTCACGAGTCGGAGCGCCTGCCGCGGAGCGTGCAATGTTGCACGCTCCGTGTTCGCGCACGTACCCACTACCGGGAGCAATTGCAGGAGCGCGGAGCGCTGCTGGAGCGCGAACATAATGGATACCCACCTTTAAACTCATAAGTGGGAACACTTATTGTGACGGACGGGAAACTACAGAACCCTACACTGAGCGTGGCCCGACACGCTCTTGGCCGGTTTTTTTTTTGTATGTTTATTACGCTATTGCTCAAAGATGGATGGACCAATTTGGTAAATTCTTTTTTTTTTGTTTCAAAGGGTATATATATACTCCCTAGATGGTCCCATATAATTTTATTAACTTTGCTTGGGTAGTTTTTGAGTTAGCTTCAATAATGCGTAATTTTCCCATTTAGTATAATATGGATGATACTTTAATCTATGCAGATGATGTTTTAATAACTTCCTATCACTGTTATTAACCGACTTAAAAAAAAGGACAGATTTGGAAAAATTCTTTTTTTGTTTGAAAGGATATACTTTCTAATTGGTCCCATTGTCATCAGGTCAGCATCTGTTGATAGTATCCTGGAGAAATCGATGAAATTCTTCAAATATTATAGGCACATCTATAGCGCCATTTGTTGAAGTGGAACTGATGATGAAGATCACAGATAGCATCGGAACTACTCAATAATAAGTATTTCACGGGTTGCGATTCGATTAGGTACTGTAGTAATTGTCGCTAAGCAATTTATGCTCGTCACAATGCATAGGCTGAAGTGGAGCTGCTGGTGACTTCACCAGTTCTCCTGGTACTTACCAGGAGAACTCCTCAACAACTAAAACTTCTTCCCTTATTAACTTCCCTGCATCGGGAAGAGCCATAAGTGATGAGTAGTGGACATTAGGCTATTGTAACTTAGATAAATTACAAAGTGCAAAATAAAACACATTTTCCAAAAAAAAAAATCAACAACCGACTTCCAAAAAAAAAAGCACAACCAAGTGAAAAATAACTTTAATTTCGGAAGTCAGTGGCAAAAACTATAATACAGACCCAAAGACTCCCCGAAACCCGACTTCCGAAAGTTATTTTTCACTTAGTAGTGCTTTTTTGGAAGTCGGTTGTATTTTTTTTTTTTGGAAAAGTTTTTTATTTACTTAGCCAGTACTGGTATTCGAATTTGTGTGGGGTAGGTACCACAACTAAAAAGTGAAAAATAAAATCTTTTTAGGAAAAAATTAAACGAAGTCTTTGGTTTCGTATTTTCGTTTATTGCCACCGACTTCCGAAATTAAAGTTATTTGTCACTTTGTAGTGTTTTGTTTTGAAAACCGGTTTTATTTTTTGCTAAAAAGTTTTTATATTAAAATAAAAACTTGGATACGTGTTATACTGAATTATAATGCCAATCAATCTGCTTGGCCTTTTCCCAACTATGTTGGGGTCGGCTTCCTGTCTAACCAGATGCAACTGAATACCACTAATAATGCGATCATGCCAAACAAGCAAAAGTAGACAAGACACCAATAATATACGTGTGAAAGCGCTCTACTAAGGGCTGATTTTTCCATTGCTATGTCGAATAAAATTGATGTCACAATTTAATATGGAACATCTGTAAGACTTGACAGGCCAGCTGGCGTGGTTGGTTAAGATACCACCTATCATATCGCAGGTCGTGAGTTCGATCCCCAAACAGGACAAACATTTGTGTGCATGAACATGTCTGTTTGTCCTGAGTCTGGGTGTAATTATCTATTTACGTATGTATTTACAAACAAAACAAAATAGTAGTGTATGTAGTATATCAGTTATCTGGTTTCCATATTACAAGCTCTGCATAGTTTGGGATCAGATGACCGTGTGTGAAATGTCCCAGGATATTATTATTACTTAAGTATTGGGTTGGCTAATAAGTAATGAGCGACATACAACTATTTTATTTATTTATTAAATGAATAATTGTTAATCATTAATAATATATTCACCGTCGTTTTCTACTACCATTCGCCATCTATCTGGCAAAGAGTGAATGGCGTCCGCATAGAACTTCGTTGGTTTTGAATTGAAGAAGTCATCTATGTATTGTTTCAAGTGTGGTTCATCGTTCATTACTAAGTGATCGGAACAAGCTGAAATCAGTTGGTGCTAAGTCCGGCGAATATGGAGGGTGGGGTATTATTTCCCAATTAAGCTCCAATAGTTTTAGCCTGGTACTCTTAGCAATATGTGGCCGGGCATTGTCGTGCAGGAAAAATATTTTGTCGTGTTGTGGACGTTTGCGATGGATGTCAAGCTTCAAGTTTTCGAGTTGATCACAATATACTGTTGCTGTAATCGTAGTATTAGTAGGAAGGAATTCCCAGCTTATTACTCCATGTATATCCCACCAGACAGAAAGCATTACCTTGCGAGGATGAAGATCAGCTTTTGACGTTGGTTTTCCCTGTTCTTTACATCCCAGCCACTGGCGCTTGCGTGTGTGATTGACATAGAGAACCCACTTTTCATCTCCAGTGACAAGATGATCTAACCAATTAAATGTGCGGCGGAAAGATAAAAGTTGTACACAAATCTCGGCTCGGTAGGTCAGCTGATCTTTACTTAATTGATGGGGTACCCAAACACTATATTTGTAAGTCTTTCCCAAACCATGTAAATGATTTTCTATGGTGCCATGAGAGCACTCGAGCTGAACAGCCAAATCGCGTATAGTTCTTCGAGGATCTTCTTCGATTAATAGTTTTAATTTATCGATATCTATTTCCACGGGGCGCCCAGACCTTGGTTGATCGGTTAAGGAAAAATCGTTATTGCGGAACCGTTGGAACAAGCGCTTTGCTGTTGCTTCGGAAACTGCATCGTGAGCTATCCTTTGACATATATTACGTGTAGCTTCTGCAGCAGAATGCCCAGATTGTAACTCATATAATAAACGATGTCGTACGTGGGTTTTAATATCACTCATTTTTTTGTGAACTTTAACGCACTACCAGCCAAATTATCAATAACGCGCATGAGCGCGACTCGCTCTTTATATACCCTCTGCTACAGAACCTTCTGGAACCTTTCCGAAAATTCTAGAAATTATAAACTAAAACGCTCATTACTTATTAGCCAACCCGATAGTACTCATAATCGTTAACTATACAAAATTCAATTTAAATTGCTGCGGTGAGTGGTTAAAAGCTTATCAATTACCTCGTTACCATAAGTCAGTGGTTTTTACAACAAGGAAAAACAAAGGTTCACCCTCATGGAGCGTTCCGGGGGTAAACTAACTGTCTGTGAAACTAATTTTAATGGTTGCAAAGGGCCTCGGGCGCATATTTTGTCGGAAAAACGGGAGGGATACGAGTACGAGGCCTGAAGTACAACAAAACCGCATGACATATTTGAACAATCCTCTATGGGTGAAAAGGAGACCATGGAAGGAATTTCACAGACGTATATTATTTAAAACAAGAACACCTATTCAACTACCTGACATTAAGTTTATTAGCTTTAAATAATTAACCTAATATTTTATTTTCAGGCCATAAAGAGATTAGAACACGTTATGAAAAAACGCCTTTCAACTTGAGACCAGCTCGAATGTACCATTATTATGTTCGAAAAGTGCTGATTCTCAGCCTAGTTTGAATAAATGACTTTTGAATTGTATTGTCATGGTAATTACATACATTTGCAAAGTTTCAAACCGCCAAAAGTGGATCAAATTCGGATTCTTAGATTTTCTTACAAACACACATTCAGGTCTACCTAACTAAGCGTGTTAATAAATGAAAATGATTACAAAGTTTTATGGGTTCTGGTATCTTCTATCTACAATGAATGGTACTAGAAAAATGCCGAATAAACATGTTTTCCTTCTTTCTTAGTGAGCGGTTGATTTAGACACAACCTTGAACTTATATAACAGTAAGAAACATAACAAAGTTATTGCTTAAAAAAAGGAAACAAAAAATAACATAAGCCTACCGTTATACAAAATGATATCAATAAATATCTACCACTTACGTAGGTATACAACAATACTATACACCTAATTATACCTTATTACTTTTTAACTATTAAAAGTAATTCTGTCTGATCATAAGTCAAAGCTAATAACCAATTGTATATTAAACCATTTACAAGCCCTTTTGGATTGTTGTTAAGGGTTAAGCCACATCTCCATACTCTATCCTTATGTATCTCAGGATTGTCATTTGCTAAAGCGAGAAAAATAGAGTACGCGCGGCGGAATTGGCGATGCATTGGCATTCCGCCGCGCGCACTTATCTTTATCGCTCTAGTAAATGACGATCCTGAGAGATAGAAAAGGACAGAGCATTCAAAAATACGGACAGATGCGCCTTGACCCTAAGGAGGTCGGTCAGTCAGTCAGAAATATGAAGCTGGTTGCCCATTCCAAAGTTTAGTAGGTACATATGGAGTAGAACGGACAAGAAACTCCATCTGTGTCTCCATCTCTGTGTTTCTATATATTAAAAATAATTTGAACGTTTCAAATTCAATTATGATGAAACTGTCTCAAACATAACTCAATGACAAGGAAACCATTTTAATAATGGTCACATTATAAACTATTGCCTGCAACTCGTAACAAAATTATATTTGCACCAGCTCTCAAAACAAGTTTACAAAAAAAAAAAAATGCTATAATGGCCACAAGCAAACAAGAAAACAAAGTAACTAGTGTTGCTGTAGCATGCACAAGTACCAGGGCACCAGAGACGACAAAGAGAACAAAATACCCGCCAACTCTTGAGTGTCCTTACACATTGTTCCGTTTGCAACTAGCGGCTGCTTCATGTTTTACATGTGCTAACTTTTTATGCAATAAAACTGAGGATAAAACTGAAGAAATGTCTATCTTAATTTAACTTTAAAACAGCTTTAATTGGTAAAGAAAAAATAAGAAAAATATGTTTAAATTATTGTTTTGTTACACAGACACAGGCCCATCATTATCTTGTTAAACATTGCTAACCTATGTATGTATACATTATACATAAAAGTTCGTCTACTGAAGGATAATACGAGGGGGTAAGGCATCGTATATCGGGTAGTTGCGCAAATTTGGATAGTCGACTATCTCGATACTTAAAAAAAACTTTTTAGCAAAAAATAAAGCCGACTTCCAAAACAAAACAATACAAGGCAAAAATAACTTTAATTACGGTAATCGGTGTCTTAGGTTTTGTATTTTCGTTTTTTGTCACCAACTACAGAAATGAAAGTTATTTTTCACTTTGTAGTGTTTTGTTTCGGAAGTCGGTTTTATTTTTTTGCTAAAAAGTTTTTATTTTTCACTTTTTAGTTGTGGAACCTACCCCACACAAATTCGAATACATAAATGAGCACAATAATTGTAGATATAGCCATGTAAATAACAGTGATAGGAAGTTATTAAAACATCATCACATCATCCACATAAAATAAGTGGGAAATATACGCATTATTGAAGCTAACTCAAAAACTACCCAAGCAAAGTTAATAAAATTTATATGGTGGTCCCATATAAATTTTATCCTCGGAAGTATACCCTTTCAAACAAAAAAAGAATTTTCCAAATCGGTCCATCCGTCTTTGAGTAATCGCGTAACAAACATACAAAAAAAAAAACATAGACGAATTGAGAACCTCCTCCTTTTTGAAGTCGGTTAAAAATAGCGACATCTGTTTTTAATTTCATATACTTATTGACAATCGTAAGATAGCGCCACTGGAGAAAGTGTGACAGTCTAGCAATAAAAATGGCGGAACAGTGAGCCAACGCAACTGTTCTCGGAAGCGCGGCGGAGGCGCCCGAAGCATGCGTACTTCATACGAACGAAATAGCAAAATAATTTGTTAATGAAACATATTTTTAGGGTAGTGTGTATTTATTCCGATTGGATTACAGAATATTTAAGTTCCCAAACATAAATTTTGAAAGGACACTGATTTGAATACGACATAATTATGAGGAATTTCTAATTCCTATAGAAAACTTATTTTTTTCATATATATCATGTTTAAATCAATGTACTTATTTTATATATATTTGAGATTTTGAGAACCTAGATAATCTGTAATCCAACCGGAATAAATACATACTACCTTTAGAATATGTTTGATTTACAAATTATTTTGCTATTTCGTTCGTATGAAGTACGCATGATTCGGGGGCCTCTTAAGTAAAAAAAAAAATATTATGTAGGTATAACAGTGTTGTTTTCATTGAAGTAGCGTATATAAATTAGTTTTGTCATTGCTATGTTTCATCAAGAGTAGCATTTATTTTGTTATATACCTAAACGCATTTTATTTCGGAAAATAGCAATATTTTAAAAGTTGTTGTTTCAGCCAATTTAAATCTTAATATCGGATACCTACGCGGGCCCAGTATCGGATATCACCTTACTGTGATTGACTTGAAAGATTAAGAACAATTTTATTTTTTATTACAAGTGAGATTTTTGAACATAAGAGGCAAGATGTTCCTACCTAATCGAAATAAACATAATTATAATTGTTAGTTAATTAATGCAATGTAAAACATTAAGGTGCTCGTTTTATTAAAAAAAAACCGGTCAAGTGCGTGTCGGACCACGCACAATGAAGGATTCCGTAGTTAGGATGAATTTATTCCCAGAACAAACTTAACATTGTACTTGAAAAATATGTTCTCCCATACATTCCAACTACAAAAGTCCATAGTTAAACGAAAAGGATCCAACCCACATTCTCCTCCTTCATTCAGATCCTTTTCGTAGGTTTTCCTGTAATCTATAGCTATAGAATTATTTTCTGTATTTTTTTTTTTCATAATTTTAAGGTCAGTAGTTTTGGAGATAAAGGGGGGAATGGTCAATTTTCGTCTACTTTCTTAAATAACTTTAAAATAGTTTATTTCACAATTATAAAAAATAATATATTTGAGACCCTCACAGATTTCATTTGATATATCGCACGGTACAGATTGCAAATATTTTTTTTTAATCTTCTTATTTGCCCCCTAAATTGACTCCTATATTCAAAATTAATTAATTTACATTACACGTCCGTGTGTGGGTCACAGAAATACATACGTGTGCCAAATTCCAACTTAATCGGCTCATTAAATTCGGAGCAAATTGGCTGAGACAGACGGACAGACAGACACATGAGTGATCCTATGGAACCCTAAAAACTAGTCGCCTAATACCAAATATGGTATATGAACCCTATTATCGGATATCCGATTAAGGGCAACCTTTTTGATAAACACAATTTGTACCGGTTTTTAAAATGAAATACATTTAGAATGAAATACATATAATGCGTTAAATAGTTACTTACTGGTTTCTTATAGTATAAAAAATGCAGATATTAAAAATGTCAAGTTTTAAGGTCCAAGCCATTGTTAACTATATCTTATTTAAATTTTAAACAAAAGTATACGATATGGGGTTCCTCTCTCCTACTTGAGTTCTTTCTCATAAAATATTCTTCTACACCTGATTTTCTTAAAATTCTAGGTACTAGGTAGGTAGGTAGTCTTATACAATAAGGTGTATTTTTTTGGAAATTTCCTTTCACAATACATAACTAGTTCGAAAATATTTTTTTTCTTTTCTATTCTTCTACTTACCTCCTTATACAATTTAGAACCAGGCTTCATAAAGTCTTGGTGTTCCATAGACGAACGCCTGAACAACTGACAATTTGTTATTGTACTAAGTACTAGATTTTTATTTAGCTCTCTTGTTTTCAGATAATGTGTCTAAGGGCCGGTTTTTTAATCCGTAGTTAACTCAACCAAATGGTTAAACATAGTAACTAATGGTTGAATTTAGGCTAAATGTGTTTGTCAAAATGCCATTAGTTACTATTTTTTTATATTTTTTTAATGTATTCATGTTAACTCATTCATGTTTAGCCTTTCACATTTAGCGAAAATTCAACCATTAGTTACTATGTTTAACCATTAGTTAACTACGAATAAAAACACCGGCCCTAATAGGTATGAACAATTTCCTTTTATTATACTCATGAGCCATTCTCATTGGTGTAGCAAAAATTAAGAAGTCTTAGTTAAATTATAAATGCTTCTTAAACGGATAGTCGTTATTGTTTTCTGATTTCACCGAACTTTGCATTTGGCTACTGTTAACATGACCATATAGCCCAGCATGGCAATTGCAGTGACCTCTGGCAACATGATTGCGCCCTCCCTTTGCAGAGACCTCTAGTAACAGTATTATGCCCTATCTGTGCTGAGCCCTCTAGTTACAGTATTTATACCCTTCCTTTGCAGTGCCCTCTAGTAAATACTTTCGTAAGTCCGTTTTTACCAAAGCCAGCCAGCGCCATCTTTGTACCCAGCCGAGAGTTACTTAGTGAAAGCAGAAAGGTTCGTTTCATTGAAGTACTCCACTTCGCCGCGAGGGGACCAGAGCGCTGCCTCTTTCAAGCGCAAGCTTACATAATAATACGGCAGGCGTCACAGAGATGGCGCTAGTCGAATAAAAAACAAGGGTTGAATAAACCCCTTGGATAAGCCAATTTTTTTTTATGTTATTTTCGCTTTGTGAGTTAAGATCGTTTTGAAGTTTGCATATTTATAGAGAATTCTCGTGTGAATATCTACATACTTTTAGCGCTCTCCACCTTGATTGAAGCGACTTACCTGAAAAAGAAAAACATCATCAGAAAACAGTGTGTTTGAGGACAATACAATGAATCATGATCAAGGAGCATCCTATTTATTCTATTATGCATCCTATCTACTGTTTATTATCTCGCACGAGTAATAAAAATCCGTTAAATGATGCATTACACTCGTATCATTTATGGATTACTTTGACGTTAATACGAAAACTTAGCAAACTCAGCATGAATGTATGCAAAAGATTAAAATGTTCATAATTATAACACAGAAACAATAAGTATCCACTTAAATATATTTCAGATTCAATTTTTTTATTTTTTTATTATTGGCGACCCGCCACTGCTTCGCACGGTTTTTGTTTTTTAAGTAGGTATATTTTATGGAAATACAAAATACGGCTCGGCGTCCATCAAACCACTGCAGATAATAGAACGATATTATGGTATCGCTAATTCAGCCTTCCCTAGTGTAAAGCTAATGATCGGAATCCGGAAATGAATAGCAGACCCATTTTCCACCCATTGCAACTAATAAACAGAAAGGACAGCAGTAACTCAAACAAGCTGAAATTTATCTTAATGAAAACGCATTACAGTGCAAAATTAGTCGCTGGTCATGCCTAGAGCGCACTTCCCTTGAAATACAGTTGTCTTTCAGATAAACCTAAATACTGAATATTATATACCCTCATAAAGTCGTGGCGTTACCTGGATTTATGAATACGTATAGCATAATAAACTTTAACAGGGTTGCATAAAGTCTATTTTAAGTTAACGCTATAGAGGAAATGTCACCGTTTTATGCTCAGTGGAATTTGAACGTTGTGACTATTAGTTTAAGGTTCAGTGGTGTTAGCACGAATGTGGTAAGGTAACCGTGTGAGTGGTTTGCATAATCGCAGCGTTCCATTGGGCCAGGACAATAGCATCCATGTTTAGAGCGCACGCTCAAATAATGTATACGGAAGCCGCTGCACACAACCGACAGTCTGCATTTATAATTATGTATTTCATAAAATTTTCGCAAGGCTGAACATTCCGTCGACAAAAATATTTAATAACAACATTAGTGTATTTTACATTTGTTTCAAAGGTTCTTTTGATAAACCAAAACAATAAAACAGCGAAAGTAACTTTTCATTTACATGAAAGCATCGTCAAGTTCTACCGCTTAAGGGGGAAGCGTCAGGGTAGCCCGCGAAATACAATTTTTCTTACGTTTTTTGCAATTTACAAGTCGGTATTAGATTGTACGTTGATCAAAATATAATTTGCGGCCGTAACAAGTATCTATTTATATAATTAGAATCATTAAGTGATCAATACAACTTTTTAAGACCAGGTAATCCTAATGAATGACTATTTCACGAAATCTTCACATTTCAGGATTATACTAACTTAAGGAGTTGTATTACCGATTGTAATGATTATAATTCTGTAAATACATATTTGTTACGGCCGAAAACCATACTTTATTTAACATATAACTTAATACTGACGCGGGCTACCCTGACGCTTCCTACTTACGGCGAAAGCTCAAGGTACGAGCCTCGTAGCCCGCGAAATTCAAATTTTATTACGTTTTCTCCAATTTGCAGGTTAGTACAATTGCGTAACGCACTATCAACTGGCATCTGAATCATTTTTGATCGAAAGTGCGTTACGCAATTAGAGTGCAGGTCGTCTGTTGATCTGTATACGATTCGCAACCGTAACTAATCTGTATTTATACAAGGTTATTGGTAAAACACCAACAACCTCTTAAGGGGTCATTGTACTCATCATTATGAACAACTTTTAGTATGGGACCAAACCTGCAATAGCGAAAAAAAATCAGCTGTTCAGTACATTTATGTTAGCATAATTCGTAAGCAAAGTTAATGAATACATGGGACCAACTTCCAGGTGTACCCTCCCGAATAAACTCACTATAAAAAGTTATGCGTGGGTATATATATATATATATATATACACACATACATATTAGGTTGGGGAAAAAGTCTTTTCGCATTATAGTATGTATGAACTTGTAATAAAATCTCTTTGGCTATACTATTCGTATCTGGCTGGTTTTGGTATCATTGAAAGTTTAAATTTTAAAGAACATAATTCCAAATTCAAATTAGGAAAATGTGTGATTTTTGTTTGTTTTTCGTACCGTCAAGATGAGTGAATCTAATGAAGAAATTCGATACATTTTAAAATTTTACTACAAAAAAGGTAAAAATGCAACGCAAGCCGCGAAAAAAATTTGCGATGTTTATGGACCTAGTGTAGTGTCTGTGAGAGTAGCACAAATTTGGTTTAAGCGTTTTCAATCCGGAAATTTTGATGTCAAAGATGCACGTCGCTCTGGTCGCCCTATTACGGATAAAATGGATGCCATTTTTGAAAAAGTGGAGCAAGATCGGCATAACAGTAGTTACGACGTAGCTGAAGAACTGGAAATTGACCACAAAACAGTTTTGGCGCATTTGAAAAAAACTGGGTACACAAAAAAGCTCGACATTTGGGTACCTCACGTGCTCACTAAAAGAAACCTAATGAACCGTGTACTCATTTGTGATTCTTTATTACGACGTAATGAAACCGAACCATTTTTGAAGAAGCTGATAACTGGTGATGAAAAGTGGATCACGTATGACAAGAACGTGCGATAAAGGTCGTGGTCAAAGGCCGGTCAGGCTTCACAGACTGTGGCGAAACCCGAACACCTCGCAACAAGGTGATGCTGTGTGTGTGGTGGGATTGGAAGGGCATTATTCATTATGAGCTGTTACCACCAGGCAGGACCATCGATTCTGAACTCTACTGCGAACAACTGATGAGATTAAAGCAAGAAGTTGAGAGAAAGCGGCCGGCATTAATCAACAGAAGGGGTGTGGTTTTTCATCATGATAACGCTAGACCTCACACATCTTTAGCCACTCAGCAAAAATTAAGAGAGTTTGGCTGGGAGGTGTTAATGCATCCGCCGTATAGTCCTGACCTTGCACCTTCAGATTTTCAACTGTTTCGGTCTCTTCAGAATTCTTTAGGCAGTGTCAGGTTAACATCACGAAAGAACTGCCAAAACCACTTGTCGCGGTATTTTGACCAGAAGGCCCAAAATTTCTATAGCAATGGGATCATGTCCCTACCTACAAGATGGCAAAAAGTTATCGAACAAAATGGTACCTACATACTTTAGTTAAATGTAAATAAACTATATTAAAAAATGTTTTGAATTTTCTTAAAAAATGCGAAGAAACTTTTTCCCCAACCTATTATATATATACGTGTCGAATTGAGAACCTCCTTCTTTTTTTCATCAAGACGAACGAAAAGAAGAATCATCAAAATACGCTTAGAAATGCCGGAGATACAGTACATTTATGTCCGCATCACCAGTCCTGCCTCTCTGTATATTTTGGCTAATGAGACCAGAACTACAAACGTAGCAATGTGGCTGTTATTTTAGTATATTGTGGTATCTTTCTACTTCCACGCGAACGAAGTCGCGGGCAGAAGCTAGTAGGTACTTACCTACCTATTATGGGAAAGAAGTTCTTTAACGCGGCTTGCTGTAGAAGTTGACTGGTAGAAATCGTCACGTAAGGAAAAAGCGTTATGCGCCTTTCTCTCTCTGTCTGTCTCTTTCTGTTATATATGAGTGTGTATGTGCGCGTGCGAGTATCGCGTAAGGAACTTCGTTCCTGACCGGGGTTCCCCGACCGCACACGTTGTTTTTTATTTCAACAGAAGAATCATCGTGTTAAAAATATTTCAAGACTTTTGTAGTTCCATTAACATGTCGCTATTCAGTATTTGATTAGACAATTAGAATTTCACAAGACGCCATATCCCATACGAGACAGTTTTCAGCAGCCATCATTTAGTAGCAAACCGATTACCTATTACAAATCAGATAATATGTTTCAATAGCTACAGGGACTTCGCATGTGGATTGGCAATAATGAACTTCATTATTGAAAGTTTCTTCCAAAAATGGGCTAAGCCAATTGAAAATGAAATCACAGTCGAGATTTGGGGAAAATATCGAGTTCGTAAAACCAATCCGGCTAAATGATTTTTACAGCCTAACAATACAAATCGGACCATTAGATTCTGAGACCATCAATCCATAATATCTTCAAAAAAATCAATCACATTGAATAGATGGGTATTAAGTTCTTACGGAGTCCCATCCAAACTAAGCATCATTTAGATAGATTCTGTTAATCGGCAAAAAGCCGTCGGCCAGACGCGTCGGAGGCTCGGGGGCTCGGGGCTCGGGGCTCGTGGTAATGAGGAGCTCGTTAGCGGCCTACCTGCGACAGTTAGTGCCTACATGATTAACACGTAGCCTTTAATTGATCTTTTGGTCGGCCGCTGATAGAGAACAGATGTTATAGGGCATATTACAACAATCTACTGTATTACCGCATTCTGCTGATATTCCAACGTTCTATGCCAATTCCAACATATTTGGGGGTCTAAAGATGAAATGGTAACGCAACATTTTATAACAAACTATAAGCGACATTTATTTCATCAGCCTGTTTCTCTGACGACAGCATTAAATAGATTTTCTATTAAGTATTTTTGACATAAACAGGTACAACTTTTTATTTTTCCTTTGGAAGGCTTACAGCTAATCAAAACAGGCTAAGAAATCGAAAATATGACTGACAGCCCATTCGAAGTCTTCACATATAAATATCAGAATAATAATAAAAGAAATCTGTAACAACAAAGTACTACCAATAATAACAATAAACCGCCAAAGCAAAAATTATACATTCATATTATATACGTACAATAATGCAATATAGGTGGTAAAACAAGCTACCCAGGCTAACATAATTTGGACAATATCAAGCACCAGATGAAAAAGTTAAGGCTCCAGCACTTTCTGGCCGCGGACACACCTGTTGTAAAAGGATCGAAGGCATACTGTTCACACACCTTATTAAAGTTTCTGCTTGCACGCACAAGGAATGAGTTCTGCCTGTAGTTAGGCGAAGCAAATGCCACACGAAGCGGGGCATTGGACCGCTTCGACCTTCCGGGGACGTTGAAGTAAAATTTGGATAGAAATTCGAAGCTATTAATATTATTATTAAAGGTCTTTAGTAACAAAACACAGTCGGAGATCTCACGACGATTAATTAGGGGCAATAAATGATATTTCTTACAGAGGTTAAGGTAATTTTCAGAGTGATACGGTACTCTTTGGTGGTAGGAAGTACTTTATAAATCTTTTCTCTATGCGATCAATGTGTTTGTGGTAACAAGGATTCCATCCCATCTCGGACAAAAGTACAGTATAGAATTTTTCAGGTTTTGGCTTGTGTGAAGCACTTGGATAGCCGCATTATGAAACCCAGTGATTTGGATGTCTTAGCAACAATTGCATCTACATGTGATTCAAATGTGAGTTTGGAATCATGATGGACTCCCAGATCACGGAAAGAATTAGACTTGATCACCTAAAGTGTAAGATATGGTTAAAATGGATTGCTTTCGAGAGTATGTTATAACCGAGCATTTAGTAGGATTCAGATCCAGTTTATTTGTTCGACAATATTCCTCCAAACGGCGTAAATCATCCTGAAGTACTATCACGTCCATCTGCGATGATATTGTGGTATAAATTTTCATATCATCAGTGAAACACAACAGTTTGGATGAGGTCATACAAGAGTCGATATCGTTGATGTAGATAATAAAAAGTAAAGGGCCGAGCAAAGAACCCTGAGAAACACCGCTAGGAACGGGTACCCAACTTGATATATAATTATTTAATACTACGTCTTGGGAACTGTTCTTTAGATAAGAAGAAAACCATCGGAGTAAGTCCCCACGTATTCCCAGACCATATATCTTTGATAACAACATGCAATGGTCAATTTCAAAAGCCTTGCTATAGTCTGTATAGACGACGTCATTTGTAGGAGGTTAATTTGTAAGGCCTCGGTAACTATCTGTAACTCTGAGCGTATTTGTAGTCCTACTTCAATAAAGTCGGGACGATTGTGGGGAGGCAGGAATAGATGAGAAATGCGTAGGTGTGTGAAGCCACGAAGCGGCGTGTGGGCGCCGCCGGCGCCGCGCTGGGGGATACGCCGCGGTGGCAATTTACCAGCCGTTCAAACTCCACTGATTTATGTAGAACGGAACATTTCGACGCGCGATTTCCATTTAGAATTTTAAAAGGGAATAAAGGCAGGATAGCTCAAAACGAGAATGTATTTTCATGGTAAAGTTACAAAGCAGAAAATTATTAAGGTTACATAGCTATTTTTGTTATCCTTCAAAACTGAGCAGGGTCCGATTCAGATATAGATTCGGATAAAATGTCCGAATTCGGGTCGGTGTTCTCTGAAATCACGGCAGGGTTTTATAAAAGGCATGTCCATAATTATGGCAAATGATTATTAAGTTTAGACCGGATGTTGATAAGGTTAATTTGTAATTAGTCAGTAACATTTTGGCATCGATTGAAAATATAAATAACTAGCTTTTGCCAGCGGCTTCGCCCGCGTGGATGTTGGAAATTATCCTATGGGAACCGTACATTTTTCCGGGATAAAAAGTATCCTATGTGCTATTCCAGACTATAGTCTATCTGTGTGCTAAATTTCATCCGGATCCGTTCAGCCGTTCTGGCGTGATTGAGTAACAAACATCCAAACATCGTCACAAACTTTCACATTTATAATATTAGCAGGATTTTAATATTTGTCCAGCATCCTTTTCGAAGTACCTACTTATAAAAAAATGTTACAAGTAGTATTAATCAGGCCTCGGGAGCCTCGGCACGTCCTACGCCACATCTCTGGTTACACGGTTCGCGGAACAAACTAAATTATTCATGAACCCTTAGGACCGGGCCGCTGGGGACTGAATAATATTTGTTTCCCTTACTTATCCGAAAGTCCCGTCTACTCTATGCGATCCTGGTATACTTGAGCGATGGGTATTGCGGAAGCCATGCGGGACGGACGATCGGTTGATTTCAGGTGTCAATACGATACGAGTAAACAGGTTCGTCACTGATATTGTATTTGCATATTTTTTTTCCTACATTATCAAGATTTCCGTTCTACGGATGGTATGCTCATGATATATATACGTATAAGTATATACTTACTTATGAATATTCATAGAATAGAAAGGATAATGCAGCTATGAGTTAGAGCTATGCTTTTGAAAAATCATCTAACAATAGATGGAATTCTCAGGTAGACGATTATAAAGTCTACTTTCTCCATTTTCCAGGTAGGAAATTATTCATACATAAGCTGTGTTGTATCTAGTTAAGCCAGTCATTTCGCTATAACAGTGAGTAGGTCCGATATGCAAATGGATGGGAACCGGCAGCGGCAGGGAATTCTCCATGGACAGGCATTTGCAGCGGTAACTTCACACGGCAGACAATGACAGATTGCTGTGCTCTTAGTTCCCATCGGTTCTAAAAGCGTAATTTTGTTTAAGCAGAATTTATGAATATTTAGATTGATATTAAGCGAAAATGTTCCATAATTCGAAATTATATGAAGGAACCCTGAGATATGAAAGTTGGATACCTAAATCTAACAGGACGTCAGCCTACTGTCGGATCGACTTAATAATTATGTACGAGTATGTATACATGTAACAAAATAGTAACGAAGAATTTTCGTCCGTTTCTCTGTTTGTCTGGATGTAGTATGTTCTGGATTGGCGCAAAAACGGCTGAACGAATTTGGATGCAGTTGTATTACACAGATAGTTTATATCCTGGATTAACATATAGGGTATTATCAATCCCGGTCGTTCCCGTGAGATATTTTCCGACATCCACGTGGGCAAAGCCGCGGGCAAAAGCTATTTTATCTCATAAAATTATAATTCACTACTTACGTAGGTTTAAGTGTAAAGAATATGAACTGTGTGTGTATTATCTATCGTGAAACAAGAGTCGGACTGCTGTACTCAATTAACGTTTTAACGCAGAACACAAATATCTTTCTGAGTAAGAAAAACTCCCGGAAAACTATTCCTTTGAAGCGTGGTATTCATTCATATCGCGATCCTTCTGCTTGATAAAACTGTTCATAGTAAAAACATATACAAATAAAGGCCATACATGACGGCAACGGGGCAGAGTAGGTAGGGTAATGGCCTGTGACAATGAGCGCAGACAGGTGTCGCTAAATCATAAGCGTCTATTACCAAGATATTGCGGACGCAAGATGCTAACGAGAGCGGTATAGCGGATATGCTATTGCTTATAACCTCCACCTGTACATAACCTGTATTATGTCTTTCACACATTTGCGCACTTGGCGAAGACCGCAGTCTCTCGCCCCTTGGCGATCTGCCGCGACTTTCGGTACCTCGGCTCGCGTGTCCAAGGGGATGGCGAAGTAGACCGAGACGTAACGCACCGAATCAACTCTGGATGGATGATATGGAGACAGGTCATAGGAACAACTTGCGACCTTTGGATGAGCCTCATTAAAAGGGGAAATTTACAAGTCCGTTATAAGGCCTGTCGTACTGTATGCATCGGAATGCTGGGCCGTGAAGCAGACAGATGAAAAAACATTGCATACAGCGGAGATGGGAATGTTGAAATGGATATGTTGAGAAAGAAATGAATGAAGAAATTAGTATAATAGGTATTTACCTATGAAGTAATGAATGCCTTTTTACAATACTGGCCATTTGAAACGTAATTTATGTATGGCTGGCAATAAATTCTAAATTCAAATGAATTATATTTAAAAAGTCATTTATTTATTGATTTGTTTGTTTTCACTACATTTGTATCTTTTTCATAAATATGGACACGATAACAATACGAGTTCCGTCGTGGTAGCAATGCCGCACAAACGGCTCGCAAAAAAATTAAAATTTTGATTTAAAAAATGAACCCTGTGGTCACCCGAAAACTAAAGTCTGCAACTACGAATGAAAGGTGATAGTGGAAGCTGACGATACTCAATCTACGGCTGAGTTAACAGCAGCTTTCAACGTTAGCATCAAAACAATATTGGTCCATTTGCGTCAAATTGGCAAGGTAAAAAACTTGATAAGTGGGTGCCGCACGAACTGAACGATCGCCAACGCGACGAACGTGTAGAGGTATGCCTTTCGTTTCTTAACAGACACAGAAATGAAGGGATTTTGAAACGCGTTGTTACTTGCGATAAAAATGGATTCTTTTTGACAATCGTAAGCCGTCCTCATGTTGGTTAGATCCTGATTTAGCGCCTAGTCAATGCCCCAAACGAAAACTTACCCCTACGAAAGTCATGGTCACTGTTTGGTGGTCTAGTGCTGGTATATTTCATCACAGGTTCTTACCAAATGGCTCCAGCATTACTGCGAATGTGTACTGTGAGGAACTGGACACAATGATGGAGAAGCTCGCAAATCTCCGGCTAGCCTTGGTTAATAGCTCGTCTCCGCTGCTCCTACACGACAACGCTCGACCTCATATGGCACAACAAACGGTTTCTAAGTTACGAGAGCTACGGTTGGAAGTTTTGCGTCATCCACCGTACTCACCAGACGTTGCGCCGACAGACTTCTACTTTTTATAAAATTTGGAAAACTCCTTGACAGGGACAAAATTCAATACCCGAGAGGCAGTACAAAAGTCTTTGAAGAGTTTATTGGCTCCCGTACACCCGACTTCTTCAAGAAAGGCATTGAAAAATTACCACTGCGCTGGCAGAGATGCATCGATAGCATGGGTGCATATTTTGATTGATAGAAATAAAAAATATTTATATAAATATGACTTTAACATTCTGCATACTAAACGGCAATTTCATAGGTAAAGACCTAATTATAAGGTGAAGTTTGAATGTGGTGCCAGTGACAGAAAAACAACGTGTTGCGCCGACCACTAACGAATGACACATTTTCACACAATATGAAGACCTAAACTATTGTACACTCTAGTTAAAATTTAACATTATTGAGCCAAGAAGTATATCAAACAGACATTATGGATTTGATAGTTAAAATGATTAACGAGACGACTCTACAGGCTCGGTAAACAATAACTAGGCTTCTCCACTTCAAAAGACACGTAACAAAAGACATTTGTTTGACAAAGGCGCCCCCGCTACACGCTTGCCAACACTAGTCAGCCCGCAGACCAGTAGAAGCGCAATCAAATAAATCGTCAGTAGTTGTAGGACAGTCCCTATTATTCCGGGCGGGTAGTGTAATCGCCCGCCATCCGTCACTTGCGCCCGGACGAGCCAAGCCGCGCCGTTTTATTGTGTCGGGAAATCTCTAGTCTGCAAGAGATACAGAGTTGTTTGCTTTTGGTTTAGAAAACCAGTAATCGCTTGTGATGCAATCTAGGGTTGTGTTTCGTGGCGTCTGACTTTTTTTTTTCAACTGTGACGCGTTGTTTTACATAAAGCAAACTTCGGGACACTATTATGATAAACTAGCAGCGCCCCGCGGTTTCACCCGCGTAAGTCTCGAACCCTTAGGAATATCGGTATAAAAAGTATGCTATGTGTTAATTCAGGTTATAAATTATCTGTGTGCCAAATTTCATCAACATCTGTTTAGGAGTTTTTGCGTGAAACAGTAACAAACATCCATCCATACTCACAAACTATCGCGTTTATAATATTAAGTAGAATTTATCCCCGAAGAAGAAACAAAGATATTAATTCATTTAGCATAACTAATGGTAGACTAGATTCAACTTGTGAAGCACCGACAAGCAAGTAACCTTAATTTATTATTACCCAGTAGACTACAATTAGCATTGTCTACATAGGACAACTGACGTAGACGGACACATAACTTCGATATGTTTCAGTCACCGCTTCAATTTAATTGGCACACATTTTCATTACAAAAGTTATTCCGGTTAATGAAAACAGTTTGACACAAAACGAAAATAATTTTCAGAAAAAATACTCAATTAAAGTATGTTTTCTATTCATCACGTAAAGATATTGAGCAGGTATACCTCTTCAAAACTCCGTGACATGAGTGAGTGCTGAAACATTCATCCCATCAAAAACATAAATGTGAAAATGGGAGCCAAGTTCAATATTAAGAATATGTGTGGTTGTCGACTTCGCCGACAAAAGAATTGAGATCTAAATGGCTGCCAAGTTCTGTAGATAATCCTGAAAGAATCATGGCGAGTTCCTTACATTAACTTGTACAAACAAATTATTTCATTTAGAGGGTTTAAATATTTTTCAATGTTGAGAAAACATTACCAGGAGTTGATTGGTATACTTATCATATTGTTAAATCCCCGCAAAATTAAAATATTTCAAAATGAAAATATGAGTTTTTCGTTTCATCTCGTTGCCCATTTTGTATTTATATATAAAAAAACCGGTCAAGTGCGTGTTGGACCACGCACAATGAAGGGTTCCCTAGTTGGGATGAATTTATCCCAAGAACAAACTTAACACTGTAGTTGAAAAACATGTTCTCTCATACATTCCAACTACAAATGTCCATAGTTAAACGAAAAGGATCCAACGCACATTACACCTAATGTGGGTTGGATCCTTTTCGTTTAACTATAGACAACTAAGTTTGTACGCACAATATTGAGAGATTTACCATGTTATTTTAAGACCATAGACTTCTTATAGGTTTTACTGTAATCTATTTTTTTTTTTCAAAATTTTAAGCTCAGTACATTCGGAGTTAAGGAGGGGGAATGGTCAACTTTCGTCTATTTTCTTAAATAACTTTAAAATAGTTTATTTTAATATATATATATATATTGAGACCCTCACAGTAAGCCCTTTCATTTGATATATCGCATGGTACAGTTTGCATTTTGTTTTTAATTTTCTTACTTGCCCCCCAAAATTGACCCCCATATTAAAATTCATTAATTTACATTACAAGTCCGTGTTTGGGTCACAGAAATACATAAGTGTACCAAATTTCAACTTAATCGGTCCATTAGATTCGCCATGCTTATGATAAAAATGCACTGTCTTCGAAACAGAATCAACATGAAAATTTCAACTCGTAGGATAAGAGGAAGTGGTTTATTAAGATTTGACCAAATACATACTAACAGCTAACAAACTACAGGTCGCCCTACTGGAACAAAAATTTGCACTTTAAAGTTTAATATTTCGTAAATGGAGCATTAAATCGAAAAATAATTTTAGCAACCCCCAAGTCATTTTAGAAGACCTATTCAACAATACCCCACACGAAGGGGTAGACGACGAAAAAAATATTTATCCCCACTTCACATGTAGGGGAGCTACTAAAAAAAAATTTTTTTTTCAAAATTTTATTTTACCACTTTGTCTGCGTAATTGATATACACACTCTTACAAAATTACAGCTTTCTAGTACTAACGGTCTCTTAGCAAAACTTCGGACGGACATGACGAAACTATATGGGTTCGTTGTCAGAACTACGGAACCCTAAAAAGTAGCGCCATCTGTAATAATACTCACTCAAACGAACTACGTGAGTGCCGGGTTACATAGGTCGACGACGTAACCTAGTACAAGCGTTCATGATTTTTGTTATCACATGGTATGGGAAATAAGTAGGTTGCAAAGAAAACGTAAGTAAAACAAATTAATTTCAATAAGCTAATTTGAAATTGTAAACCAGTTATTAGTATAATAATTATTGAGATAAGCTATTACGATAGAAGAAATAGTTTGATACACACATTGTTATGCCAAAACTACTATCCTTTAAATAAAACAATTTTGTTTAATTTTTGTCTTTCAGTTCCTTTCCCAGTGTTTTTTTGTTTCACCCATAAATTGAATATATTACATATTAGGTACCAAAATTTAAAATTACTTACACTATGTTTCTAAGACAAAACTAAAACACTAATAAAAAATGACGTCCGTACAAGGTTACTTCGTTAACTCCACGCGGGCTGATGGCAGCGCGCGACATTACCGCCAGTGTGGATTTCGATAGTAAAATTATCGCTTTAGAAATGTGTTTGTTTAATAGTTTAATTGCAACAAAAGTAATGTAAGGTTACCTTACCGATGATACGATATCCCATGTTCCTTTTACACCTTTTTATCGTAATTTTTGCATCCTCTTACTACGCAACTAGGCATTTTTATTACAAGCAAAGCTTCCGCACGCGGACCGCGGTCGTCCGAATTGCGTTGGCCCTAAACCCACATTTTAGGGCCAGCGCGCTGGTGCCAATTCGTCGTGCGGTTAGCCCGGTCCAAGTCAATGGAACAAAAGTATTGACACCTTCAAATAACAATTATTCTATCGTTAACACAGCGTAATACATTTATATAGCTCAATCAAAAGTATTGTACGAACGTAGGCCATACCATATAAATGAATGCTGTCTTAAAATGTTTTCTAGGTAATAATAGTAGATAATAGTACACAATTATTCTCATGACTAACTAAGGTGACATCGTAATTCGTACGGTGGTTTGCCTTCGCTTCGCTAAGTACTAAAGAACGTGCCTTGCTTACCCGACCCTACGGATTACATCAATAAAACACAAAGCAAGAAGCCATTCGTATTATTTCCCGCATCAAAAACTCAACGACAAATCAAAGTGTCAAATAATGGTATAAAATTGTCTGTATACGTCGAGAATTCGGGCCCTGCAAGTTGTTTAGTAGGCCATTCTTGTTGATGACGCCATTAATCCCGCGGAATTGTGATCCTGGCACGCCTGTGACGTCACTCGCCCATACAACTGGTACCAGGGTATAATATCATGACAACTGGACGGTGTTGCTTTCATTTCCGCAACGTCAGTGAGATGCCTCAAACGGTAAAAACATGTTGAGAAGAGACCCTTTCATCCATTTATTCCTTGTGTCCAAATAAAATCTTATGTGGCTTTTCTGGAACAAAACCAAGTTACCTACCTCTACAAATAAATAAACAGCCGTTGGTACAATCTTACAAAAAATACCGTTTCAACTGTATTTCATGAATAATAAAATAAGTACTTAATTCATACACAGTTTTACTGCGTAAATCCTTCAAAATACATTAACCACAAACCATTTGAACACAAAAGCCTCGAAACAATAAGTATATATATTTTTAAATTGGTATTTACAAAATTCTAAAATCTCACGACATGGTCTCTCTATTTTAATTGTGAAAAACTAACGCATAACAAGGTACTACAAAGTGATCACTCTCGCGTTGGGATCTAAGCTCTGCTAAACTTTTCTTAGATCCACCGATTAGTTTGCACGATTTCGTGCAATTTACTAAAAAGGCCGAAGGACCATTTAACATAGGAACACAAAATGAGAACGCTGTCTGGTGACAGTTATCTCCTCGCCGGCCCTGATAAAGATCCATCGGTTCCAGACGCGGGCAGCTCCACAAACGCCACTCTTCATTATGGCGGCCGAGACAAAGGAACTCTTCGACCGTGAAATGCTGAACACATCGGACGGTCACCGAGACAGCAATGGCCGAAACTTCCCTTTGAAACGATTAAAAAAGTTAAATATACAGGGTTATTGGTAAAACACATCAACCTCAGGGGTCATTGTACTCATCATTATGAACAACATTTACTATGGGATTAAAAATCAGATGTTGAGTACATTTTGACGGATTATGAGAACATAAATGTACTGAACAGCTGATTTTTTTTTAATCACCAATTCTATTTATATACGGTAAATCTTCTTCTGTAATATACCTAATTCGATTCTTTTAAAAGAACTTGCTACCTGTATGCCTACGATCAAATGATATAAGATTATAAGAAAAGTCAAACGGAAAATCAGAAATAGGAAGTAAATCTCCTTCAGGCATCTCAAAACATTGCTTTTTCAAGTTACTTGGTACTTTAGATCCGGATCAAAGTTACTGAATTATTTTATTTAAGTTACTAAGTTTTCAATTTAAATTTCGGTTGCGTCAAAGATGTTTACAAATCATATGCTCGCGTTTTTCCGATACAGAAAGTTAAGTTGGTCCTTTAGACTTTTTAAAGAATTTCCAATTTTGCTCACAATGAAAAGCCTTCCGACACAAACGAATCATTGTTTATAATTAACAACGTAATATTGTGTGCGTTAATTAGAAGACAAACGTTGTTAATTCTAACACAATAATGAATACATAACCGAGGCTTCGGTAAACCAATACAATGGATTAATGTTTATGTACCCACTTACCCATCAGCGGAGATTAAGGCTTTAGCAAATTAATATATTAATTGTTATCGATCTCTAAAGCACCGATAAACTAACATCGTTCTGTGGTACGTACCGAAAACACCAACATCTATTTGATGTATTTATTTATCGTTTTACCAAAGTATCTTTCTTGTATCAATATGTTCTTAAATAAACCTATCGACGAAAATCAACATTTGATTTTCAACTAAGATTCACAGAATTCACCTCAATAAAACTCAAGTGTGGCCACAATTTATGAGGCAGTGAAAGACATGGAACCGCTCGTATCGCAAAGTTCATTCATATATTTTCAATCGGTGGGTGCGCAATACGCCCTTTGCTTGCTTGATAAAAAGCAATAAGCGTTGAGCGGCTGCGGGGATTTGCGCGCCAACCTCGCTACACACTAATGGTCTCAAACAACTGCGCCGAATCGGTTTTCTTTGCCGTTTTATGAAAATATTTTTCATAACATGTACCATGAAACGATCTCACGATTATCTGTGATATCAAAAAGGGAAAGTAGGGTACGCCTTTCCTGAATCTAAGACTATTCATTAGCATCATATTCATAGCATACTTTTGTTCCGATGCTGAATATTATGACTAAAAGTAAAAGAGTGTGGCTGTCGCTGCTACAACTTTATACCGACTTTACCGTTACTTCCACGCCGCGTTGCCAATTTTATTGCGTCAATGTTTTTAGGGTTCCGTACCCAAAGGGTAAAACGGGACCGCGTAAGACTCCGCTGTCCGTCTGTCACCAGGCTGTATCTCATGAACCGTGATAGTTAGACAGTTGAAAGTTTCACAGATGATGTATTTCTGTTACCGCTATAACAACAAATAAATACTAAAAAACTAAATAAAATAAATATTTAAGGGGCTCCGATTCAACAAACGTGATTTTTTTGCCGTTTTTATAGATAAAGGTACGGCACCCTTCGTGTGCGAGTCCGACTCGCACTTGGCCGGTTTTTCTTTTCTTTTAAGTAGATAGGAAAGCTCCTCGAGGTTATATGAAACTTATGATACGAGCTTGTTTGTTTATAATATTACGCTAAATGTTTACGTAGCAATTAGCGCGGTCATAACTTGCGTAATTGAACGAGGGGCTGATGGCGCACGGCTTAAGTCGCTTCATCACACTTCATTACAGATAACTTACATGATCCAGCGAAATCGAATAATTTTGGTTCAGGTTTGATGATAAGTGAAAGCTGTATCAATGACTGGAACAATTTGAAGCTAGGCGTAAAATTAATTTAGCTAAGTCATTAGTTATTTTGATACATTCGCAGCTATTTTACATACTCTTAGTTATCAAAATACACTTTTAGGCCTAATCAAGTTATTGCATAGAGTGCGCAGCATAGTTGTCCGTAGCGAAAACACTCTTCGAAGTTACATTTACGTTAAAACTTGTAGGAACACCGAGCAGAGCTAACAACGAACATAGAATAAATCTTTACGGCATATGTCGCGTGCGATGGGGGGCAGGGACATATCTAAGGCGGTGCATTCGCCGCAGTTCGACACGTTCGTACCAACAAATATGATATGGACAGAAGGACCACAGAACCATCATCTATGTCATAAAACTTTCAACTAGCAAAATTATATTTTTATCTAGATATAGTCCAAACCTACTTATTTATTATTGATTTAGGATCTCAAACAAAAGATGTACACAAGACAGATAAATAAAGGGCAACATAACAACTATCACTCCGTTTGTTGCTTGACCATTTTCTTTTTTTTTTCAGTTTGAAGTTGACAGTCACCTCGTTTATTGGAATCGCACCGCATATACATCTCCATAATATTTCCAAGCAAGCGATGCACGATCAGCAACCAACGCTAAACGCCCCCTCTGTCTTCACTGAGCCTTCGGGGATCATAGAAATCTCAGTGAGACCCAAACAAGGCTGCTTTGACTTTGACGTCCAGGAGGTGGTTAGCGGTTTGTTGACTGGGCCGAAACTGAGACGTGTGTGAATGGTTAAAACCGCCCCGTGGCGACCAATGAATGCTGGTCTGAGTGCCAGACGTGGACACACGTGCATGTACACGTACGTGTACTTGTACGTGTACGTGTACTTGCGCGTCTCAGTACATGTACGAGTAGGCTACGAGTGTGTGCTATAGTGAGAAAGTACCAGGAGCACATATGCAACAAGGAACTTGGGAGGCGTATCAAACTGTATTGTTTTGGTTAATAGTCATATAATGGCAATATCATAGGAATTTAACGGGGCCTCTGGGCGTCACTAACAACGAACAACTATATAAGACCTAAACAAAGTTCAAGTAGCGCCATGATTTAAGTTGTTATTTTATACTCAAAATTATAATGAAATAAAACCTTACATTAATTTAGTTAATAACATTGTTGGTTGGCAAGAAGTACTCCCAAATGTATCATCACATTTTCCCGGAACTTACAAAATTCTCCGAACAGCAAGATAAGTCTTTCTTCGTCTCGAGCCCTAAACAAGTTCGCTGTAGTTAGTGCGCGGTGAAATTATCTCAACCGAGTCATGAGCCATAACTTTTTAAACAACTCTGAGTAAAACAAGCCCGCTCTAGTTTTGTGGTTCCGTTTCAGGTTCACTAAGAATTTGATTATATTTAACGACTGGCATATAATGTTTTTGTTTCAGAAACGAATGTTATGGCCAGATGAAGATTTTCATGATATTACGATATCAGTTTAGTGGTTCGGAAAATATTTTGGAGTGTTGCCAAACACACGAGCGGACGGACATCAAAAACTAGACAGGATAAAATTATTTACGAGCGTATTATGCGGAGAAATATTCGTTTGACTAAAATAATGGCACCCGGTGTACCCACGTAACTGGAAGACTAGCAGTCGTTCTGCCGTCGAGTGCAATCGCCGTAGCCTCAAGATCGCTTGTTAAACAGTGCCCGGGCCAAACCAAAATCATCTCTATGGCCAACCAACAGAATACAATTCCTCTCGCTTCTTTTCAAAAGAATAATACGGACTACAGCTGAGAACTTTCAGATTAAAGTGCTTTATTCCATTTTAACTTTCATGTAATTGTTTGAACGGAACTACTTGGCAAAGCCCATTGGAGGTATACCTACGGATTAGGTATGAACCGGTACTATAGAACTGTATTAATTAGGTAGTAAAAAATTCTACAAGATAATATTCAGACTTCATCTAATCAAAATAACTTTAACCACCACTTAGTTTCTTGCTCCACAGAAGTGGTATCGTTAAACACGTATAACTTTCTATTACGGTCTTCAGAACTCGACTACTAGGACCACATAAACAGTTTAGCGGTGGTCTCGTAGGCGGAACGTGACCACTTCCACAATTTGCCGTTCCATTCATCCGTTTACCCTTTCCGAAAGATCTGCAATCAATCCCATGGGCATTTGTCAGGATTTCGCCGAGGTCTGACCTTTATACACAGACGCATGTAAATAGGGCCACATAAACGTCATTTGCAGGCTTGTTCAATTTATTGCGTGTCACGGGTTGCCGCGTCACTCTCTTGATCGCTCTCTCCCGTGAGTAACACGCTACTCACGTTTAATATTATTCAGGCTTATTGTTGAAAATGTTAAGCTTTTTATCAAGTCTGGTGTTGCGAGTAGTTGCTTTAATATAATATTAAACGATTGAGAGAATCTACGGATTCCCCAACTAGCATGCCTGTGCCTCGTTATATAAGCCGAGTTTAATTTAAAAGATAAGTTCGCTATTAAATCAGCTGAAAAGTTTTAATATAAAAAATAAATACTATTCAGCCTTATTCTAAAAATTTATACCTAAAGTACACTCGAGACAAAGTCAGTTTTAAAATACACAGGACTCGCTAATCTGTTCTTAAAGCAGAGAGAAAATTAAAATGGAGTTTAATAAGGAGTAAGGCGCAAAGTCACAGCTTTTATCAAAGAGAATTGAAGGGAAGAAGAGAAAAGTGCACAGAAACACGAGCACATCGCCAGGTTATTGGCTCCCTAATGAAATATTGATGAAGTTACAGAGGGCGGATATAAATGCTCGGTCTTTATCCCAAGAGGCCCGATCAATTATGGCACCGTTCAACTTTAAAGACATATTCAAATTTTACAGTTCAAACTTGCAGTAATTGCGAGCTTGCATTTTTTATTTTTATGGTGGTAGCAGTAGGTAGCCAAACGACGTTGAAATTAAATTCAATAGGTTTTAAGCTTTGAGCTTACTGTCCAAATATCGCCGTCATGCTGCCAAAACCGATTAACTGCAATTTTAGTCAATTATGTGTTAAAAATACCAATCGATTCAGTTTATCAGTTCTGTCATCTGCCAATATCGGTTAAACGCAGAAACCCATTAGTTGCAGAGATACTCTGTGCATAATAAAGGGTATTTACCAATTTCTGTAAAAACTCGCCAGACAAAAACGATTAAATTTGTTAAACGATACGTTTTTCGATAGTACGCTTGCTAAATAATACTAAACTCGTTTAGTTGATTTTCTCATTCCGCACTAGAGCAGGTCCACAAATGATTTATTCTGCCATAGTATTTCAAATGCCGTTAGCCGGTTTTGGAAAAATATTTACTTATTGAAAACTTTAATAACATACGTCAGCAAAAATTAAATTATTAACTTTAACTCATTTTGGCTCGCGCCCTTAAGAAATGTAAGATGAAATAATGTTTTTGTGAAAAAAATAATTATATGCATTTAATTGATTTCGGGTGAAGTTACTACGGGTTCTATTAGATAAACGTCTCTGCAGCCAAAAGCGATTAAATGATGATAGATGATGTTTCAAAATAACTGTAGCAGTTATCATTCTACTGAGTGGGTACGTTAAACTCGATTACTAAGTCATTATTTACATTGATCTTTTAAAACCAAGCTCAATAGCAATGTCCAACAGTGGGTTACAAAGTAGCCTATGTGTTAATCCTATGCCTTATCTATCTACCTACCAACTTTCATCTAAATCCGTTCCAGTAGTTTCAGAGATTAATTTTGAAAGAGACCTGTGTCCAGCAGTGAGATACACAAGTTGCCTATGTGTTAATCCTTTGCTTTATCTATCTACTTACCGAATTTCATTCAAATCCGTTCAGTAGTTACGGATATTAATGTGTACAGACAAAATGTATGGAGGAGTATAAAATGAATAAATGAAAAGTTCTTAATTTTTTCGTCAGGTAAAACTAGCTAAAATTATGTCTAACTCTTTTTTTCTGTTCTTCTGATAACATTGAATATACTCAACATTTTCTACATATGTATAATGGTGAAATGAATATCTACTTCCATGCATTATTAAAATTTTAAGACTCAAAGGTTCAAATTTAACAAAAACTATTTTTGATAATTGGCAGCCAAAAGTGATTAAAAGCACTCCTCTCAAAGATTTTTTTTCTTTTTATCCGTTTCTATAAGGATAATCGAATTGACTAGTCTTGGTTTCTACAGAAGGATAAATAATGCGTCGGAAAAGAACTAAAAATATGAATGAAAGCTAGTATTGAACAAAACAATCTACAGTAAACTTTCAAATTGATTTATCTCAAATTGCATTATTGTGCATTTAGCTAACTTTGGCAGCATGACGACGATATGGTTTCCGGATAAAATAAGACACAGCAAAGCGTCAAAACATTAAACATTTATGAAACATAAAGTTGTCTTCGAATACTGTAAGAAAACAGAAAAGTTTGACCGAACATCGTAATAAGTAAATATCTCCACTTTCATTGGTATCTTGACCAACAAAGGACCATACTTATGTACTCAGTAAGTAGAATGCAAGCGCTGGCTTCTTAGCCACTGTTTAGAACTGAACCCTAATTGCGTAACACACTATCAATCGGAATCTGAATCATTTTCAAGCAAAATGCTAATCCATTGCTTCATATGTTCAAAAAATTTGTCTACTCAACAACGTAAATAACGCAATGAATGTTTTTGAACAGTCAAAATGAAACCGATTCCAATTGATAGTGTGTTACGCAATTAGGGTGCCAGCCTCTATCAAAGTACACGCAAGCGCAACTACATTATCCTAACCCCCTCAATGCGTAGTGTACGCCATGTGAGTACGTACCTACGCACAACACATCAGTCAACATCAACCCAGAGTTAATATGAACAGTTGTGCGGCGATGCGAAATAAATCGGTGTTTCACCCGCGCCAGCGTGCAGGTTCTCTCAATTCAGCTCATACGTTATGTATCTCGCATCAGGCCATGACGTCATCCATCACGTAAAAACGGCTCGACGTTGTGTTCCACGCCAGGCTACATACTCAGGTACCTATCACACAGTTCTGTGTGTAACACGAACGGGTTGAGTTCTAAAGTTAGAGTTTCAGAAATGGATTAATGATTGACAACTTAAGCCTCTACGTATATATTCAGCACGTTTAAAAAGTACATTAAACAAATATTAGGTATTGTTCAGTTGCCATTCCTTCTCATGCCCTAAATCCGTTCCAAAATGGAATCAAAGGGATGGATACACTTACAATAAATGTAATCTAACCTGAAGCTAGCCGACCTTAACTGAAAATATCGAGGGACAGTGAGAAAGGACACGAGCGGAATAGAACACCGGGCGATAGAGAGAAGATTAATCCGGAAGGCGGCTGGCAAAAGTCGGGATTAAACACGCCAGGTAAAAGCCAATATTTATCAAACATCTGGAGTTCAAAATGGCTACCTAAGAACTGCTATACACATGCAACGAACAATTAATCGTGTGCTGAGGCAAACGTATGTAATTATGTTTCGTTGTCTCGAAAATAGTCTTCCACACCAGCATTCCTCTTATCCCCATTCGAGTAGATATGTGCCCCAATGTGCAGTATCAGCTTTATCCCTCTCATCACTAATTAATATGTCTATTGATTATGGTAATAATTCTTGATAATGGAGCAATCTATTATCATGCATTCGATTAGCCACCTCGTCATATGTGGCTTCTCAACAGTAATCAATCTGCCTAGCCTTTTCCCAACTATGTTTGGGGTCGGCTTCCAGCCTAACCGGATGCAGCTGAATACCAGTATTGTACATGAAGCGACTGCCTATCTGACCTCCACAACCCAGTTATTGGGTAATACGATACCCCTTGGTAAGACTGATTGTCAGACTTTCGGGCTTCTGACGACCCGTAACGACTGTCTAAGATCCACGAATGAGAGCCGGGACCAACGGCTTAACGTGCTTTCCGAGGCACGGAGGAGTCTCGGTATGTAAAGATGGTCACCCATCTACGGACTAACCCCGGCAAGCGTAGCTTAACCTGATGGATCGACCCATGCGGCTGTTATTACTTAGCCACGAGCTTCTCAACAGTAATAGTCAAGTAATGCTAAATGTTTCACAATGCATCAATAACATCAGGGAGTTCAACACTTTTCTAAGAACACTGGTTCATTCCGTCAGCCACTTGCTTAGTTAGCAGAAGCTATTCCCTGACCCTCAGGATTCTGTGGACCCTCAGGGTTCTACCCCTAGGTTGGCGCACCAGAATCGTGCAGGTTGAGCACAGGACGTCTCACATTGTACGCTGCTCCGAACTGCAACTCAGAATGACACGTGCAGCTGAACCGCGTGCCCTTTTTTCCTACGGCCTGCTATTGCCGCTCGCTACCTACAGCCCTAAGAAGGCCAGTCCCGCCACCTACTGAGCCTGTGCTGACAGGCCCCCCACGTCTGACATGTGCTACCAAGGACGGTACCCTTACCCTTCTTACATAACCAAGTGTGTTCGAGTGCTCAATAAACAGTCAACGTGTCACCTTACCTACGACCCAGCCGTGTTACTTTCTACTACAATTATAGGTATAAAGCAAACTTGCTAGTTGTCTTTCTCTCCCTCTAACCTAACAGTTAACGGCCTGCGCAGCCTAATGCAAAGCCTTAGCCGTTACAATGGCTCAGTTTACAGTGTACAAAACAAGTCCCAACGCAAACAAAAAGCGAGTGAGGCCACCTATACTTAAAATTCATATTTTTCAGCAGAATACAACCTCAATTTTCTCTACTCATTTGCAAACTGGATAGTTTTATGTCCACTATGTGTGTTCAGGATTAAAAAAAACATCAAATGGACGAGCCACCGATCTAGTTCTGTCGCGGAACGAATCAAATAAACATGGGGCTTGTATATGGAAATTGGATCTACGCAATTTTTGCTTGGAGCATTTTATTTTGACAACCGTCAAAATGTACCCATTTTGAGAGCAAATTGGGAACGGAACAATTGGATTTATGCATGTGCAATAGATATATTTTTGTAACGACCTTTTTATTCATCTAGTGCAAGGACGTATTCGCGTTTGTAGTAGTTATTTAAGACCACGATATTCGATCCCAGTTTCATCTGAAAAGTTCCCATTCTCTGATTGGGCTTACTTAATTAATTTTTCAGGGCAAAAGATTCTCCTTTATTTTTTCACAAAATGTTCGGCTATATGCAAGTGGGCAAGCCCTTTATTTACTGGAGGCTTTTAATTAAGTATAAATTTCTACTTACGCTTTTAGTTTTGTATCTAGGGGCACGGTAGTGCGGCCACCAAGACGAGCCAAGCGAAGCGCAAGGGCACTACCTACCTTTTCTAAGTAGGTCGCAGTTACTTGTCTAACTGGGGGCACGGCAGTGCGGCCGCCAAGACGAGACAAGCGAAGCGCAAGAGCACTACCTAGCTTTTGTATCTGGGGGCACGGTAGTACGGCCACCAAGACGAGCCAAGCGAAGCGCAAGGGCACTACCTACCTTTTCTAAGTTGGTCGCAGTTACTTGTCTAACTGGGGGCACGGCATTGTGGCCGCCAAGACGAGCCAAGCGAAGCGCAAGGGCACTACCTACCTTTTGTATCTGGGGGCACGGTAGTGCGGCCACCAAGACGAGCCAAGCGAAGCGCAAGGGCACCACCTACCTTTTTTTGTCTATCTGGGGGCACGGCAGTGCGGCCGCCAAGACGAGCCAAGCGAAGCGTAAGGGCACTACCTACCTTTTGTATCTGGGGGCACGGCAGTGCGCCTGCCAAGACGAGCCAAGCGAAGCGCAAGGGCACTACCTACCTTTTCTTGTCTATCTGGGGGCACGACAGTTCGGCCGCCAAGACGAGCCAAGCGAAGCGCAAGGGCACTACCTACCTTTCTTGTCTATCTGGGGGCACGGCAGTGCGGCCGCCAAGACGAGCCAAGCGAAGCGCAAGGGCACTACCTACCTTTTGTATCTGGGGGCACGGCAGTGCGCCTGCCAAGACGAGCCAAGCGAAGCGCAAGGGCACTACCTACCTTTTCTTGTCTATCTGAGGGCACGGCAGTGCGGCCGCCAAGACGAGTCCAGCGAAGCGCAAGGGCACTACCTACCTTTTGTATCTGGGGGCACGGCAGTGCGCCTGCCAAGACGAGCCAAACGAAGTGCAAGGGCACTACCTACCTTTTCTTGTCTATCTGGGGGCACGGCAGTGCGGCCGCCAAGACGAGCCAAGCGAAGCGCAAGGGCACTACCTACCTTTTCTCGAAGCGCTTCGTCGTTTGTTTAACCCTCATAACTTTGGTTTGGATTATACCAGATAAACAAAATTCTCGGGATACGATATCAATAGTGGACTTATTAAACATACAAAGTTTCAATTGCATAGCTCTTATAATTTCGATTTTATTGATATCTAAAAACCCCGATTTCGTCACTGACTGATGATCATCAAAACTCTTAGGATACTTCCTGAAGTTCTAGAACGCTGACATTTGGTATGTAAGCTAGTATTAGAACACAAACAACAAAAAAAATCTGAAACTTGGAACTTACCCTCCAACCCCTTAAACAAGGGGATGGAAGTTTGTATGAGACTTCCGCAAATTTTGATGCTAGAGGCACTCCTTGTGATAAATAAAAAAATACATATTTAAGGATTTATAGTAAATCACCCCCACGGATAAAAAAATACCTAACATAAGAAAAAATGTCATAAGCAACTTATGCCAATTTTTTACAGGGAGTGTAGAGTTAGAAGCTTGGCTCTACATGAGATCTGATAACTTTTTGACAGTGCGAGCCATATGGTCTCGTCTTGGCAACATTTTACACGAAAATGTTTTTGCTGAGATTTTTATTTCTGTTTGAGTATAGTTTTCGATTTTTTTTATTATTATATATTGGCGTGTGCTAGCTGATACAGCAAACTAGCTTTTGCCCGCGGCTTCACTCGTGTAAATTTAGAATAGCGATTTAGTATAGAACTAATCGCATCTATAATATTGTAGTTAGAAGGATGACCAGTCTATCGACACTCTACGACTCACAAAATGTATTAGGTACTAATATAAAAAATAAAAATAAACTCTTAAGACACTACTGAAGTTTCTATAATAATATAATTCAATCATGATTCGATAGACACGTGGCGCCATCTATCATCATAAGAACGTTATTCTTGTTTTCCTCGGAAACGGATCTATTTTTCGAGATGAAAGGTACCCTATGTCCGTTTCTGTACACCTGACAACGTATAAGCAAAATTTCAGCATGATCGGTTCAGTGGTTTAGGCATGAAAAGGTAACAAACAAACAAACAAACTTACTTTCGCATTTATAATATTAGTTAGGATAATTTAATTTAATGTTTTGTGTGGCGTAATGTAGTACCTAAATTATTTTGCGCAGTGTTGTATAGGATCAATTTTTTTAACTGACAGACAGCTGTTCTGCTGGGAAGTTTGTTGCACCACTTCTCCTCAGCTAAAGGCGCTAGGAAGTAGTGAAGGGCGGACGTTTTGCGGGACTATCTTATGTAATTTTGACGTTCGAATAGTGCTGATTCTTAGCCTAGTTTGAATAAATGACTTTTATTTGATGTGTTCAATAAAAGAATTAAATATTCGTGTTCGAATTTCGTATCGCTGAAAATTTTAGCAAGTTGCTCTGGTAAGGACAGCGTTGTTCAATGCCTGTACATTTGGTGAAGCTGTAGTTACTTCCTACAAAGGTACTCCGACATTTATTGATCGCAAACCAATTAACATTACCAATGCAGGTATTTTTTATCCACAAATACTCGTAGAGGCATATTTTTGTTTATCTCCTATGTACAAACTGAAGGATTTCAATATGTTATTGAGATTTTCAATTTAATAAATTATTCAAATACTTTCTTAAGATGTTCCAAATTGAAAAAAAACGGATTAGAAAACTGTAAACTTTTGTAGGAACCCTCAGATGAAATAAGCTTCGTAGATACTTTTACTTTATTGTTCGTTCGCAGAGAGAATTCCGAAGCAATTTTCTTCAGTAAATGTAAAAACAAAGCACATTAAAGGTCTCCTGTGAGTTCTAACGACTGAATGGCTTCGTAGTGAATGTTTTATACAGACCACTTACCACAACGAGCGCAGTTACAATCGATCGAATCTTTACTGAAAGTATTGCAATATTCTACCAAGCTATTGCACGTTTGAAGTAAAACTAATGTCATAAAAGTGTGCAGGCTGTTCGTGCGAGTTCGGCTGAGGTCAGCAATGTTCGTGTAAAAATACCAGAGCGAGTTCGCAGAGATGGCAACGACGTAAGTTTGTTCAAAGCCGTAATAATGGCTAGAGGACAAATCGAGTGTGGTACAGAGTAGTGGTCAATGTTCACAGTATTTTGGACGTCGGCAGTCTACAAACGTAAAGGAGTGAAGTGCAACCAAAGTAAGTAAATATAACATAGGTGTTGTTGGTCGACTACATTTAAACATGGAAGCTCCAGTAAAATATAATTACCTGTACTTGTAAATATATTAAGAAAGATTCAACATTATGGTTACATTTTGATTAGACCATTGTAATTAAGCCATCTTTCTTCCAACAGTAATTGACTGTAACCTATCGCTGTCACAGACATTCGGCTTACTAATTGAGATGAATTAGAAAGCTACAAGCTGTGATGCACCGGCAAAGCAACGCTATAATAGCCGCTATTCACCGCAAGTGACGTCGGAGCTGATTGCCTAATCTGGGTTGTTGCCCCGAGAGCGTATTGTAATTATTACCACAATATATTATACTAGATTCTACCCGCGACTTCGTCCGCGTGAAATTATTCCCCGCCCGCGCTATTACGTCGTTTTAACTTGGCGTTCTTTCCGAGTTTTTTTTTTTCGTTTTGCTCGGCACCTAAGGGTGGTTGCGTGATGTTAAGTAGCCTCTAACGTTGCTCAAGAATCGGGCTATAGAATGTAAAAATATTTTTTTAAATTAAATCGGCAGTTCCAGAGATTAGCGCGTTCAAACAAACAAACAATCAAACTCTTCAGCTTTATTATTACTATTACTACACACATCTTTCCCGTCATTTGAGTCGAGATGAAATGTTACGGACAGTTGGCATGTTAGAAAACGGTGCTATTCAACGCGTCGTTGCGAGTCTCTGGGCACAAGGCAAAATGTGATATCCAGGCTGTGGTCACGTTATCGCGCTACTGGGGATGTGGCAGAACGGCACACAGGTAGATATCGTGTTACTACTCGGAGGCAGGATCGATTTCTCCAAATAACTGCCAGATGACTACCCAATATCACAGCAACGCAACTAGTGCAAGGCTCCAGGAGGATCAGCAGCTGCTGGTGAGAGACCAAACCGTGGGAAGAAGATTGCATGAAGCTGGTCTTCATGCTAGTAGACCGCTACTAGTCCTAGCGCTGCGACGTGGCGCAATCGTGGTAGGCGACTTTTATGGGCTCAAGAACATTTGACATGAAGTGATCAACAATTGTCATTGGCGCTGTTCACTGATGAGTCCCGTTTTAGATTTCATCCAGATTCGAGACGAACACGCATTTGGAGAACTCAAACCAGAGTCAGCCGTCTCCGACATCCATAGGAGGTTCACTCTTACTAAGGCGGGACAATTATGGTGTGGGCTGGAATACGAATCGGTGGACGAACCTAACTCATTTGGATTCAGGGCAGTTCCCATATATACCGTGAGTAGAAAATGTCATTGTCCCGCTCAGAGCTTTCAGCTCATGCATGACAATGCACCTTCTCATACGACGCGGCTGGTGACGGCCGCCCTTCGAAAACACGATGTACAGGTATTAAGGCGCAGACCCACCGCGGCGCACGGAGAGGCCAGGCACATGTGTTAAGCTTCGCTTTGCAAGAAAATGCATGTGATTTTGTCCACTGCAACTCACGGATACGCTACGCATCAAGTGACGTCATTAGTACATGCGTGGCTTGCTCCAATATAGCACTCACATAGCTCAACGCTGTCAACGCCATGCACGCTGTGCATGCGGTACACACTATACACGAGTATTAACCTACAAGTATGTACAACTGTATCGCAGCAGTTTTGAATACGTACGTAGCCTCTCCGTGCATCGCGGTGGGCCACGCACGCGTGTGTACTGCAGTGGAAACGTAGACCCACGTTGTCAAACAAGTGAATCCACGCAGCTATAATGCGCCGCGTGCCCGTGCACACCGTGCGCCGCGGTGGGTTTGCGACTTTAGATTGGCCTGCACAGTCGCTAGACTTAAACCCAATTGAACACGCCTGGCCTAGATGTTACAGCGAAGAACATTGAGGGATTTTCCGGCCAACTTGACAATAGAAGGACAACTTTTCGACCATTTACCAAGAACTTGGGATCGCATACCCCAGCAAGACATTGACACATTAATTTTAAGTATGGACAATCGTTGCCGCTGTGTGGTTAATGTTAGAGGAGGCAATACCGATTACTGACTATCAGATTTTTATTCATTTAATTCGATTTAATAATTTTATAAGAATAAAAAGTTTTTGTTCACTCAGTCATTTTCTATGGCTTAATTAATTTAACACTTTTATTAATAAGAAAAACAAAATCCTTATTAAGAAAAACAAATATAAGTGGTGATCAATGCTTGTGCCTTCTCTGTATGAGAAGAAGCCTTTGCCTGCCGTGGGACAATAATAGTCTGCTACAATTAGTTTTGAGTGGGTACACAATTACTACTGTAGCCTCTTTAGCAATCATATCCTGCAACCGTTTACAGTAATGACTATAGTCTGTTGCGAAAGTATCGGATGAAAATGTAAACAACACATTCATAAAGTCACGTGATCTTCCCACGGGCGCAGGCAGAAACTACAGAGCGCCACCTGCTAAACTAGTTGTTGAAGTAAGTCAACTTCTTCTAAGAAATCTACTAAATACATATGAATCTGTTACTAATACCATCAGTGAGTGTGCGCGTACGAATTCACTCTGAACATGGATAGCCTACACCTTTGATCAGATACTTTCGGAACAGACATAATACGTACGCAATACCGGGTTATATCTTCCTAGTTTCTATTTACAAAGCCGCATTCGTTTAAATGATTTATTCACCTAATCTGTTAACGCGCCCGCATCGTCCCCCCACTGGAGTAGCGTCCGCGAAACCAACACACCAGAAAAAACTGGGCCAAGGTGAAGCAGTTCTATTATGATAATATCAACGACCAATTCGTTTACCAATTAATATTGGTAAAAACCATGATCTTTTTAAATTACTAGGATCTGTATATCCCGTTACAAAGAATACATATATTGATCATACCCATTTCCATAGCCTTCAATAAACGTACTTTGTATACATGTGCCACCGGCGGGCCGCCTCCCACGCTAAGCACCACAACTAAACAAGCCCGTATTGTATAGAATTAAAACTTGCTCGTCGCTAACTGCTGCGGCCTCTCGCCTCCGGTTAAACAAAACAAAGCAACAACTAATAACCCTCCGACAAGATAAAACCGTCTTCTAAAACCTAACAATTAAGCTCACATAAAAAATACAGATCGCTCAACAATAGAACAAGTTTTTGCAATGAAAAACTCAAATATTCGTAGCAGGCGCTCTGAAACTTTCATCATTAATCATATTCTTTTGAAAGACAACTAAAATAGTATTAGTTTCGTGACGCAAGCGTTTATGAAAAGTAAAAAATAGACAAAAGTTATTGTTTTGTATCTGTGCGGAATTTGTATTAGTTTGAAAATGAGTACGTTTTAAATGTGTGCCTTTTAGTAGCAAGTACCTGCGTATTGAAACAGCAGAACTGCATTAATAACTATAACTCAAAACAAACTCGACATTAAACTTACACCGTCCGTAGACGCTGCTACGCCATTGCTACGGCGTAGCACACAACTTCCACTAACGCATTCAATTGTTTAATGCACGTTGAGATTGCACACGCTATAATAGCCTCTATATGTCGGTAGTAATGTCATGTTATTGCATACATGTGCATCGTTGATACATGACGTGAACTTCAGTACATCCGAAGCGTCGTAGCGCCATAAGATAAGCCTGTCGTAGCACATTGACGTGGAGGCGACCGACGTAGCGACGTAGCGCCCGTCGAGCGGAAAATGCAATCTGGCGGGAATTAGGATAGACGTACAGTGATATACATGAACCTAACTACACAATAATATGACGAGGTGAGTGTTCAAGCTAAGTGGATGGATTTATAAGCGAATTAAGTCATTAGATACGTATGAGCTAATGTCGGAATAATTAGAAATCAGAGAGGGTTTACTTGCATATAATTTCCGTCCTAATGGATGGCAAACTAGGAGAAATAAACTAGGAATAATTAGTTGCTATACTAGGCGATGAGATATCATTAAAGCCCTATCCGTGGTATCAAATATTTACAGATTTATATGAAACTTGTTACGAGTTATTTCGAGGCCTGTAACTCATTAGAGAAATAACATTTACAAGGCATAATTTACAGTTGAATAAAGTTATAAGGCACATTCGCAGCTCGAGTAATATTTCAGCGGCATTTAGTGTGGTGTCACGTGACGTCATTAAATATTAAGATGGCTGCTACTTATTTAATGTCATTCCCATGCCTCCTACGTTCGCATTGTCTGATTAAACTGAACGTCATTAATCTTGTGAAAGGCGGACGATGTATAATTCGTGGCAGTTGAGTTATTTCATGTAGAGATAAAATATTCAGTGATATATCCTCGTGAATCGAGAAGTTCTTAAAATGTTTTAAATAATTGTGCTGACTGTAATCTTTCATCTACAAACGTTTTATAATAAAAACCAGCCAAGTGCGTGTCGGACTACGCACAATGATGGGTTCCGTAGTTGGGATGAATCTCAAGAACAAACTTGACATTGTAGTTGAAAAACATGTTCTCCCATACATTCCAACAGCAAATGTAACTTTGTATGAACAATATTGAGAGATTTACCATGTTGTTTTAAGACCATAGACTTCTTATAGGGTGTTCTGTAATCTATAGGTATTGAACTATTTTTTGTATTTTTTTTTTTTTTTCAAAATTTTAGGTTCAGTACTTTCGGAGCTAAAGCGGGGAATGATCAATTTTCGTCTATTTTCTTAAATAACTTTAAAATGATTTATTTTTAAATTATAAAAAAATATATTTGAGACCCTCACAGTAAGCCCTTTCATTTGATATGTAACACGGTACAGTTTGCAAAACTTTTATTTTTATTTTTCTTATTTGCCCGCCAAAATTGACCCTCATAATCAATATTCATTTATTTACGTTATACTTCTGTGTTTGGGTCACGAAATACATACGTGTACCGAATTTCAACTTATTCGGTCCATTAGATTCGGAGCAAATTGGCTGTGACAGACAGACAGACAAACAGACACACGAGTGATCCTATAAGGGTTCCATTTTTCCTTTTTTAAGTACGGAACCCTAAAAAATGTTGATCTGTCGTGTCTTGTTATTTCATAAACATAATATGAACAAAGCCAGGCAGGTGTATACAAGTACCATGTACATTATTCAACCGCCTCTAACTTCATGTGACATGCTCGTGAATTGTAAACCTGAGTTAAACGCAGTCTAGTCTACTGCTGCATTTTTGAAATCTCATAAATTACAGCTTCACTCTGCTGCATAATATCACGGTAACAGTTCAGTTAAGTTTGTGTGTGCATTCATACATATTCATTTAAATTATAAAGTAAGCGACATCTAATGCTGAAAGAAACATGAGACAGCTCCCATCAAGTGATGCATTTCATTTAAAAAAATTGCATTTCTCTTTAAACTTACATTTTAGCTGGTTTGCTAACACGTTGTTAATTTGTATTCAGTCTCGATCGTCATATTTGTAACATTGACAATGTAGCACAAGTTCCCAGTGCCCCAGCCAAATGTTATTCATAGATTTCCATCTAATTTATAGGCGTGCAGGAGTGGCGGCTCGCCACGGCCGAGTCTATGACGTCATGACGGCACACGCCTAAAACTTGGCGAGTTTTTAGCAAAGTCTCGCAAATTTATGCCTTTATCATGAGTTTGGGGTAACGAGATACAACCACGTGGGCCGGTTTAAATGAGACTGAAACTTTCCTAATTTGTGTGAACACATCCGCCGCGCCGCCTGCTTCACATTTGTATAGATTTTCCCTCAAATTAAAAACGCGGTTCGTCTCGATGCGACACAGATAAAAAAACATATTCCATGCAGTTTATTAGGGACGTGCCGATGGCTGCGTTCGCCAATAACGTATTTTTATTCTACGGTAGTTCAGTTTCTGAATGCAGTAAAATCAGTGAACAATACGAAGGTCATAAGTCGGACAGTCACTATTTTATAGAGGTCAGCAGATAAAATTACAGTATAATTCAATTTTCCAGGGTTTTCAGCAGTACGAGAGTGCTTGCAGTTTTATTAGATACCTACTCTATTTACTTTTATCTCACGAAAAAGTAAACCTTTAGATTAAACTTTGCGTTTCGCTAAATAAAGCTTTAGTTGCAAAGTTCTTTGTAAGTCAAAAAGCTAATGCGTAAATTAAAAGCGAGTGCCGACACCACGCGTTTTCTTTTAGCAAGTCAACAAAGAAGTGATGAGCACAGAACAAAAGGGTGTCTGGGTTGTAACAAGTTTTCTATTTAATTATATTGATTGCATTTTTACAGTTTTCACTTTACTTGACAAAATATTTTGGCCAATAGTGGCCCCAATGACTGGTGTATTGAAACATTTTTATATCTAACACCCGTTAGAATAAAAACTCATACAAAAACGGTTGCCTGAATCAGGTGGTAAATAATTATGGAATGACGAAGATCGTATTCCCAAACTTTTTTTAAGCTACAGCTCTAATTTCGCATTTTTAGTGTTTCCTATTTATTGTAAAGCGAGCGCAGCACGTTTTCCAGTCGCGTGTAAACAAATCATTGTTGTAGAGCAGTGTGTGAACAAAAGCGCGGCTGTGACAAGTGTATTATTTAAACAGGAGGTGTCGAGTGCCGCCGCTGTGTCGATGCAATGTTTAACGTTATGTCAGTTATGAGAGCCTGGTACTATTCGTGTCAAGTGGGAAAAGTTATACGAGTAACCGGGAATACATTGTTTGCTATGCTATGGTATAACATTTTATGTTTTGTATTGACACTTACGCAACAATATTTTCAAAATGCAGAAAAAGAAAAGTAAAGTAATCCAAGTTCAATAAAGAACGCTTTATCAAAATTTTGAGTTTTGTCAGCATGTAAATAAAATAGTAAAAACACGTGTAGGTAAGTATGTAAAAATGCTGCAAAACTTGAATAACCGTGTGCAGTAAATACTGTTGAGAAGCTTTATAAAACTAGTTAAAGTGAGGACGTAATCGAATGATACTGAGTATCGATAACACAACTTTACAGACGTATGTGAGCCGAGTTTAGCAATTGTCCGAGCATTTACCGACCAACTGACAGATTCCAATAAACTATCTCTGAAAACAAATTGGATTTTTTTTTACATAAAATTAATACTACTTTTCCTTTCAATAAGGAGAAAGTAAATGACAAATGGTAGCGCCGTTTCGAGTAATCTATTTAAGATTAATTTCCTGTCCCTGAAAAATTACAGGAAATATTTCAAATAAAATGTTATGAGATATTTTACGGCTACGTTACCGTGAATTATGGCGGAGTATCAGAAACTGTGCTCTGATATCGCGTGGCCGCGCTTGTGGTCATATGAAGTAGAACAAACAATGAAGACAAACGACGCGAGCGCGCTCTGCGACTGTATACCCGCATTACTTGAGTATATACACCCAAACGACACGTGTGCGACTGTGTGAATAATTACGAGATCCATACTCCTCCACGGTGTGAATAAGTTACGCGTCGGTTCTCTGGCTGCTCCCGACTGAACTTACATTCGTGCTATTCACATTACACTCGGCTCGCAGTTCATTCAAGTTGTGCTATAGATGGCAGCGCAATACTGCGCAGAGTCAACGGTGGGCCGATATGCGAGCATCAATCTCGTCATATAGACGGTGCATTTGTCGTCGCATCACGCGTACCCGCGCTCTTCAACATATTCTACGAATTGCAACCTCGGCACTAATTGTTATCGCGAAAAAATAGAATAGGTACTATTCTATGGTCTGTTCCAAAAGCACCTGATCAAGATGAAAATAAATGGATCAGAAAATGTGTGGAAAATGTAATGTACAATTTGTGGTGCCACTTACAAATTAAGTGCTTTGATTTGATTATTATCTAATTAATCTATTATCTAAAAACTAATATTATAAATGCGAAAGTTTGGATGTTTGGTACTCAATCACGCCAGAACGGCAGGACGGATCTGGATGAAATTTGGCACAGAGATAGATCATAGTTTGGAACAGCACATAGGGTACATTTTATCCCTGAAAAATGTACCGCTCCCATGAGATAATTTCCGACATCCACGCGGGCTAAGCCGCTGGCAAAAGCTAGTTTTAAATACCTTAGAGACGTTCTTCAGTGGAGGTTAATTTTATAACCTCAACTTACGTCGATATTTTTCCACAATTTAATAATGATATTCCAACAATATTGTTGGATAAACGGATGAGATATAAAGTTGACCTTCTAAAATACAGATGCATGTGTTTCTAATGCCCTTTATGAGAATGTAACTTGAACAGGGTTTGTTTACACTTTCATTAGATACGTTTGAAACAGACATGGTAACGTCTGTTGAAAACCTACACCCCTTCCACCCTTTTGTCAGGTGAATGCGGGTCGGCTTCCAGTCTAACTATAGGTGCTATTGGGTAACATTATCTCTTTGAGTAGTATATTGAGGTTCGACCAGAATTCATACGTATAGATTGAAAACGTCTGGAAGTCTTAACGTATTCGTTTGAGATTAAACCTTCGTCAAAAATATCTGGAAACGTTTTTCTTTAGGAACTTTGAGATGCGGTTTCGCTTAGAAAAAGTTTCAACAATATTTTCAATGAAAATTAATCCTTACTAAAGGAAAACCTATAACTTGTAAAAAAATCCATTGCCAAATTAAGCTAATGACAAAGAACAGAATAGAGTGGAGGCAGAAGACGATGCACCGATTGTCATATAACAACTTGGAAAACAGCTATGCTAATATGAAACTTTAAAAAACAATTCCTATACCTACGTCAAAGCTTATTAAATAAGTTAATGACAGCTCAAGCCGCATTTTCCTTGTGCAACCAGCTAGTTATACTCGTAATGTCGTACCTTAAGCTTGTGATGCCGAGGCGGCCGATAAACGTAGGTCGATGGAGATATCGACGTAACTTACGGCCGGGCCGCGTATAAATTTACATTAGTTACCTCCCTGATCGCCGAGTTAATGTGCTGCTCACCGAGAGTAATGAGACGACCTGCTATTGACGCTGATCACCGCTCTATACACTAAAGACTTGTTAGGTTTGGAATTAAAAAGTTATTTGCAATTCGTAAGGGAATAAGAGATCGAAATGAAACCATTCTCTTTGTATCGCCTCATTGTCATGGAATCCTAGTATGTACTTACTAGGTTCCACTCGCCTGGAACAGACAATATACTGTTTTAACATGAATAATTTGAAGCGCTGAAGCATGTCAAAGTTTCGTCACCTTTGACAAATATTATAAAATTCAAGAAAAGCTTAAATTATTAGAAAACCATGAGCATGTAGTAGGTTATCCACGCTCCAGTGAGTACAGTCATGAGCACTAATATGTATACACTGAGCAACTTTTAAAATTGATTTTTCCTACTGTATTGATTATAATTTCATTTTGTTACAAACGTAACATTTTGCAAAGTTGCAATCGTTATTACACGAGAATTTTGTTATGTGTATACTTTTGCTCGCGACTGTATACACCCCATAGTGTATGTAAGATACCAGCAAAATGCATCAGCCGTAAACATTTTATCGTCGTCATGATAACAAAAGTTTGTCTTCGCTCAGCAGCGTGGGAAAAATATCAGCTTCCATTATCTTATCTTGTTCCACGTTTTATGTCCCAGTACAGTACGAAATCATGCGTTATGAAATAATAGAATTGTTTGAACAAGAATTCACTGCTGAAAATATTGAAAAACAGGCTGTGTTTTCAATCTCGATTACCGCGGCGGTGCACACAACCATCACCTCGTTAAATACTGGCCGCGTTTAAAATACATGCCGACGCGTTTTTGTTGAAAAGAGGCCGCGATAAGGTTTGTTTTTAGGTGACAGAGAAACTGGTAGTTAACAAAAGGTCGTTTAGGTGTTTTGTGGGTTGCGCCTTAAATATAGTAGAGTTGGTAACAAAGTTTGACAGCGTTAATTACACACGGCGTTACGGTCCCGCGGCCGATCTGATAACCCCGCAAGGCTGACAGGTTTCCACAGCCCCGGCCCAGCCACGCCGCCCACGCAGCTACTACGACCGTCCAGACAAGACATACGACGGCGACATAAGTGGGCAGACCTACATTATGTAGAACATAATTGATAATAGCATTATTGCAATCAAATCAAAAGTCATTTATTCAAACTAGGCTAAGAATCAGCATTTACGAACGTCAAAATTACATAAGACAGTCCCCCAAAACGCCCGCCCTTCACCACTTCCTAGTGCTTTAGCTGGGGATAAAAAGTGACGCAACAAACTCACCAGCAGCACAGCAGTCTGTTTGTCAATAAGTTCGTCCCCTATTACATGGAGTTTAAACATAACTGATAAAATGTGGGGTTACTATAGGTACTCTTCTGCCTAACCCTTCGGGAACAACAGGTGTGCGTTATGTTATTGATAAGTGTCGGATAGTGAATATCAAACTACGACAAAAACAACAAAAGGCAGATTCTTGCAATCCCGGTTCAATATTGGCACTACCTTCTATGAGGCAACATTTTGAAGCAATCATTTGCTACCATACCACAGACTAATAAAGATGGAACACTCCGCAAAATCATTTAAATAAAAAGCTACTCTTGCTACGACACAATAAAGTGCAATTCAGGTCGCACAACGCTTCTTACCAAGTTTATTCACCTACAAGTTGCCTCTCTTTCTATCGCGTAACTCTTTTATTCTGACTCGTTAGGGTTGTCTTCTTTTACGACGCGGCGTGTGAGTGAGTATCGAACTGACCGTGCGAGCCCGCCGGTGCGCGGCAGCCCGCACTGAATTGGCCCGACAAGTCGAGCCTGCCGCGTACTTGTAACTTCATACCTAAACTGCGGAGTGTCCCATCTGTATTAATCCGTGACCATATCTACATACGAGACTTAATATCAAGTAACGACATATACCATAGGTACAATATATCCCGATTTTATAGCTGCACAATTTCTAAACATACCTTTATATTTAAATTTTTAAGCTTAATAAAAATGCATGGAAATAAATTGTAGGACCACTCGGGGCACATTGCAAGGAAGTTTAGAGGCAATTTAGCTAGAAACATCTCGTTTGCTATTTAAAATATGTTGCATAGGTTCCCTTACGAAGTTATGTTGTGAATGTGATGAATCTTTTTACTAATTTGAACTTTTTAAAAGATTTGGCTTCAATCAGGAACTTGCCGTATATAGGGTGTTATGAACCTGGGTGCAAAGCCTTAAAGAGGTCATTTAGAACATTTTGAGCCATACATGTCTTAGACGAAGTAGATTTATTTTTTATTTTTAACTGCAAACTTTTAGTGAAATATAACATAGTAACTGGGGCAAAAAAAAGAACATACTTCGTCTAAGACATGTATGGCTCAAAATGCTCTAATTTATCACACCCTTAAAGCTTTGCACTCAGCTTCTTAACACCTTATAATCTGTTTGTTACAATTTTGATGCAATAGCAAAAAAGCTACATAGATCTATTTGTCCTTGAAATTGCACAAGTAAGCTGCCTGGCTCACAAGTCATGTCTTGTTGATACGCATAGGAATTCATTTGTGTAAACACTTTACGCACTTTATTTCCGTGGTATCTATCCGGACATGATACATGATGCAAAACGATACTTCGTAGACATGTTGGATAGCAAACCATCGATCAAATTGGCATCGTGAACGTCCGATGGATGCTTTGAAAGATGCATTACGTCCTTCAGGATGAAAAATAGGTAGAGGGCTCAGTAGGGCCTAAGAAATCATTTCAATTATGACTACAGCCGTCGTTATGTCATCTCAAAACGTATCCATTGCTACACAAAACTATTTGTATTTCACAAAGTACTGTTCTTATTCCAAGCTATTACACTACAACAGTTCGCAAAACTTTTCCGTACAGCGCAAACTACAAATCGGAGTAAGAAGCAAAGATACTTGTACATTATTCCGGACTTGTAAAAAGTAAGTAATAAATCACTCGACTGTTCCACGTCGGCTCGCACAGCCTCTGACATGTTTATGGAACCCTGGTATCTGTTTCAAGGAAAATGTTGGAGATAATTGAAATCTCATCTTGGGATGAAGTTGATATGATTGAGACGGGGTGTGATTGGCTGTCATGGTGTTCAATAGGGTTGCGAAGGTAAACCTCAGCCCGACGTTACGGAATACCAGCAGGACAAAGAAAAACTTGTTCACGTTTAGCATTCTAAATCCTTCCGTTCGACATTTAATACATACATAAATAATAATATTCAGCGTGTATTGTCCCGATGCAGAACAAACGCCACCCTTTCCCTTTTCCACTCAACTCGATCCTGAGCCAATATGGACCAATCCCTCCTATTAGCGTCAAGTTCGTCCCGGCATCTACGCCTTATTACATAAATGCCAGTTCAAAATGAATCATCACATACATTATTAATTTGAAATTCCACCATCAAATAGTAGTAAATAAGTTGAGACCTTGACCTTCATACAGCCATCATTCCAATATAACACTATAATACCTGACATAAAAATTACAATCGGAATTAAGGGTACCTATTATCCCTAGCTTACAATTTAAAGGTGACCAAACAAATCTGACGGCCCATTCATAAAAGTTCTATTTGTTGTAACAAACTATATTTATTTATTTCTATTTTCATAATCAATCTCCTCACAGTCTTCAGGAGTAGCGACAGCTTGACATTTCGCTAATGACGCCTAAACACTAGCCGCTCCTGCTCGGCAAGAATCGACGCTATAAGAAAGGAATAAAGTTATGTTTAGTAGGTCGATCTGACAGGGTGGGTCGTGGCGGGTATAGGGTTGTCCCAACGTCCGGCTAACGGGTTTGTTTTTAACAAGCTCGTCCGGTCTGAACTTAATACGTCCGCTTGGACCAGGTTTTGTTCACATAGCGAGTTTAACATACATCTAGAACAGTTTTATTTAAAAGTAAGTATCCGGAATAATCTGGATTTTAGGATATTGCTTCCGTCTAGATACTTGAATATTGGTGCGACTGTTCTTTTACTGAAAAATAAAGCATCAATGATTTAACGATCTTTCATCTCGTATGAATTTTACCTGAATGATTTGATTTATTTAAGTTGCATTGCCATAATTTAAAGCGTCGCTTTTTTCATGGAGTCAGGCAACCCTAACCGTGTCGAAGGCGAAAGTTGACGCGAATCCGCGACATTAATCCGCGAACAAACGCGACAATCTGCGGACTCACCCTCTTAACGAACGACGGCCCGTCAGTGCAAATTGTTATTCTTAGTAGTTCCAACTTGCTGACAATATTGATTTTAAATTTTAATGAATAAAGGGGTGTAGTAATTAGATTTAACACTGAGTTCGAAAGCTAATAAAACTACTATGACTTGCATTTATTCGTTTTTAAGGTTCCGTACCTCAAAAGGAAAAAACGGAACCCTTATAGGATCACTCGTGTGTCTGTCTGTCTGTCACAGACAATTTGCTCCGAATCTAATGGACTGTAATCAGTCCATTAGATCAGTATAGTTGAAATTTGCTACACATATGTATTTTTGTGACCCAAACACGGACGTGTAACGTAAATAAATTAATATTGAATACAGAGGTCAATTTTGGGGGGCAAATAAGAAAATAAAAGTTTTTCAAACTGTACCGTGTGACATGTCAAATAAAAGGGCTTGCTGTGAGGGTCTCAGATATACGATACGTATATATTTTTTATAAAATAATTTAACGTTATTTAAGAAAATAGACGAAAATTGACCATTCTCCCCTTATCTCCGAAACTACTAAGCTTAAAATTAAAAAAAAATAATACTGAAAACACTTCTATACCTATACGTAGATTACAGAAAAACCTATAAGTAGTCAACTGATTTCTTTTCGCGCTTTCAGGTTTGGTCCCATAGTAAATGTTGTTTGTTATCACGAGTTATGCGAACATAGATGTAGGAAACATTTGTTTTTTTTTTTTCGCGATTTCAGGTTTGGTCTCATAGTAAAAGTTGTTTGTTATCATGAGTACAATCATGTGTTTAAGTAAGTATCGATCACTAATTACCAGTCACCCTTTATATAAAAGAGTACTCTGTGGTAGGGTATGCAAAAACCGGGTTGTTTAAAAAAAACGTTTTTTTCGGGTTTTTTGTTAACAAAACCGGTGAAACCGTTTAAATTGGCTTTTTCGGTTTTTTTTCTGTCTCTGGATGGGCGACCATCTTTTCATACCGAGATTCCTCCGTGCCTTGGAAAGCACGTTAAACCGTTGGTCCCGGTTGTTATTTGTGGATGTTTGACAGTCGTTACGGGTTGTAAGAAGCCCGAAAGTCTGACAACCAGTCTCACCAAGAGGTATCGTATTACCCAGTAACTGGGCTGTGGAGGTCAGATAGGCAGTCGCTCCATGTAAAATACTGGTATTCCGCTACATCCCGTTAGACTGGAAGCCGACCCCATCATAGTTAAGAAAAGGCTAGGCAGATTGATTGAAAATACAAACAGGCAAACTCAACACTTCAACAATCAACAATACGTAAAATGCGATCAAAATAGTGATTTAAATATTGCATAAAATAGAAGTCTTATTTTACCAAATTTACCAAAATAATATAAATCAGACACTCATAAAGATATAGTTTAAAAATTAAAGTTACACAGCTAAACCAAATTACTATTTTTTACTTTGATATTGACCGTAAGGATACTAGTTTAGAGTACTACGAATTTTATTACATATGAGACTCGGAGAAACATAACCGAAAAAGCCGGTTTTGTTATCCTAAAAAACCCGGGTTTCAAATCAGACGATTATCTGGTTTTTACGGTTATCCGGGTATCCGGTTTGCATGCACTACTCTGTGGGAGTTGCATAATGAGATTTCGTACAACATTAGGTATAACACTCGTTTGGATGATATTATGGTTACCATGACACTGGTTGTTTTAATGTTGGCAATAATCTAACTGTTTCAGAAACTTTTATAGAGGATTTATAGCATGGGGTGTGGATAAAAGACATAAGGGCACCCGTCGCGTTGTGTAAGCCAAACATAAGAGCCAAAAGTTTGCAATACTTAAATTATTTGAATACTTGAAATCATTGACGCATACAAGGCTGGGGACTTTGCCAAACTCTTCTTGAGACCCTTTCATATTACTTCTGAGGAAACTTTGTTTAAACTCGAGTGATTAGGCCATTATACTGTATCAGATAAGAACCAATTGCAAGTCGGGAAATATTCTAATTGTATATTTTCTTCTTCTTGGTCTTACAGTTTTTGCGCAAACTTATTCTTCAAAGATCGAGACCAATTATGACAAAATATTGCCAATCATACTAAGGAAAACAAAGACCAGTGACCAATTTCAATTTAAACGAAAAACATTAAAGATCAAACAAAAACGGGTTGCTCACCGCATTTTCCCAGCGACAAAAGCCGACCACCAAACGGAAAAAGAACAATCACATTATTTGCAAAACATTCAATTTTTCCTGTCAATGTATACAGCCTTAGCTCCGGGCTGATCCTCTCAGCATAATGGCTTGTACACACTCCTCTCGCGCGGATCAATCGACAAATATTAGCTTTAATACTCCCCGGATGTGCAATAATAACTTGCAACCTTTAACGTGTCATAAAGCTGTCGACGGTGGGTTAAGTGGCTGCTTTACTATTTAATGGATACGGCTAAATAAAGTAACTACGTTACGGCCGAATACTGGACGAGTACTATTATACACCAATTCGTCAAATAAGTATGATAGTCTTCGAAAGCAGTCAACATGACATCAGGATCTTGTCTTTACGAATCGATGGTCGAAGTCGGTTAAACACGAGTAAATAATTAAGCCACGGCATGACAAGGAATCTTGAAAGTACCAGGAGGACCACAGGCAGGAAGAGATCTAGCTCACATCAAACTTTCGCTCTTGAGCCGGTAATGTAAAACAAAACTTTTTTACAAAAAATTAAACCGACGACAAAAACTGAAAAGTGAAAAATAAACAAAAACCTTTTAGTCTAACTAAACTCCTAAGTTAATTTATGTTACAAATTTTGAGGCGGCGCCAAACAAACATTCAACGAAGATCTATCAAGCTATTATACCATTTTATACGATTTACGTAATTAATTTGCCTGATTGTTTGGCGCCGCCTCAAAATTTGTAACATAAATTAATTTAAGAGTTTAGTTAGCCTAAAAGGTTTTTGTTTATTTTTCACTTTTCAGTTTTGTCGTCGGTTTATTTTTTTTATATTTTTCGCTTTTCAGTTACCTTTTTGGAAGCAGGTTTTTTTTTTGTAACAGATTTTATTTTCACTTTTTACTTTAGGTGCTGGTACCTAACCCGACACAAATTCGAATACCATTACCTGCAAAATAGACTAGAACATCATCCACATAAACTAAGTGGGAAAAATACGTATTATTGAAGCTAACTCAAAAACTACCAAAGCAAAGTTAATAAATTTTATATGGGACCAACTTCGACGTATACCCTGCCGAATAAAACAAAAATCTTTCAAATCGGACTACTCTATAAAAAGTAATGCGTGGTCATGCATAAAAAATAAAAATATATACGTGTCGAATTAATAACCTCCTCCTTTTTTATTCGTCGGTTAAAAAGGTCCCGGATGACGAAACTGGCTGTCATCGGCATGATTTGTTTTGTGTGCACAATAACCCTTGTCTATTTCCATCTTGAAACATGATCGTAAAGAAACCTTTGTTTATAACGCCTATCAGAATCCTTTCCTTGTGTAAATGTAGGAATAGTATCGTCATGCTATTCAAAAGATTTCATGAAAACAACAGTACCTAGGACCAGAAAATTCTGTAAACCACAATTCTCTAAATTGTAAACAAAATAAACCGGTAGAAACGACCAAAATTTCTTAACAATGTAAGTCACAAGAGAATTTTATAGTCTATTTTTAGAGATTTCAATCAGGATCAAATTTATTTGTTACAACTTGTAACGCAAATACGGCACGAAATAGCCATTTTTCTCCCACGACTAAAACAAAATACAAAAATTGATATGTAATTTCTTTGACTTGTTTGATAAAAACTCCTAGGCGAATATGTAAATATTTAATAATTCAAGTCAATAGCTTACTAGCTCAGTGTGAGGTGAGTTCGTTTGTGAACTACTTCACAGTTTAGAGGATACGCCCTAACTGTTTATTAATTAGGGTAGGGTCCGTCTGGAGGCCACTCGGCATAATCAAAAAACAATCCGGGCAAAATCTACCCCCCAACAGTTCCCACGCACCTCACCCCCGCGGCAGTCACGCGAACTGAACAATCGCTTAATTGAAATACTTTTGCACACATACGTACAGACATTATTAATTTACATATTACACCTTTTATCACATCACCCGGGTTCGCTAGTACGGAATCCCCCGACTACGGCCAAGCTCGCCCGAGAGCCAATTATCTAAATAAAACGGCATTTACTTTTGTCTGTACGACAAGGCCTTTGTTTTGTCAGCTAAATTAAAATGAAGGTAAGTAAGGTAAAAAGACGGGAAACTCCTTTTGGCGACATCCGACAAAAGCGGATCTTGAACATCTTAATTAAAACTTGGAATTAACCTCACGAAGCCTTTTAAACTGGAGAACTACGTGTTCTCGTATAGAAGGTTGAAGGAGCACCCTTATGTTCTGATAAACACTGGAGCTTATAGTATACGATTAATAAGAATATATAATTTATGAGGTGAGTGGGTAAGTATGGTCTTAATACGCTCGTGTTACCTAATTAACTAACATGCCTACATAAAGTATCGTAAAATACTTACATATTTAGTTTTGACGATATCTATAAGATTTTCATACCCATTCAACATTCATAGCCATTCGCGTATTGAATTGGCTGTCAAAGTCATAATTTGGCTGAACGCAATATTTCTGATAACTCTTCAGCTAACATTTCTTGAATTGTCCGTGAAATTGAGTCGTTTTCTGACTTACCTGTAACAAAAAAGAAGTCGATTAAAAACGCGTCGAAGTGAAATAGATAATTATTGAAAACTTACACAAAATTCACTAAATTATATAATAATAATAACCTGGGACATTATTCACACACGGTCATCTGATCCCTAACTAAGGCGAGCTTGTACTATGGAAACCAGATAACTGATATACTACATACACTACTTTTTTTCTTTTTTTGTAATGTACTTATAAGAATATATATTATAAGAATGTTTGGGTTATTAAAAGACAGCAGCTACCGTTGGAAAATATTGGGTTGGCAAAAAAGTAATGAGACACTCTACAAAACTCTATACAAATGTATAGAGTTTTGTAGAGTGTCTCATTACCTTTTTCAAGTTAATTGTTTTCGATAATATTCTAGAATGTTGTAGAACATTCTAGGGACTTGTGATGTGGGGTATATAAAGCCGCCCTCGCGATCGGTTTAGTCAGCCCCATCATGACTTAAGCGGGTTCAGTGTTTGCGCACGCAAAACCCCACCTCATTCATAGGATGCAGGCCCTCCAAAACCGTTTCCTTCGAAAGGCAACGGAAGCCCCTTGGTTCGTTCGGAACGACATCCTCCACGTAGATCTCGATATTCCCACCATCTCCCAGTTCTTGAAACGAAATTCCAAGCGTTTCTTCGACTCAGCCACCAACCATCGCAACCCTCTGGTTGTCGAGGCGGCTAGCTATGTCCCCTCCCGTATTAGTAAGGTCCGCCGCCCGAGGCTTGTCCTCTCAGACCCCGACGACCCCATAACTCTTCTCCAGGAGAGCAGTAGGGACCGTAGGAACAAACACAAATCGACATTCCGACCTCGCCACCGAGGTCCCTCGCGACGACCCCGTAGTAATCGTCCTCCCCCCGTCCCTTGCTCGGGTATAAGCCAGCAAGCCAAGCAAGTGCCAGCTGGTGGCGTAGCTGAGCCAGTAGCTTTAAACTCCCCTGATAATAATAATCACTCCAATTTGATCCAGCCTGTCTATCTTGCTGTCCTCCCCCCAGCGATGCCCTAAGCAGAAGTCCGTTCCCCACAGGGGGAGCCCTTAGCGAGTAGTCGCTTAGTCTGTAAGTTTTATGCCCCTGGCTGGAGGCTTTCGAGTTCGCTTAAGGCAGCTACAGGATAGTCTGGTTAAGTAGTCACGGCCTCTCTAGGCCAACTACGAGATGCCATTTATACACAAAAAAAAATCGGTTTAGTCAGTTTGAAGAAAAATGGACGAGCGACAAGTTCGAACACTATACTTATATGAGTACTTGTTAGGCCACAAGTGCGCGGGCTACGGCTGACAATATCAACACTGCATTGGACGCTGGAAGTAGTAGTAGGAGCTGTATTACGAGAACGATACACGTCGTGCTTTTTGGCTCCCTCCAGAAGAAACGCCATCAACTCAACCGAAGCCGAGTCAAAAGAACCGCTTAAAAGCTCTGCTTTGCTGATTCTGGGACGCGCAAGGCATGCTGTTTTATGAACTACTAGCTTCTGCCCGCAGTCCGCGTGAGATTTCTTGTTCCCCCGACCCACCCCGTCGCATCGCATAGCGTAGCCCACTCGCATATAAATGTAAATTATTACAAAAAAAGCAAAAGCCAAAACTGAACTGAGTGGGTATCGCGCGGTAATAAAAAATGTTGTGCAAAGAAACGACATTTATTATGGCAGTATCGATTAAAACCCACGCAACGAAACAAAACTATATTTAAGAATTATTGTAATACGTTTCAAAAGGTCATCTATTTGACGAAAAAAGCACAGACTACTTATAAAATAGAAACATCTAGTAATAAATCTAAAACCAATTACCGCAGGGGCAAATGTCACTAAACACATCCTGAACAGAAAGGATTCGATGTTTATGGCTCCCAGCTTGCCTACAGACATATTCAATATCATTTTAGCCCTCAGAAACACGAAGAGGTAGGTTATGATGGTGTTAGTACAAAGATTATTAAAACTGTCACGGATATTGTATGTGGCCCACTGTGTCATATACTGAACTTGTGTATTTGTGAAGGAATGTTTCCTAATGCTTTGAAAAAGTCTATAGTAAAGCCATTACATAAGAAACCAGAGAAAGACCTGATGCAAAATTACAGACCAATCAATCTGCCTAGTCTTTTCCCAACTATGTTGGGGTCGGCTTCCAGTGTAACCGGATGCAGCTGAATACCAGTATTTACATGGAGCGACTGCCTATCTGACCTCCACAACCCTGTTATTGGGTAATACGATACCCCTTGGTAAGACTGATTGTCAGACTTTCGGGCTTCTGGCGGCCCGTAACGACTGTCAAAGATCCACGAATGGCAGCCGGGACTAACGGCTTAACGTGCTTTCCGAGGCACGGAGGAGTCTCGGTATGTAAAGATGGTCACCCATCTACGGACCAACCCCGGCAAGCGTAGCCGAACCTGATGGATCAACCCGTGCGGCTGTTATTACTTAGCCACAAGCTCCTCGCAAAATTACAGACCAATATCATTAATATCCATTTTCTCTAAGATATTTGAAAAATATATTTCTCGAGAACTAAGCACGTATATACAGGGTGACTCAGAATACCTCTTTTGATCCAGCGGCCCCATATTCTGTTGTGCATTATTAATCATTAGATGAAGTCCCCAACAATGTTCATTAAAGTTTTTGAATGCTTTCGACATGTCAAAGTTTTCTTCATATTTTTGATGGAGTCAACCCTAAATTTGGTTGACCTCTATTCTCTCTTCTTTGATATAGGGATGAATGCGTCAGATAAGACACTTAACACATAATAGTAAAAAGCCTATAATTTTCTTGCATCAGAGAGGCCAGTTGATTTTTTTTTTCAAGATTGAATTAAGTCTTGAATACCAGTATGATATGCGAAATACCTACGCAGAGTAGAAGTAGACGTAGCTACATACATCTGCATAAAACTGCAGTTTAAAACCAACTACAAGGTTTTTATAAAATACAAATACCTAGTAAAAAGTTTAATAAAATAAATATTAGCTCCCTATGAAAATTAATTCCATTTGTTTAACAGGTATATATCCTCAAAAGTAAGATATCGAACGACCTAACTTTTTTCGTTACTCTTTGGTGAAATACATTTTTATAAGAATTAATTGCAGTTTTAATCCTCCGATTGGTAGAAATGCCACCAATATCTTGCAATTTCCTACACTATACTGCACGCCCATTGCTTCCGGCTTTCTTATTGGATATCGGCATCGGTTGAAGAATGCTTCAAATCCGAAAGATTTTTTAAACTGAAATGATTTTGAATGTTATTTAATCATAAAAATAAGATTCAAAATCATTTCAGCTTACAAAAATCTTTTGGCGTGCCGCTGTGCAGCCGCGCGCGTCCTTTGAGCTCGCCGCCACCTTGGAAAGGAAATCACTAAAAGATTCCGTACATGTGTAATAATAACGCGATTCTATTCTAAGACCGGGCAATCTTTTTGGGGTTTTTGGATACTGTATTCGATTATTTTGGAATTAGATTTGTTTCATAATTATGACAATGTATTTTATTTCTTTATCATTTAAAAAATACAGAAAATAGGTAAACCACTAAGATTTTTAATGAATGCTACAAATACTAGTCAACCTCGATAATACAATTTTAACTGGCCGCTTATCACATCATGGGACAGAATACCGTAAGCAAAATGTAGGTGCACTGCTATCACTAGGTACAATATTTTATTTTAAAAATAGTACCTATTTATTATCGGAATTCACTTAATATCTTATTGATCCTTAAAATTGTGTACATTTTTATTTTTGTAGGCTAGTTAAGTAATTAGGCATTTATTTCGCTAGTTCACTTCATTCTTTCGAGTTGGATGCATGTCGTCTAGTTTCGCGTTGGATTGCAGTGAATTTTGCGAGGAATCATGACCGAAAATGCGAACAATGAATATTATGACATGATAATGTGTGTAGGTGCGACTGACGGTAATCTTGCAGCAGCAAGACAACTGTCTAAGTTCTGTGTACCTTTTGTGTTTGTTGTCCTTATTGTGAATAAGTTCATGTGCTAAAACTATGAGTGTACTTACGTGTACCTACGTGTGTAAAGCTGCGCAGGATTTGAAAAGGAAAATGGTATGTACAAACTTAATAATTACCGTACTGATCATTTCACTCGCGCGATGAGGCAACAGCTTGCCAGGTCAAAGGACGCGACAATACCTACGGCCTGCGGTCATTGATTTATTTGGTTCCGCCTATCTAGGGTTGATACGACATAGCAAAATTAAAATATTATTTGTATTTTGTAAGAGAAAACCGAAATTATTTAAAGTTGAGATATGACCATGGCGACCTTCCAGAATAACTAATAGTGTATTAAACAATACACTGTTTTCGGTATAACAGGGGTATTTTGAATCACACTGTAGATAAACATAACATACTTTGTAATGAGCAATACGGTTTTAGAAAAAGTAAAACAATCAACATGGCGGTTTATGACTGTCTACACCAAATCATGATAAATATGGATAAAAATACACCAATCTGTGCAATTTACTGTGACATGACGCAGGCATTTGATTACGTTCAGCATAATATTCTATTAAAAAGCTTGAAGCGTATGATGTAAGAGGAAATGTTCAAAAGCTCTTACAATCTTATTTACAAGAAAGGAAGCAAACAACAGAAATAACGACGATTAATGCGAGCACTAAAAGTGAAGTAATTTTTACATCAGAGGAGCGTAACGTCAACTATGGCGTACCGCAAGGAAGCATATTAGGACCACCACTTTTTACCCTTTACATTAACGATTTTCCTAAATGTATCGAACACAGTATGACACTTTTTGCAGATGACAGCACGATAACCATTCCTTGTGAAAATAACAATTGTATGAAGCCGATATACATAATACATTAAACAAAGCTATTTTATGGTTAGAAAATAATAACCTCAATATAAACTTAAATAAAACAGTTATAATGCATTTTAGCCAAAGGCAAAAATTCCACTTTTTAAAATTAAATATAATAATAATGTAATTGACGCAGTAAATTGCACTAAGTTTTTAGGATTAACCATAGATCGTAATTTAAATTGTAAGGCTCACATTGAGGTCATTAGCAAAAAATTAAGTAACAGTGCATTCGCACTATACAAACTGTCGCGGATTCTAAATATTGATGCCCTATTAACCGCCTATTACGGAATAGCAGAGCCCAATATTAGATACGGCATTATTTTTTGGGGACTTTCTACGGATAGAGTTATCGCATTTAAAGCCCAAAAAAATGCCTTCGATCCATTTTAAATTAAAAATGACTGATAGCTGCAAGCCGTTTTTTAAAAGCCTCAACATCTTGACTTTACCATCAATTTATATTTTTGAAATCGCGATATTTGTTGAAACAAATCCTAATCTAATTCCCCGCATGACAGACCTGTCTCCTGAAATAGACGTGATAACAGTCAACTCTGTCAAGATAGGTCTCGGACTGCATTTATGCACAGGAGTGTTTTTTGTATGGCTCCCAAGATTTACAATAAACTTACCAATAGCTGGAAAGAGCTAAGCGTAGAAACATTTAAAGGGCAATTAAAATGTTTTTTAGCTAGTAAAGCATATTATGAGGTAAATGATTTTTTAATGGAATCGTTTTAAACTGACATGCTATTTTATAAATTAACTGTAATGTAATAACGACTTAATGATTACTGATACTGATTAATGACTTAACGATACTGAATGATTTTTTATGGAATATTTTGGACCTACGTGACATTATGGTATGACATTATGTTGTGACATTATATTAGGTTTTTATTTTAAATATGTAATTAATATTTGACAATTTTGTATGTAATTCCGATCTATTTCTATATGAATGAATTATGTAATCAATCAAGTTAATTTTATTTATTTATTGTGTTAGCATTGTCAATTGTAATGAATGTTGTTATTAATGTTATTATTTTAAATTCTAAACATACGTAGGTCACGGCATAAGTCTTGTCGTATGAAAAAAGTATTTACTGTTTCTCGAAATATTTTCCACCACACTCAATACACTTTCCAATACGCAAGAACCAGTCATTAAACCAATGCTCCCATTTTTCTTTTTCAATGGAATCACATATTGTTTCCCAGGCCTCGATTAACTGCTCCTCCGAAGCAAACTTACGTCCTTTTAGTTGTGATTTTGCAAACGGAAAAAGACCAAAATCGCATGGTGCCAAGTCAGTACTGCAAGGTGGATGGTCCAATACTCGAATTCCAGTTTCTTGTAAAGTCTGTTGAGTTAGCTGGGCACGATGCGCTGGAGCGTTGTCGATATGAAGATACCACGAGCGCATAGGGGACTTCGGTCTGAGATTTTTTAACGCTCTAAATAACTGAGGCAAACAAACTTCAGTATACCAACGAGCTGTGACTATCTTCTGCTTATCTAGCACAACATTGGCCACTAAACCCGTTTTACGAAAAAAAGACACAATCATTCTTCTTCCGACCGAACGTGATTTTTTCACTTGTACAGGTTGATTTTTATCTTCGAAGACCCATACCTTGTTCTGTGATTTAGATGGTACATCAAAAAATACAGCCAGCTTTCGTCACCTGTGATGATTGAATTTACAGCACCGGTGTTCTCCCGATTCGAAGTCTTTCAACATTTTTTTGCACCAAATTACGCGTGCCTCCCATTGAGCGTTGGTTAGCTCGTGGGGTATCCACAGGGTACAAAGTTTTCTAACATTTAAATGGTTTGATATAATTCTTCCAATACTTCGTTCAGAGATCTTCAGGGTTTCAGCTAATTGTTTATAAGTTATTCGTCTATCTTTGGTTATAGCTTCTCTCACAAGTTCAATGTTTTTTTCGGTCATGATTTCTGTCGGCCGGCCTGAACGAGGATCGTCTTCTAAATTAAACAGCCCACGCTTAAAATTTAAATACCATCTCTCAATAGTTCTTAAGGACGGGCAATCCTTATCAAACACTTTCTTCATTTCTTCTTCACACTGTTTAGTATAATAGCACGATATCCGACAGCTGGAAACGACTCCATAGCGACGTATTCAAAAAATCACTGAATTAATTGAGTCAATAATTCACAGTTTATATTTTGTACTTAGACTAAACAAAGAGGGCACTTTGTAATAACGTAAACAAATTAACGCTGCGGTATGTTTGAGGGCTTAACGACAAGACTTATGCCGTGACCTACGTATAAGTATTAATATTTGCACACCATGACAATATGGTAAACATGTTAGCACAACTCCATGTTCTTATGATACCTTGCATGCATTTATATATTTTTTCTTTATAACTATATGTACACGTGTTTGAGCAAATAAAGTTATCTGAATCTGAAACTGAAAAAATTAAAAACAAGCATTATAATCTATTGAATTTTGTTATCGCAGGCGGATAACAAACAAAAGTTACACCATATTTCAGGTTATTGGTTTGTCCCCGCCTGCAATACCATGCAGTCGGGTTTTTTTTAATATATATATTTGGAATTGACTCATTACTAGATTTATTTGATACCAATATTGTCGTAATTTATTTTAAAATAATACTTCTCCTTTTTTTGTATATCTAGACATATGGAAGTATGGATCAAATCGTATAGGGGTGTGGACAAGGTCATTTCCAAACTTTTTAATCCTGAGAATGTCGTTGCAATTTTTTAAGGTTCAAAAGTTATGACCAATCTTTGTTTTTTTCAGTTTTTTCGCATAGTACTCAAAGAAAAAAATCATAAAAAAACTATCAGGGCTATCATTTTTTTTTTTCAGAACGTTGTAGAAAAGTGGACCTTTCCTGTCGTAATATGATACTTTTACGCAGCTAGAAAACATGACTGTGTTCAATAAGAAAAAACAGTTACTGCAAAGGCTTCAGTCTGGTAAAAATTTAACTCAATTTAGGAGCGATTTTCGTGGGAAAAAGTTACACTTGCGAATATTGACCACGTATTAGAAAAACTTGCCCAAGTCATAGAAATTCTTTGGCAGTATGAATCACTGGAATATTCTTATCAGTTTAAAAGTTAGAGAATTTTATTAACAAGGTATTTTGACAATTTTATACGTTTCAAATTTACATTTGTTTCAGCTTAACTAACAATTTAATTTAAGTCCCTAGCCTTGATTGTTTAAATTGAATTTTTTTAAAATCTGTATCTCATGATAGGGAAGGTAGACTGAGCATTCCAGACCTTGGAGTCGAAGATTAGGTGCTTCAGATTGCTACATGAGAATTCAATAACAAGTATTCGTCGCATGTCAAGAATGTTAGGGATTCTGAGATCTGTGGTATATCGTACTGTGAAACTACACAGATTTCATCCCTATCACGTTCATCGTGTGCAAGCCTTTTTACCCAGTGATTATGGCCCGAGATTGGCTTTTTGTAAGGAAATGTTACGTAACCATTGTGAAGATCCTCAATTTTTAAATAAAACTTTATGGAGCGATGAAACAAGTTTCCGTTCCATGCATAATCTGCATTTTTATGCGTACGGTAACCCACACATTGTTCGAAGTAATCACTTCCAGCATCAGTTCGGAGTAAACATGTGGGCTGGGATAGTATAAGGACAGCTAATAGGTCCTCATAGCTCCTAGACTCGATAACCCCTCATACTTGAGATTTCTTCAGAATGACCTAAAAGGTTTACTTGAGGAAGTTTGAAACCCGTTGCGACATGTGGTTACCGCAAGACGGGGCTCTCCCACATTACGCCAGAGTCGTAAGAGATCACCTAGACATAACTTTCCCTGGTCGTTGGACCGGAAGAGGGGGACACATTCGATGACCAGCACGTTCCTCTGACATAAACCCCATAGATTTCTTTCTTTCTTTTGAGGTTATTACAAAGATATAGAAAGAGAGAAAGAAAGAATAACATTTATTTGATACAGTTCGTGAAACACAAAATACAAATAAGAAATAAAAAAAATGTTTCAAATCACCAGTAGTGTGTGCCTCGAGGCTGCATCAAAAAGGTTCACGTCAGCATTAATGCCAGACAGATGCTGTCTGAAGCTGGTTTTCTAATGAACCTTTAGGGACAAGTGACGGGGAGTACACACAGTTTCAGCATACCTAATACATAATATTTTAGAATACGCAAGATTCGCGCATTGACGTGGAGTTGCGGATACCAGCCCGTATTACCTATTACCTACATAAGATATATATTTATACTTAAATAAATAAATAAATAAACTAAGTGGGTTGTTTCAATAAAAAATTTAATAGTTATATACACATATACTTATAATAATTTAATAATAAAAACTAAGATACAAAACAATAATAGATAGTTTAGTTTTGGTGTCCTGGAATCTGTATTCCAGGCCTGTAGGCCTGTGCCTAGAGCTTAGTTTAGGCACCAGTCTGCCACAATATTAGATGTTCATATAAGTGATACAATATACTGTACACGACAGACAGTGCACTGTGGTTCCCTAGTACGACAAAAATTACCCAAGGCCACTCTGCGATTCTCTAAAAGTAATAATCATTATAACATCTACGAAGTCAAAACTTAACAAAAGTATAAATTAAGTGCACTTGGCTAATTATTTTCATTCCCATTTCGTCATCGAAAGTGCGAATACTAGTGTGCTCCGACACGGTATCGGGACTCACACATTTTGTTACGTGTTTTTGTTCACCGATTCCCGGAAACCTATTATACAAGTGATTTTTTATTAATGATGGATTTCTAAGAATATGGTATGTAGTACATTATTTTTTAATTTTATTTAGAATTTGAGGATCATTAGTTTTTTTTTTTATTTGACCGCTACGTGATGTACTGTTTTTCGAGAGCATTTTAAATTGTAAATAGATAGTTCTCGAGTTTTAGTTTATATTGGAGCATAATTAGGTCTCAGTTCTTTTTATATGTTAGATGATACCTTATTCTTTATGATTTCACTTTAACCTTTTCCACGTTTTTCCACCATTTTGAGTTATTTAGGTGCTACGCGAAAGTAGTCTCTCCGTAGCATTTTGCTACGAACACGTATGATTTTTAAACATCGCTGAATTTCTTGTATTAGCACTTATTTATCAAAATTTTTGGATTTTCTTCTAGGTTTAAGTTAGAAGTGTCTATTTTTGCGTCTGTATGTTTTTGAAGTTTGATTGAAGTATGGATACGTGGATGAGGCTTTTCGAAATCTTTTAACATGTTTAACATGTTTCTTCCAGACTTAATTTTAAAAAGTGGCAAGCTAGACAATCTGATAAAGATATCGTAGCAGAAAGAAATAGGCCATTCAAGCCCAATTAAGGGAAAGGCTGAGCTTGGTAATAGACAATCTTAAGCCAGGCGGAAGTGGGATTTCAAATAATGGCAACACGACTATAAAGTTCTTTGAGAATTTTGTTGGAAATTACAGGAACAGGAACTTAATAGAACGTTGTGCCACGTTTTTGCAAGCTTTAAATTCTGGCTATAAAATAAACTCGGACAAGTTTGGAGAGTTTACTATGGAATCTGCCAGGCAAATTGTCCAAGCCTATCCATGGTTTATCTCCCAGCTTCTATCCACAAGGTTTTTTTTATAGAAAGTTCTTTGAGAATTTCGTTGGAAATTATAGGAACAGAAACTTAATATAACGTTGTGCCCCCATTTTGCAAGCTTTAAATTCTGGCTACAAAATAAACTCGAACAAGTTTGGAGAGTTTGCTATGGAATCTGTCAGGTAAATTGTCCAAGCCTATCCATGGTTTATCTCCCAGCTTCTATCCACAAGGTTTTTTTTATAGAAAGTTCTTTGAGAATTTCGTTGGAAATTATAGGAACAGAAACTTAAAGCCTATCCATGGTTTATCTCCCAGCTTCTATCCACAAGGTTTTTTTTATAGAAAGTTCTTTGAGAATTTCGTTGGAAATTATAGGAACAGAAACTTAATATAACGTTGTGCCCCCATTTTGCAAGCTTTAAATTCTGGCTACAAAATAAACTCGAACAAGTTTGGAGAGTTTGCTATGGAATCTGTCAGGTAAATTGTCCAAGCCTATCCATGGTTTATCTCCCAACTTCTATCGACAAGGTTTTTTTTTTTTTAGAAAGTTCTTTGAGTGTTTCGTTGGAAATTACAGGAACAGAAACCTAATAGAACGTTGTGCCACCATTTTGCAAGCATTAAATTCTGGCTACAAAATAAACTCGAACAAGTTTGGAGAGTTTGCTATGGAATCTGTCAGGTAAATTGTCCAAGCCTATCCATGGTTTATCTCCCAACTTCTATGTACAAGGTTTTTTTTTATATAAAGTTTTTGAGAGTTTCGTTGGAAATTACAGGAACAGAAACCTAACAGAACGTTGTGCCACCATTTTGCAAGCTTTAAATTCTGGCTATAAAATAAACTCGGACAAGTTTGGAGAGTTTACTATGGAATCTGCCAGGCAAATTGTCCAAGCCTATCCATGGTTTATCTCCCAGCTTCTATCCACAAGGTTTTTTTTATAGAAAGTTCTTTGAGAATTTCGTTGGAAATTATAGGAACAGAAACTTAATATAACGTTGTGCCCCCATTTTGCAAGCTTTAAATTCTGGCTACAAAATAAACTCGAACAAGTTTGGAGAGTTTGCTATGGACTCTGTCAGGTAAATTGTCCAAGCCTATCCATGGTTTATCTCCCACCTTCTATGTACAAGGTTTTTTTTTATAGAAAGTTCTTTGAGAGTTTCGTTGGAAATTACAGGAACAGAAACCTAACAGAACGTTGTGCCACCATTTTGCAAGCTTTAAATTCTGGCTACAAAATAAACTCGAACTAGTTTGGAGAGTTTGCTATGGAATCTGTCAGGTAAATTGTCCAAGCCTATCCATGGTTTATCTCCCAACTTCTATCTACAAGGTTTTTTTTTATAGAAAGTATTTTGAGAGTTTCGTTGGAAATTACAGGAACAGAAACCTAACAGAACGTTGTGCCACCATTTTGCAAGCTTTAAATTCTGGCTACAAACTAAACTCGAACAAGTTTGGAGAGTTTGCTATGAAATCTGCCAGGCTAATTGTCCAAGCCTATCCATGGTTTTATCTGCCAGCTTCTGTCCACAAGGTTTTATTGCATGGATCTGGCATAATACAACACGCACTATTACCTATTGGCGAGCTTTCGGAAGAAGCGACAGAAGCCAGAAGTAAAGACATTTAGATGTTTAGACTTCGTCACACTAGGAAGTTTTCGAGGGTTATGACAAATAGAGACCTCTTAAATATAAATAGGCTTATATTAAGTTCTGACCCACTTATAACAAGACTTAGGAGGTTGCCTAGAAAGAACAAAATCAGTTTTATCAAAAGCTGTTTTGGAACTACTGAGTTTTTAAGATATTGCAACCATTTTTTTATATTGTTTAACTTTGTGTAGCTGATTTACTTTGTTTATTTTAAGGGTTTTGTATAATTTTATATTAAGTTTAACATAAACTTATGTTTAGGTTTCTTAAATTTTGAAGAAAAATGTTTGTTTGTAATTTGAATTTGAATTTTACTAATATAATTATACTGTTTAATATACTGTTGTTGTAATATACTGTTTTTTTTTATTGTTATTTACATCATTAAATCTATAATACTCCTTATCTAACATGTTTCATTAATTAAATCCCAGAAATAAAGTAGTTTGTATTTTTGCCGCACCTTAGTATGGGCGGGGAACCACAGTGCAGTGGTACCGACGAACAACTTCGTCAAAAAATCACAGCATGCAACCTCATTCATAAATAATTATTCCCGTGCATTTAGACGAATAAAAACCGGTCAAGAGTGAGGCGGACTTGAGCACCGAGGGTTCAGTACCATCCTACTTCCTATCCTACTAATATTATACGACTAATATTATTATTACTAATATCTTATAATTTCTCTCAAAAATGTTACGGCAGTTGGCTGGGACGGCATTTCTGCTGAACTACTTAAAAGACACAGACATATTATTGTCCCTCCACTCACATTTATTTGCAACTTAACTTTAAACACAGGTATCTTCCCTGATCTATTCAAAAAGGCATTACTGCACCCAATTTTTAAGTCTGGCGATCGGAACCGTGTCGAGAATTACCGGCCTATCTCTATTCTACACGCGATGTCCAAGATACTTGAGAAAATTATGAATTCTAGGCTTGTTACATATTTGGAGACACACAGCTTGCTATCTCCAAATCAATTTTGTTTTAGAAAAAAATTGTCTACATATGATGCTGTAGAAAATCTAGTTGATCATGTAGTCAAGAAACTTGATAAAAGACATACGTGCGTTGCGCTGTTTCTAGACCTCGCGAAAGCCTTCGACACGGTTTCGGTTTCCAGGCTCATTCATAAGCTCGAGTCTCTGGGAGTTAGAGGGGTGCAGCTGTTCCGATTTCAGAGTTATTTAACCAAAAGAACTCAAAGGGTTAAAATAGGATCTTATACTAGCTCTGATTTACCAATAGAATACGGAGTACCTCAAGGGAGTATCCTTGGTCCGACCTTGCTCTTGGTCTATATAAATGACCTCTGCAATCTTACTCTACAAGGCGGTAACATATGTTCATATGCGGATGATACAGCACTTATTTTTTCATTGGAAACTTGGCCGGATACCTATCTTCAGGCTCAGGTTGGGTTTGCTATATTTAGAGAATGGCTAAATAACAATTTACTCACCTTAAACACAGCTAAAACTAAACTTCTCAATTTTTCTATTCACAATCCATCGAATTCTTTTGATTCCTCTTTGCAAGTGTGTGCGAAACCTTTACATGGCACTAATGATACTGCATGTGATAATGAGTCAAGCGTTATTGTCCTTTAACGTGCTAAATCAATAAAGTATCTAGGCATACTGATAGACAGCAACCTAACATTTAAAGAACACTTATCTAAGAGAGTAAGAAAACTTATCTACATTTTTAAACAATTACGTCTATCAGCTGATGCAGATGTCATGAAAATGGTATACCTAGTATTGTGTCAGTCCATCCTTAGCTACTGCTTACTCACGTCGTTCGGCGCAGCAAAATCCAACCTGATAATGGTTGAGCGTGCGCAGAGAGCCGTGCTTAAGGTGTGCTGTTTTAAACCCCGTCTCTTTCTTACAAAACAGTTATACGAGTACTGTCAAGTTCCCACTGTCAGGCAACTATTTATGCTAATTACTGCAATGAAGCAGCATTCTCTAACACCATTCGATCGGGATTCTACTACTCGTAACCACCTTGTAGCTAATTCTACCGCACTGAAAACATCCTTTAGCCGCAAATTCTTTGTCTTCCTTGGCCCATACTTGTACAACAAATTCCATACATCATTTAAAACGTCGCTTATACAAAACAACGCTACTAAAAAGTCTACTTACGCAATCCTACTCAGAAACAGAATGACTTTTGGAGGTCCTCCAACAAAAATCGTTAATATAGCAATTTCTTGCAGATGTATATACATATACACACCCTCATACACGCCCCGTACACCCTCCCGCACAGTGACACATACACACCCCCGCACACACACATACACATTCACACCCATACACAATATCACATTTACACACCCACCCACACACCTCTATACACATATTCACACACACCACCACACATATACACACACGCCACCACACGCAAACTCACACACACACACACACACACACTCACTTTCTGTTTTTTCCTAATTTTTATTTTTAAATTTAGCATTACTCACCAACTGTTAATCTTGTATAATCGGTTATTAAATACTTGTCATTGTAACAACGAGCTCCTTGTTAATAAAATTATCTTACTTTTAAAATAATAAGAATATCCCTGGGATTCATACCTCCAGAGAATCTCTATGACTTGGGCAAGTTTTTCTAATACGAGGTCAACTTTCGCTAGTGTAACTTTTTCCCGTGAAAATCGCTCGTAAACTGAATAAAATTTTTGCCAGACCGATGCCGTTGCAGTAAATGTTATTTCTTATTGAACACATGTTTTTTAGCTGCGTAAAAGTATTACCACAGGAAAGATCCACTCTTCTACAACATCCTGAAAAAAAAATTAAATTGATAGCCCTGATAGTTCTTTTTTAAGATTTTTCCTTTGAGGACTATGCGAAGTGATTGAAAAAAAAAAAACAAATATTGGTCATAACTTTTGAACCATAAAAAATTCACCGACATTCTCCGGATTAAAAAGTTTGGAAATGACCTTACCCACGCTTATTCGATTTGATCCATACTTCCAGGGACATCCTGTATAAATATTATACCTAGTCTTGCCATAAATATTGTCACGAAGAAAAAAAAAAATTTATTGCAAATAATATTTATTACTTTTACGGTGTGTTAGTTTAATCCATAAATATAAAACAATTTAAAATATATAAAGCTTATTCGAAGTGGTCTCCATTGGCTGCAATACAGTCCTTTAAACGTTGAGGCCAGTTATCAATAGAAGCACGCATTCTTTCCATGGGAAAATTCTTCACTGCCAATCGTATGGATTGTTTTAGGGACTCCAAATTATCATGGCGTTTAGAGCAAGCCGTACTCTCTAAAACTGACCATAAATCATAATCCAGCGGATTAAGATCGGGACTAGACGACGGCCAGTCTTCAGCTCTGATGAAGTGCGAAACGTTCACTTCCAACCAAGACTGCGTGGACCGAGCTATATGACCCGGCGCCGAGTCTTGTTGGAAGGACCATACTTGGTTATTGAACGTGGTGTTGTTAAGGGACTTAACTACCTTCTCAAGAATGGTATCTTGATACACTTGTGCCGATCTTTTGATACCATTTTCACAAAAATATGGCTCAGTCACTCCTTCATAGCTAACACCCCACCAAACCATCACTGAAGTCGGATAATGCCCACGTTGCACTCTGTCGACTAATTGGGAAGCTTCCTTAGAGCTTTGAGCATAAATACGGTCATTTTGTTTGTTAAAATGTTGCTCAATTGTAAAGATTTTCTCATCCATAAACAAAATTTTTCTGGGACCTCCCTTTGCGTACCGCTTCAGTAGTTGTTTCGATTTTTCCACCCTATTCTTTTTTAAATTATCAGTTAAAAAATGACTAGTGCGTCTCTTATAGGTTGCAAGTCCTAAGTCATCTTTTAAAATACGCGACATGATTCTGGGTGCTATCTTCATCTCCCGAGATAAAATAATTTGCTTCCGGACAGGATTTCTTCGAATTCGTTCCCATACTGCTTTGACCACCTTTTTCGTACGAACACTAAGTAGACGGCCAGATCTTTTTCTGTCACAAACAGAGGAGGTCTGATTGTACCTATTAATAGCCCGGTACACAAACATTTGACTAATACCAAGCGTATGGAGAGTTTTAAAAATTGCATTTGGCTCCATACCAACTTTGTGTAATGCAATCACAGCGATTCGGTTCTCTTTATCACCCCACTCCATTTTAATATCGCAAAATATTGTACAATGTGTTAGCGCCAAAATTAGAAAACTTAATGAACAATCGTATAAAAATGACATATTCCAAATTCAAATGTCATATCTTTCTTATTTTTAATTGTAACAGCATTTATGGCCAGACTGTGTATAGCCATGTCACTCCCACAATTAAGACTAAAAATCCATCAAGCTGTTTAGGCTACAGGGCGTGCCAAAGAAATAGACATACGTACATACATACTCTCGAAAAACATTACCTTCCTTCTGGGGCAGTCGGGTAAAAAGCAACCGCTCATTATTTCGCACATTGGTTTTATTTTCACTTAGTTTGTTTAAACAATAAAATGGCGGGAGTGCCCGACGCTATTATTCTGCACAGATGGTGGCATGGTGGCCGACTGTCTAGGGAGATGTTAACACTTAGTACTGCAGGATACATGCAGAAGGTACAACTATTGTACATAACAATATTAACTATATTATACTCGTACGTATGCACCGTCATATTAATATTTTTATTGGTCACGGTTCTTTCATCCAATTCTGTACTTTTGGCTATAGTTCGACTAGTTTTAGGTTTGAGTGACTCACGAGCTGATCATTCAGAGGGGAATGGGGCTGTTTAATTCGATACGAGATATTGCCGCTTAAACACTTTCAGAACATTAGTTAAAATGAAAAAATCATTGTTCCTGGCTTTCCACATTGTACATACTGTGATCCTTTCAAATAATATATTAAAATTTAAAATGGAAATAATAGATGAAACGGTATAATTTGGCCAATATTACTCCGTCTCAACCATTGTCGAAACTCTAGAATTATATTTGTTTTCATTGCAATGGACTTAATGAGCTCCTAAATGACAACCTTGTCCAGAGGCAATTTATATGTCAGATAAACAACAAACAGTATTGTTAGTTATTGTTGATATATCGTAAAATGAAGAGCTCTGTACACTTATAAGAAACCTATGAAGCGTCGAGTACTCGTGAGTGGAGTACAGTTGAAGTAAACGCCATCCCAGTTTTACGGTACTCATAAACACGGGTTACGATCCAAGGGGTTACGTGCGCAGGTATCACTCAATTCAGACTGTCTCGTTCCCTGTAAACATGATACGACATCACATAAATCCTAGAGATCAGAAAGTAGTACACTCATAGATAACAGTCATCTTTTTACAGGTCCTAATAATAATAGTCTTTCTTGAAAAGAGATAACAAAATTACGAGTAGTTTAGTAGTATTAAATTAAAAACGCTTGGGTGGAGACTTCAAACGTCTTGTGTACAACGAAGGGTTAATGAATCTGCCGCGACACTGCGCTGCTCGTTGCGTTTCACTTTGCCTGAAGTACATATACATTATTGTATGTCTTCGAAACCAACATTCACTACACATTTATGAATGTACATATCACGTATAATGACTTGTTTGGGCACATTATTTAAAGACCACAATTCTGCCACAAATTGAGTTTCAATCAAAGAACCACAATTGACATATACCTACCAGGCTACCTACCAGGTAATCAATCAGTGTGGACAATCAATAAGCCCTTTGATGCAACAAGAGATCTGGGGCCGTATGAACTATTAACGCCATCATTTTTCCAGTGCTAGAGAGAGACGTAGTTATACATGACCTATAGCACCATCCCTTATTTGCAACGGAATCATGATGGCGTTAATATCGTAGTTCATAATACAGTCCCAGGAGTGCAGAATAATCAGGCAGTAGATAAGATAGAAGAGCGCACTATATCCGTCCGTAGTCCGTGTCCGTATTTCCGATCGCAATCACTGTCGAACCAACAGGCGGGCACCGCCGCAGCTGTCTAACTTAACAGCACTTTGATGTTCATTTAGACACATTGTGGATCAATCGTCAACTAGTTCCACTATTACCTATGTTTTTCAGCTCAATTGCGAACTAAGATGCTCGTTACGATGTGTGTCGTTCCTTTAAATCGTCTTTTATGAAAAGAATGCCAGAATATTTAACAGAACCTCAAATTACGAGAACGCGAACATAAAAACACATTCAAAAGATAAATGCAACAGTGTCTAACCTATTTCATAACTGAAACGAGATTTTCCCGGAGCAAATCTTGTTTTCACAATGAGTTCAAGACATAAAATTGTAAGCTTCCACTTTAATTTGTTCAAGTGTAGTTTCTCCTTGGAAATATTACCAACGAGTTGCAAATTGTCAACAGGCTAGGAACTAATGAAATTAGGCCGAAGCTGGCTTGTCAGAGGTATGCTAACTGCTGCGAGAGAAACTGACAAGTTAAGATTAAGACACGGATACAGAACGATGACCGTTTCATTTTCAGGAATAATATCTACTTATGTAGGCGAGACTTATAATTTGAAATGCTGCTGCAAGTCATAAAAAATGCCTGCTATCAAGAATGTTCCTCTCTTACCAATTGTACATATACGAGAACTCCACACAGTCAGCTAAAATATTTGAGTGTTGCCTCATAAAAGGCTCTATTAAAACAACAAATGTAATTTAACGGCGCTGTTAAATTCTTTGACAATTCTTGTCAACAAACGGAAACTACGGGAGCCCCAGGGGACGCGGGAACCAAGTTTTTTATACTCTTTCATTTATTTAGCGAGTTGTTGAGTTAATTTAGGTGCGCACCCTTGCGCCGCCAACAAATCTTAAAGGACACAGGAGTGAGGAAGTCCGAGAAGTTTAAAAGTATCCACGTTTCATCTTGCGTTATTGCAGTTCTTTGAAAACTACGATCTCAAATTCTCGTCGTGCTTCGTAAGTTAAATTAAGAACTTTGCTTTTATAGATCAGCCTTTTAGGATTAAACTAACGATTATGAATGATTATTCTTCACATTAGAGGTTCTTAACAAGCTTCGCAGAATGTACTACTTCGAGCAGACTCCGCAAGTATTGAATCACTTTATTTCGTACAAAGTACCGTCTGGGAGCGCTCTCGGCTGAAGCGCTAAAGTCAAGGTATTTCCCGCGCGGACTGATAGAGCACACAAATTCACTCGTTTGCTCATGAGAGTGCTCGGAGGGCTTTGCAGCTGTTCAACACGACGCTAACAAAGGAACATTCACAATATTCATATCACTAAAGAAATAAAGTCTCGACAAAAAGTGACACGTCTCAGTTGCGTAAAGACGGGTCTACTTGTCAACCGTTGCGTTATTCTCGTTAATATATTTTCGTTACGAAATCGCTAATTACTGCTATGGGCTAGCACCACACAGCCAAAAAAATAAGTCGGCGTCCAACTAGAATTCTCATTGAGATTCGCACAGCGAAAACACTAGGACGACATGATAAATGTGAACATTAAATCCAATTTTGTGAGCTATGTAAAAGAATAAGTGGGACAGTATAGTTTATGTAAGGAATCAAGTGGCCACGTCTGGCGCCTATGTTGGCCGGGTGTATGTAATAGCCTGGGCGTGCCTTTCAATTCAATGCCACCGGGGCTGCTTTAAACGTGGGCAATCTCGGGAGATCCGATATTATGTACTTACGTGGTTGACTATGTACCGCTTAAAATAAAATCCGGCCTCATTGTAACGTGGAAATTGTTACAAGACTAATCCATTTAAAAATCATGTTATCCAATTAATCATTGTACAGATAACGTTATTGTATTCGCTATCAAATAGACACAAAGCAATTCATACCCGATTGTAGGTAGTCGTACAAATCACGAGCTTGCCATCATTAGAAATATGTGTATGATCGTTAGATTCAAACGGCACGTATCGTAACTAGAAGACACACAAAAACCAGCCAAGTGCGTGTCGGACCACGCACAATGAAGGGTTCCGCAGTTGCGATGAATTTGTCCCAAGAACAAACTAAACATTGTAGTTGAAAAACATGTTCACCCATATATTCCAACTGAAAATGTAAGTTTCTACGCACAATATTGAGAGATTTACCATGTTATTTTAAGACCATAGACTTTTTCTAAGTTTTTCTGTAATCTATAGGTATAGAACTATTTTCTGTATTTTTTCAAAATTTTAGGCTCAGTAGTTTCGGAGATAAGGGGGAATGGTCAATTTTCATCCATTTTCTTAAATAACTTTAAAACAATTTATATTAAAATATATATATTGGAGTACACAGTAAGTCCTTTCATTTGATATTTCACACGGTACAGTTTGCAAAACTTTTTATCTTATTTTCTTATTTATCCCCAAAATTGACCCGAATATTCAAAATTCAATTATTTCCGAGTACACGTCCGTGTTTGGGTCACAGAAATTAATACGTGTACCAAATTTCAACTTAATCGGTTCATTAGATTCGGAGCAAATTGGCTGTGACAGACGGACAGTCAGACAGACAGATACACAAGTGATCCTATAAGGATTCCGTTTTTTCCTTTTGAGGTAGAGAACCCTAAAAAGATCGAAATATCGTGTGAAACTGATATGTTTATCTCGCACCTTTCGGATCAAGTATTATCTCTGTGAAATCGAAACAATGAAGGAACGTGCCGAAACAAGGAGCTCCCGGGGAATTATTCAAATAACCTTTGATGTCTTTGTCAGCGCAAGGTCATAACGTCAACGTCAAATCATTTATTTTAAATAGGCACATAAAAGGCACTTTGAACGTCAAAATGATAAAATATAACGTCATAGTTATTGGATAATAAATTCAGCAGTCCGATCTTGACAGAATCCAAGCGGTAATTACAAATGATTGCCTAGGCGTAAAAGGTATTGCTCGGGACTGGTTTAGAAGTTACTTAACGGATAGACGGCAGTACGTTGTGATCGGGGATAGTGTAAGCGAAAGCCTTCCAGTGACCGTTGGCGTGCCCCAGGGCAGTGTTCTCGGGCCAACATTGTTCACCATGTACATGGATGACATTTTGACATATTTTTACATGATGGATGCCTCGGAAAGCACGTTAAGCCGTTGGTCCCGGCTGTCATTCGAGGATCTTTGACAGTCGTTACGGGTCGTCAGAAGCCCGAAAGTCTGACAACCAGTCTTACCAAGGGGTATCGTATTACCCAGTAACCGGGTTGTGGAGGTCAGATAGGCAGTCGCTCCATGTAAAATACTAGTGTTCAGCTGCATCCGGTTAGACTGGAAGCCGACCCCAAACATAGTTGGAACAAGGCTAGGCAGATGATGTACATGGATGACATTTTGAGGTTAACCATCCCACATTCGGATATGATCTGTTATGCAGATGATACAGCAATCATATTCCACGGTGATTAAAGGGCGGATGCCACAGACGCCGCAGAATATATCTGACTGGCTTGATAGAAATCTTCTAACCCTAAATGTCGAAAAATTCAATTTCATAACATTTCACATCAGTCGTTCCTGCTATCCGGACATTAATCATATTAAAATTCATAACATATACTGTCATGCCTTGAATTGCTGTAGTAAGGATTGCTGTTGTCAGAGTCGAATCAGTAAAATACCTAGGCATCATAATTGACTACAACTTGTCTTTTAAAGAACATATCTCGACACTGTACAAAAAACTCCGTAAGTTCATATATATAATGAAATCCCTCCGTGCCAGTGCCCCGAAAGATATATGCAGGTAAGTATACCTAGCCCTTTGTCAGTCGCTCCTCCAATACTGTGTAGGCGTCTGGGGTACCGCGGACCAGTCGTTTATGCTAGAAATAGAACGTGCTCAGTAGAAATAGAACGTGTTCTTAAAATCTCACATGGAAAACCGCGACCCTAGAGACGAACTGTACAAGGAAGCAGAGATCTTGCGCGTCCGACAGCTCTACATCCTGAAATCCCTACCTTAAACTTGTTGTGGCGTCAGGGAGAAAATTCACTTACACTCAAAGAGGGAGGCTAGGAGCTGACACACTGCCAATCCCAAGAGTGAGAACGGTATTTGCTACCTGGTTTTCCCTCTTTCTCCCTGTTCGTGTCTTTAATACAGTAGTAAACCATTCCACACTAAGGATCCCAGGAAACATACTTGAAGCCAAGGTTACTTTAAAGGCATGGCTTCGGAACCTGACCTATGACTAAACAGAAAACATCTTGTGGCCCTTGACATAACTAGCTCCTTTCCTACCCCTTCTCTAATTCCCGCACACGTACGCACACACACCCACACATGTGCACACACTTCCACACTCACGCACACACACAATAACACAAACACTACACTCTTTCACCACTCCACTAAGTAATAACGTTATGTTACTGATGTGTTTATTTATGCATGATTATTCGATTCATATTCTCAGTCGTGTATTTATAGTTATTTACTACACCCATGCTATAAATCCTCTATAAAAGTTTCTGAAACAGTTAGTTATTGCCAACATTAATAAAACCAGTGTGTAATCATAATATCCTCCAAAGGAGTGTTATAATGTTGTACTAAATTTCGTTATGCAACACCCACAGAGTACTATATTATATAAAGGGTGACCTGTAATTAGTGACCGATACTTAAACACATGATGTACTCATGATAACAAACAACTTTTACTATGGCCCCAAACCGCTAAAAGGAGTCGTTTCGTTCAAACTCCTACTTTTCGGGGTACATCTGTTCCTGTAACTGGTCGGTTTGAGCTCCTAGGCATGGAGTTGACATCTGGTCTCAACTTTGGCCACCATCGAGTACAAAGCCCAAACTGCGGCCAAGAAACTGGGCATACTAAATAGGGTGAAGCGACTTTTCGCCTGGACAGCTTTTAACTCTTTACAAAGCGCAGGTCCGATCTTGCATGGATTATTGCAGCCACCTTTTTTTTAATTTATTTCGAAGTTTATAATTTTACAATCGCTATTTCCGTTATTAATTATTGTTTTGTCCGGCTGTGTCTAGTTTGGACAATGAACGTTCGGCAACTCAATCTGTCATTACTGTTAATTTTGGGCCGCCAATATACAGGCTGTGTCTAGTCCACGGCCCTAGTCTAGTCTAGGGGCCCACGGCTATTTCTGCTTTGCATGTTTGTTATTTTCATTGTATTTTCTATGTCTGTATGATACCTAACCTGTGTGTGTGTAAATATATTATTCTTATTATATTCTTATGTGGTGCAACTGGCACGCTTGACAAAAACTGCAAGTGTTGTAGAGGGTCATTTGTCAGCCGCAATGTCCATGCGGTGCAACTGGAACACTTGCCAGAAACTGCAAGTGTTGTAGAGGGTCATTTGTCAGCCGCAATGTCCATGCGGTGCAACTGGAACACTTGCCAGAAACTGCAAGTGTTGTAGAGGGTCATTTGTCAGCCGGAATGTCCATGCGGTGCAACTGGAACACTTGCCAGAAACTGCAAGTGTTGTAGAGGGTCATTTGTCAGCCGCAATGTCCATGCGGTGCAACTGGAACACTTGCCAGAAACTGCAAGTGTTGTAGAGGGTCATTTGTCAGCCGCAATGTCCATGCGGTGCAACTGGAACACTTGCCAGAAACTGCAAGTGTTGTAGAGGGTCATTTGTCAGCCGCAATGTCCATGCGGTGCAACTGGAACACTTGCCAGAAACTGCAAGTGTTGTAGAGGGTCATTTGTCAGCCGGAATGTCCATGCGGTGCAACTGGAACAATTGCCAGAAACTGCAAGTGTTGTAGAGAGTCATTTGTCAGCTGCAATGTTCATGCGGTGCAACTGGAACACTTGCCAGAAACTGCAAGTGTTGTAGAGGGTCATTTGTCAGCCGGAATGTCCATGCGGTGCAACTGGAACACTTGCCAGAAACTGCAAGTGTTGTAGAGGGTCATTTGTCAGCCGGAATGTCCATGCGGTGCAACTGGAACAATTGCCAGAAACTGCAAGTGTTGTAGAGAGTCATTTGTCAGCTGCAATGTCCATGCGGTGCAACTGGAACACTTGCCAGAAACTGCAAGTGTTGTAGAGGGTCATTTGTCAGCTGCAATATCCATGCGGTGCAACTGGAACACTTGCCAGAAACTGCAAGTGTTTTAGAGGGTCATTTGTCAGCCGGAATGTCCATGCGGTGCAACTGGAACAATTGCCAGAAACTGCAAGTGTTGTAGAGAGTCGTTTGTCAGCCGCAATGGCCATGCGGTGCAACTGGAACACTTGCCATTTGCCAGTTTCAACAGAAATAAATTAAAAATACCAGTGACAATTTTAATTGTTTGCTTTTATTTAATTTTAGCAACACTTCTAACAATGGATGAACAATGGAGTTAAGCCGGCAGGCTTATTACTCGTACGTATCTTGCAGAAGCCTAGCGATAGCAAAATTGCTTGTCAATTGCGCAATAATATGTATTGCGGTATAGGCGCGGGCCCACCGCGGTGCACGGAGAGGCTACGCACGTGTATTAAGCTTCGCTTTGTAAGAAAATGTATATGGTTGTGTCCACTGCAACCCACGGAGAGGCTACGCATGAATTGACGTCATTGATACACGCGTGGCTTGCTCGAATAGGCGGTTATATAGCTCAACGCTGTCAACGTGGGTCTACGTTTCCACTGGAGTACACGAATATGACCCACGACTATGTACAGCTCACTTATCGCAGCGCAGTTTTCAGTCATACACCTTGTGGGCCGGACGCGTTTCATGTTTCTCGTATATATCGTATCGCGACGAAACCTAGCAATTGACAAAATGGCGCAGGCGTCGCTCGCTTTCGATGCCTGCGCCCAGGTGGGAAGGTCCCACCTCCCCACACCTCCCGCAGTGAAGCCGTGTCCGTGGATTGCAGTGGCACGTGCGTAGCCTCTCCGTGCGCCGTGCCACGCTATACATAGTCGTGGGTCATATTCGTGTACTCCAGTGGAAACGTAGACCCACGTTGTCAAACAAATTAATACACGCAGCTAAAATGCGCCGCGTGCCCGTGCACAGCATGCGCCGCGGTGGGCCCGCGGCTTTATGTATCAGCGATACGTCATACTGATTTGCGATTGACAAGCGGTTGAAAAGCAATTATTGCGCAATTGACAAGCAATTTTGCCATAGCTAGGCTTCTGCAAGATACGTAATAAGCCTGTCGATCACACATCGGGCTTAATTGCATCGTAAAAGGTGGAAGAAATTTTCGAAAATGTTATGTCCAAAAATTGCCTGGTCTGTACAAATATCCAAAAACTTTAGCAAATATTTTGCTTCAACAATTATTTCTCGCATGTCCTTTTTAGTAGCAAAACCGGTAAACATGGCGGCATCGGCAGTAAATCCTGCAAACGAATGAGTGTTACCAAAAGAGTGGTACAAAAACCGCGCATATGTGAGGCGACGCAGCGAGTCGTTTCATGTACGAGGCCTGCGAACGTTTGTTTATGAGCCCAGAGGATGAGCGGTCTGAAGTGATTGCGTCGTTTACGGTTTTATTATCATTTCACAATTTAAGTATCTTTGTCTGAATAGAATTCACGATGAACGAGGGCTGTGCTGTGGCATACTTTATCCAAGTTATTTTAATTTTCGATTGTGTATTGTTAACGAAATTTGCGTTCCATGATATGCTGGCCATTTTCCATTTCTTGAGTAACGTCTAACCATTGGGACAACAAATGCATAAATCGAATCCAGGACCTCAAACTTGTGCGCGTTTGTAAGATATAAAAATGTATACTTATTAAAATTTTATCTGGTAGTCACAATGTTGTAATCAGCGCATTCATTAAGTATGAATTCCGAGATTGAAAGTGTGTATGTACTGAGTTTTAATTCCTTCTTACACAAGAAATCCAAGTGCAATTAACTTATATGAGAACATACTAAGAAAAAGTTAAGAATGACTAATTGAAATTCATCCATCGCAGTTGCACGAACATTACAAGCGTTTTATTATGATCACCGAATCCTTGCAAATCTTTCTTTCTCATTTGAAAGTACTAGAAGAAAAATGTATATTTAATTTGATATCTTTCCTTGAGTTTCGTGGATATTATTTACATTAGTTTCCGTTCTCACAACTCTATTCGTTTCCTCTTCCAATAAAACACATTACCACAAATTCAAAACAGACAAATTTCAGGGCATAAAAGTCAGCCACAAAATATGATAACGCGGCGTTCCGCCATTTACACAAAATAGACATTTCACTAAAAGTGCCAAAATGGCTGACAATAAAGTGACGCCTGAAAAACAAAACGTGAACAAAAAAGCCACATTATTACCGGCAACCGAGGAAAATAAATATGGCCTGGGCTGTTCATGTCAGGAAGTTCAGAAGGCTAACTCATAACAACTGGCTAAGTGCAATAAAACACTCATGTTGCGCTTCTGGTTTGAACAGTCGCCAAGCAAGTATACCGCCGACGCCTTCTGAATCCAATCCAATCGAAGACCTCGACCGAGATTAGCTTGGTGTTTTGCACAAGCGATTGAATCGTACAGTAAAAGAAAGAAAGCCGACCCCACTGTTCCTAAACGCTAAATTCAGCTAGATACCGTGTACCATAATATCACTGCCCTTTACCAGCGGAACTTCTGCCCATACATACAAGTACAAATAACCCAGGTCCCCAGTGGGCTTAGCATGACCACTTGTCTATCTCTACGAAGAGTAGACAACCTTTTTTATACGAAGTGACATTTAGTTTCTCCGTTTATAACCTTAACCTTTTTAAATCCTTCTACAATTTGTCATTTTGACTTTCGTTTCTAGCGATCTTTTTCTAGGTCCTTTTTATGACTATTTCGGTAGAAAGTTGTCTACGGTAGTGAAGACAATTCTACAAGACGGCCGCAAAGTATATACGCATCTACAAAATGTTTTTCTTTTTCTCTTCTTTTGCTTATATCTCGAAAACGGTGTGTCCTATCGCAAAAATAATGGAAATTTTGCCCCCCTTTATAAAATTACCCCCTCATAACCCCCTAAAACTCTACATGTAGGTAATAATTTTTCATATTTTCCATAAAAAAAGTGGAAAATTCCATATAAAACACGTTGCGAATCGCATCTTCTCCGGCACGCCTCCGCAGTTGTATTTATAAAAATTGAGAATTAAACAGAAAAAAAAATCCTATGAAAAACAAAGAATTCTGAATCGATTAATGTAAACTGAATTTCGTAAAGTGCAGGTGACTCTTCCTACTTTGTTGCCGTCGTAATGTCTACACGGTAACGTCATTTTTGTCAACTCTTCTGTCGACAAGACGCTTCTCTACGGTTCTCGAGCTAAGCCTGCAGGTGTATCTACACTACAGCTACACAGTCCAAGTAATAACGAAGTAAAATAACTTGAACTGACACTCGGGAAGTTCTCTATCGACGGCAAGCGTTGGAATAGAAGGCTGTGTTGACTATTAAAGTTACTAGTTCACAACAAAGCGAGTTCGATCGGCTCCAGTTTACACTAGTTACTGTTCTGTGGAGTTTCGAGTTACACTATATGTGGAGAATGGAGTTGGACGTCACGGTCGCCGACGCAGGACGATCAACTGACTATAATTTGATATTATAGTCAGTTAAGGATTCGAGGATTCGAATCAATATCTTCTATTTTTTAAACGGTTTTCGACCAGACACTGGTTCACTCTTTAGCTATGGTCGTAGCCTGCAAACAGCTAATGGTTTAAAAACCAATTTTGTAAACATGGACATTTTTCATTGTATTCTAAATTAACACTGGAGCAAACCACATACAAGTAACTTTATCACCCTATCCTGTGTGCATCCGTCACACAAAGAGGAGCGAGTGGCCACTCCATCTCGCTTAGCGCCGTCCGCCGAGACACGCACTCACAGCGGGCGCCGCCAGGGAAATTACCGCGTTGTAGACTACGGGCTCATAACACCACTTGTTTGTTAACTTAAATCCTCGCGTTGACAGTTACTGCACTTGACGTGGAATAAAAACGTTACTATGATTCATGTTTGGTACAAAGGTAGGTATTTGTTTTTGGGTTTAAAATGAGGAACAGAGTAGCAACACCTAAGTAGATTTACACTGCGGACTAAACCACCTACTTCGGTAGAGTAGGTCTTATTCCAACTAGTTAAAGGGCTTAGCTTCGTGTCCAAAGTTGTATGTTTGTCCAAGTGTGCAAATAAATCTTACTTCTTACTAATCATACTAATATTATAATCGCGAAAATTTGTGAAGATGAGTGGATGTTTGTTATTCTTTCACGCAAAACTACTGAACGGATTTTGAACAAATTTGGCACACAAATAGTTTATAACCTGGATTAACACATAGGATAATTTTTATCCCGATATTCCTACGGATTCGAGACTTACGCGGCTGAAACCGCGGGGCGCTGCTAGTAAATAATAAATGCTCTGAAAATAGAGACGTAACAGAAAGTGACGTTTTAAGTCGTCCTTGAATAAGACAACTTCAACCTCCAACAACACTAAAGAAACATGAAAGATAAAACAAGGGCCCACTTCATACATAATGCATTTTCCAAATTGTTTTCGTTTTAAGGAGCCTCCACTCTCGAAGCCTCTGTCCACTCATTACTGTGTGGCACCCCCGCAGCCCCACAGCGGCCACAGCCCCGGGGCGGAACGGCTTAACTTTGTATCGGAACAACTTGTACAATACACGCTGATACAAAGTTATCTCGCTCTAAACACACTGGCTATTGACTTTCGAACGAAATAACACTATTATAAAGGAAGAAGTTTACTTGTTCGTGCCATTTCGATTGGATTCGAGTGTATTTTGTTGTTCAATTTTGGTTGTGCAGAGAAGCGTAGATGTTGAATAAAAGTCAGAGGCAAACCATGAAATCTCCATAAAACTTGCTTGCAGAGAACCATAGTTAAAACAATTTCGAATATTCCATTCAATGGTAAACTAGTAGTTCTGCGAACAGTAGACCTCGCGAATTATTTTCAGTATTCTCTAGCTTTGTGATGTCTTGTGATGGTTCTCCATCAATCCCTACCTAGTAGTAGTTAAAGAACCGATTCCACTGGTAGAAATCTATAAGTGAGCAATCAATGTCAATTTACTGCATTTTGAGGAGCTATTCTGCTCATTACGCCGAAGATCCTAATCGGATCTTCACCAAATTGTTATGAGACCAACTTAAAGTTTCCTTTCAAATAAAAAAGAACCATCGAAATCGGATCTCATAAGGCGGAAATATTCGTAAGGCGGAGATATCCAGTAGCCTCCTTTTTGCCCCTTTTTGGGGTTCCGTACCTCAAAAGGAAAAAACGGAACCCTTATAGGATCACTCGTGTGTCTGTCCGTCCGTCTGTCACAGACAATTTGCTCCGAATCTAATAGACCGACCAAGTTGAAATATGGTACAGATATTTATTTCTGTGACCCAAACACGGACGGTGTAACGTAAATTTTATAATTTTAAAATAAACTATTTTAAAGTAATTGAAGAAAATAGACGAAAAGTGACCATTCCCTCCTTTATCTCTGAAAGTACTGAGCCAAAAATGTTGAAAAAAATATAGAAAACAGTTCAATACCTATAGATTACAGGAAAACCTATAAGAAGTCGATGGTCTTAAAAAACATGGTAAATCTTTCAATATTGTGCGTACAAACTCACATTTGTCCGTAGTTAAACAAAAAGGATCCAACCCACATTAGGTGTAATGGATCCTTTTCTTTAACTATGGACAGGTTGGAATATATGGGAGAACATATTTTTCAACTACTATGTTAAGTTTTTCTTGAGATAAATTCATCCCAACTACGGAACCCTTCATTGTGCGTGGTCCGACACGTTCTTGGCCGGTTTTTTTGGAGGAAGTACTCCTCTAATCAAAAACGGGCATTCTCAGTAGTTCGGTTATTTAGTCCGGTCACCGGACTGGTGAGATTTTTTTTACTTTTTCAATTCAATTCAATTCATTTTTATTGTGGATCATAGAAAAGTGTACATAATACAACTGGTGTTGATTTACTGCTTTGCGAACAACTATGTCCTGCCCTTAGGGAGTACAATAAATGTAGGTACAAATCATATAAAATGTTTACATGCATGTTAACAATAATATTATAACAATACATTACAAACTATAGACCGTTAAATATTGAAAACAAAACCCACAAATGCATCATGACCTAGGCAGATTATATTCTAACAGTGATTTGTCGGCATAGAAGTCTTTCACAGAGTAATAACATTTGTTTACTAACAGTTCAGTTTTCGTCTCAGCAGTTCGTAGATGTAATACGGCCGGACTCTTGAGCCTGATAGTTCGGTATCGATAGCGGACCTGCACTAGTCAGGAAAGACTGAAAGGTAGGAATATTGTAGCCCTTGTAGATACGCGTGTTTTGAGACCTCAACCATTCATGTTGCCCTAAAACTCACGACACCAAGGTAATGTCACGCTCTGAGCGAAAATGGGGGCTAATACTGAAGCGATCGAAAAAACATTTTCAATGTTAAAAATACGTAAAGTCATCTTAAAACGATAAAGAGCATTCATTGTTTCAAAAGCTCGACTACTGGATCCGTGGAAAGCTTCACAAACGTCGGTCATCAAGAGTGGTCAATAAAGTTTTAATAACAAAACAAATTACACGAATAGGTACCTACTTTTAGGTTGTTAACAGAGCTAACTTAGCTCTAAGGTCGTCAATAAAGAGAACTGACAACAAAACAGATAGGTTAATGTTTAATATTTTATTATATCGCACCTTCGGTAAAACAATTGATCTTTGCATAAAATAAGCCCTATACTTTTGTGATCCCTGATGAAAAGAGCATTTTTAAAGCACTTTGGCATATTTAACCGACTTTTTGAAATTTTGACATTTATGGCCTTGTCTTACCGAAGGTGCGATATGTCGACCTTTCAGTATTTCCTCGATACCGAACTATCAGGCTCTGTAGTCCGGTCGTATTGCCTCACCGAACTGTCGAGACTAAAAATCCGGGACCGCACTAAATAACCGAACTACTGAGAACGCCCGATCAAAAATGCCCGACGACAAAAAAGTCTATAAAGTCGTATAATCTGTATATCAAGTTTCGGCCAGCTCGGTAGTAAAATACAACCTGTAGAGGAGCACCAACAAACTGAGAGAGGAATGCAAATTTTGCCAGACTTGAAGCAGAGACGCTTCGCTCGCTCGATCAAAAAGTATCTAAAATAGGTCATCAAAAGGATTATCTCTGTTCCGCGGAATTACCAGTACATCAGTAAAAAGAACTTAGCTGGATACATTTAAGTTAAGCGAGCAATCTCTATCCCAAAGAATCGCCAAAGAGCATTGGAACGGACATTTATTTAAACGAGCGTCCATTCGGGCGAATCGTTCTGATAAATCTTGATCACAGCTGTTATCTGGCAACACTGATTGCGCCTTTGTAGGCTCGTTTGCGGTGTAAAAGGGATTTACACCACAAACGTGACTCAATGGGAAGGGGGATACAATTGGTACAATGTGGTTCCAGACAGATTTTATACAAATGCCTTGTATTACCGACTTCATCAAAAATCTGCTATAATTAAAAAAGTCGTGCCTAACATCAAATTTTTTCCGCTTTGAACACGTTACACACATACAGATTTACAAAAAAAAAAACTTGTTACGACATCTGGCTGATCATAAATCACTCCACCACACCGCCGATAGCAAACACGACTAGCACACGAAGAACTTCAGCTAGGGTGGTCTCCATCTTCACTCTCCCAAATCGGGCAGAAGTCGATAAAATAACACGAGCGACGCTTAATAAGCTTCAACAAACTTCCAGTTTGGCGAACCAATGAATTTAACTTAAGTATTAAAATTCACGTATATTAAAGTTTAGAGCGCTGCTAAAAGCCCTGAGTAGTTTATATGAGCCCAGTTAACAATCCGATATAGTACCGCGCCGCCGCTGCACCGCTGCATCGCTGCAAAACTGGCGAAGTGCACTAATAACACGAGGCGACAATTTCCGTGCGCCGCCGAGCGCAGATTACCTCCTTGGTAATTGGGACTGGCTGCGCTGATAGGAAAGCACTGGAAATGCTGTTAGTTACAATCACACGTGCACGCCGTTTATAATGTGTACACATTGCTCAGGCTTCTGTTCCCCCGGTACATAATCTCGCAACCGGAGGCTACACAAGTACCTAAACACATTATGGGATGTACTTGTTATCTATGCCTTGTACGTTGTGTGCGTTAAATGAGCGAGATAACAATTTAACTAAAATATAATGGCCACGAATTTGTGAAATTACGTCAATGTTTTCAATAGAATTTACTAGATGTATACCAGCAAAAAGTTAAGGTAAGCTCATCATGCGTAACTTATTGAGAAAATTGTTTACCTACTTGAATATGCATGTCATATTTTTGTTGACTGATTTGTTGCGGGAATTTCCGACATTTAGGAGGCTGAAGTAAGCAAAATTGCGTTAGCTTTCTCTACGAAATAAAAACAAAGGATATAGCCTCTTACACCAACAGCAAACATTATACATGATGTGTTATGTCGGTACCTACTAAGTGCGCCAATTGTTGGGGTATTTATGTTATTAGAACTAGTCGAAAACTAACCTTTAATTTATCAACATCAACCAAAAGTTTTCACACTCTTATACGTAGCGCTTAAAATAATTTTGTTCAATAACTAAACTAAAATTAGGGCCGGTTTTTTGATTCATAGTTAACTCAACCAATGGTGACTAAGATATGGTGATAAAGAATGGAATGGTGAAAAGATAGTAACTAATGGTTGAATTTTGGCTAAATGTGAAAGGCTAAACATGAATGTATTCATGTTAGTTTATTCATATTAAAAAATAGTAAATAATGGCATAACTCATTCATGTTTAGCCTTGCACATTTAGCCAAAATTTAACCATTATAGTTTGACCAACACCGCTGTACCTCGCCTTATGAATGCGCGGCAAGGCGGGGTGCAGCGCTGGCGAATGAGCGGTGGGACGCCGTGAGTGTTGACGAATGAGCGGCCTGCACTGCCCCCCGTCTCGCGGCGCACATACCTACGGCGCGGTATAGCGGTCTTAGTCAAACTATAGTTACTATGTTTAACCATTGGTTGAATTAATTACGGATCAAAAACATCGATCTCTAAGTTGTTTATTAGTGATCGATGATCAAAAACAAAAAACCGGCCCTTAGAGAATCGCTATATTTTACTAACAGGTAGCGCGAGAAAAGGACGGCTGTAGCTAACTAAGTTAGAGATGTCAAACTAGTTTATGCCTTGTGCTTCACCGTGTTGTTAGTCGTCATGTTCTTTTCTGTCGTCTTTTGTATGGAAATATTAGTTCAAATAAATTTGACAGCTCTAATTTACGTCTGTCTCTTTCTTGTTTTTATTAGAGAGAAAAAGCTATAGGTTTAGTTTGTGCACAACAGAATCGGCACCAATAACAGCTGATCGAGATTAATTATAAGAAGGGATTCGAGAATATACCTAGCTAATGAAGTTACTAATGTTGCTAGCACTAAAAGAGATTAGGGATGATAGACGTTCACGACGACAATCTGCTGGGGAGTTTGTTGCGCCACTTCTTCCCAGCTAAAGCACTAAAAACTGGTGAATGACGGGCGTTTTGTGGAACTGTTTTATGCAATTCTGTAGTTCAAAAAGTGCTGATTCTCAGTCTATTTAGAATAAATAACTTGATTTTGATTTGATTTGAATCCCGCAGGCAGATAGCGTAACTGAAAACCAGTCGAATTTAGTCGGTGGCCCTGTAGAGTTGTGCGCAGTGTGCACTTTATTCCGGAAAATTGTTCGGATGGCGATGATACGAACACCATAATCGGAATAAAAATATACACAGTGAGATAATAACCGTTAAAGCTACGAGCCGTGATCATAGCAAATTGTTGTTCATACGACCATTACCGCGATTGACGCGGTGTTGTAAACCTTCACGCGGATATCGGTAGCAGGCAGACAGTATATTGAGGATCGCCGCGTTATTGCTGCGAACCTAGGTTCCATTGATTTACATTTCGCATTACATACGGCGGATTTATTCAGTTGTACGCCAAGTGCGTCACAGGATTTTCTCTTTGAGTTTTGACTTGTTCAATAATGTTCTTGTCTTGTACAGTCAGAGAACTTGATTGTTGAACACTTAACCATTCAATGACAAAGTGCTCAACAATCAAAGTGAATGACAGTGTTGAATTGCCTTTACTTACTTACGGTCAAATTAAGTTACAAATAATCCAATGAGCGTTTCCCCTTTTTATTTTTATTTTCTATTATATACTTATACTCGTACATACGAGGGCGGGTCAATAAGTCCGTGACTTTTGGAATAAAACACAGATTTTTTGATAAATAAATCATTTTATTTTTCAACGTAGTCTCCCTTGAGCTCTATACACTTTGTCCAACGCTTCTCCAATTTTTTTATCCCTTCCAAAAAATATGATTTGTCGAAGTCCTCAAAATAGGCCTTTGTTTGCGAGATGACTTCATCATTGGAGTCAAATCTTTTTCCACCAAGCCATTTCTTCAGGTTTGGGAACAAGAAGTAGTCACTCGGAGCCAAATCTGGAGAATAGGGCGGATGAGGGAGCAATTCATAGCCCAATTCATGGATTTTTGCCATGGCAACTGCACATGTGTGCACCCTTGCATTGTCTTGGTGGAAAAGAACTTTTTTCTTGGCCAAATGAGGTCGGTTTTTTTTCAAATCGTCATTGAATCGGTCCAATAAGTTGGCATAATATTCCCCATTGATTGTTCTTCCCTTTTGAAGGTAGTCAATGTGGATTATCCCGCGTGCATCCCAAAAAACAGTCGCCATAACTTTATTGGCTGACAAACCCACCTTGGCCTTCTTTGGCGCCGATTCACCCTTAGAAACCCACTGTTTTGACTGTTGTTTGGTCTCTGGTGTGTTGTGATGAATCCATGTTTCGTCCACGGTTACAAAACGGCGCAAAAACTCCTCCATATTGCGATTAAACAACGCCAAACCTTCCTGTGAAGTTGTTACACGATTGCGTTTGTGGTCGACTGTGAGCAAACGCGGCACCCATCTTGCGGAAAGCTTTCTCATGCCTAAGTGATCATTCAAAATTGAAACCACTGAGCCATGCGAGATCCCTACGGCTTCCACAATCTCTTGCACTTTCAATCTTCGGTCGGCCAACACCATATCGTGAATTTTTTCGATTGTTTCGGGTGAAGAGACCTCAACTGGGCGCCCAGGACGTTCGACATCTTCAGTGCTTGTACGGCCACAACGAAATTCAGTAAACCACTTTTTTACCATTGAAATCGATGGTGCAGAGTCCCCATAGTATTTATCAAGCTTAGCCTTGGTCTCGGTAATGGTTTTTTTTCGCAAAAAATAATGCTTAATAAGCACACGAAATTCACTTTTTTCCATTTTTTCCTCAAATTACTGAGTAGTCTGATAAAGATAGCTGTCAAACACAAACTAACCGACGCAGCAAGTTCAAATTTTGACAGGAGTCAACTGACAGATGCCTGTTGACAGGAGTAGTGTTGCTTTTTCAGTAAAGAGGTCAGAAATTCAAAAAGTCACGGACTTATTGACCCGCCCTCGTATTGTATATATTTTACTATTCGCTTATACCTATGTTGCAATTAAGATTTATCACAAATAAAAGTATAACACACAAAACAGAACAAACAAAGTTTTAGTTGTGAAAACTATAAACTCACGGGTGGATGTTGACATTTCACGTCAACATCCACCCTCAAGGTACAAATAAAGCCGCATATTGAATTAACAATTTTATTCTGGAATTTCAAACCGTGCGTTTTTCCGTGTTTGCACCTTTATCGGTGTAGTGACGTCATAATTATACGTGTGACGAAATAAAGCCTCTCCCTGGTTCGTAAACCGTTATACGCGAGCCAACAACGCGACTAACCTTTGTGAATAAACAGCTATGGCTATAATTAGGTGGGTGTGTAAAGGCGACGCGTTACTTTACAAAACGCGACATTCGTTTGAACCGAGCTTATGCCATATTTTGAATGGCAATAAGAAAGGAGGTCGCTGTTTAATTGCCAACAACCGCATTTCAGTACTGTATATTTTTTTTCATTTTATTAGCACTCTAACTAACAAGTTGGTCAGAATAGAATACTGTAAGTGGTTGGTACCTACTTCAAAACCACTTAATCAACGTTTTGTTCCATTCAAACTTCACGCACGATATAACCTGTCACAATTTATGTGACAGGTTACATCGTGCGTGCATCGTCGTCGAGGTACCAGGACAACAGATGACGCGGTTCTTACTCAGCGAGATGAAGCAGTCAAGTGACGGATGACCGAGCGCCGCTACCGTACAGGTAATGGGACTGTCAGATTGCTCTGGCAGTGACAATCTCGCTTACCGGTTGGTGTGTATGTATACATAGTAGGCACTAAAGAGAATTGAAAGTAAATAATAATTATTTGGGATAATATTAAGCTGGGGCAATCTCATAGAATGGGCTTTATTACAGTAACCATGGTACATGAAGCTATACGGTCCGGAATTTGTAAAACCGTACCGTTTCGTTCCATTTGTGAATTTGCGAATGTACTGTTTCTCTGTTTAAAGAAGTAAGCTACCCACAGAAATGGTCAGCTCTATTCTATCTGCAGATCAGTCTGAAATCCGAACTCATCAAAATCCGTGTGTGGCTGTAACGGCCACAAGATCAATGCGCCTACGATGACAGAAACATCCATTCCCTGAAGCGAATAATTGAATCTGATGGGATTATTTCGAATATGTGCATTCGGTCAGCGTCGTCAGACTTGACCACTATGGCAAATGCGAACTACGCATCACACTGAAGCACGCAAAATCCTGCATCGCGCAATCAGTTTACCGCGCGTCTAGCGTACATACAACGTCCCGACATCAGTCATCGGGCAGTAGCCCACCAGACACAACACCCGTCTGGTCGGAGGATTCGCCCTTTTCTATGGAGGATGAGTGAACTTTATTCTTTCTTTCTTTATGTATAGTGGTTGATAGTATTTAGTGATTCAATAGGAAATTGAATAGGCACTGCTACACATCACCCTAAAACCAAATCATAGCACCACAAAGCCTTGGCTGCTGTAACCAATACAGCATAATATGGACCAAATACAATTAACTACCTCTATTATTGTACAATTACTTTAGTCGCCGATCTCTCTCGGGAAATGGTATTATAAACATGACACTAAGCGCCTGGTGTGCCGTGTTCGCCTAGTACACCAGACGCCAGACTGCTTGTATTGACCGCGTTCTGCGGTTCCGTACGTCACGTAAATGTCAGACGACATGGCCCGAATCTGGAGGCCTGCTCCGAAGCGAAAATCCAAAGTATCGGCCGAACGTTCGGCCGTTTCATAATACAATTTTTAGGGTTCCGTATCAAAATGGTAAAAAGGAACCCTTATGGTACGACTCAGTCTGTCTGTCTGTCTGTCACAGCTAGATATCTCAAGAACTACTACTATCAACTTGAATTTTGAAATAGTTTTAGATGACGTTTTCTCAACTATTTTGCCATACCCAACAAATTATTTTATTTTAAAATAAACTTTTTTAAAGTTATTTAAGAAAATAGACGAAAATTTACCATTCCCCCTTTATCTCCGAAACTAATTAGCTTAAAATTTTGAAAAAAATAACGTTTTTTCAAAAAGTACGTTTTACCTATAGATTACAGGAAAACCTATAAGAAGTTTATGGTCTTAAAATAACATGGTAAATCTCTCAATATTGTGCGTACAAACTTACATTTGCAGTTGGAATGTACGGGAGAACATATTTTTCAACTACAATGTTAAGCTTGTTCTTGGGATAAATTCGTCCCAACTACGGAACCTTTCATTGTGCGTGTTCCGACACGCACTTGGTCGGTTTTTCCATACGCCTGTATTATTTCTAAGGGTGGGATAGTAATTTTATTTTTTTCTTATTTAAGGACACAGAAAAATACAAAGAGATAATACATACTGTCACATTTGAGTGCTAAAGTATTTTCTGTATTTTATTTTTTCAAAATTTTAAGCTCAGGAGTTTCGGAGATAAAGGGGGGTGAATGGTCAATTTTCGTCTATTTTCTTAAATAACTTTAAAACAGTTTATTTTAAAATTATAAACAATATATATTTGAGACCCTCACAGTAAGCCCTTTCATTTGATATATCGCACGGTAACTACAGTTTGCAAAACTTTTTTTTTAATTTTCTTATTTGGCCCCCATATTCTAAATTTACATTACACGTCCATGTTTGGGTTACAGAAATACATACGTGTATCAAATTTCAACTTAATCGGCCCATTAGATTCGGAGTAAATTGGCTGTCACAGACGGACAGACAGACAGACACACGAGTGATCCTATAAGGGTTCCGCTTTTTCCTTTTGTGGTACAGAACCCTAATAAACAATGACTGCTCAAGCGGTATGTACATACATATATATGTACATTCGATCAGATAGGCGATAACAGGCCGACTGTTCCCACGGCCTGTCAGCCTGGCCTGGCGCGGACTGGCCTGTGAGAAAGCGGGCGGGTACTTTTTGCCTCGTAACTTTAAAAATTATACACAATGCATACTGCGTTATTTTTACCCCGACACAACACAAAACTGCTGAAAACAACGCAACAAATATATACAGGGATCAACAACGTCCGCAAAAAGAATTTCATATTGTTACTTAAACGAGCATAACCAAGCCACGTAAAATTTAAATACCTACACGAAAAGCGAACCTCATTTTCTAGTTCGTTTCCTCGTTTTCTACTGGCACGAATATAAAGTTAAAATATATGGGATTCATATTTTCGCTTCCACAAATCCACGCCGTCCATGTACCTACTAGGATTACATAAGAATGAATCATGTCTTGTGCCGAAGATTCGCTGCGAGGATTGTACGCGGAAAATATTCAGAGTTCAATGAACTTACAGATATGGTGGAGATTCCAGATTCCAGGAAGTACTGGTGTGAAAAAAACTTTTTAGCAAAAAATAAAACTGACTTCCAAAACAAAACACTACAAAGTGAAAAATAACTTTAATTTCGGTAGTCGGCGTCTTTGGTTTTGTATTTTCGTTTTTTGCCACCGACTTCCAAAATTAAAGTTATTTTTCACTTTGTGGGGTTTTTTTTGGAAAAAAGTTTTTCACTTTTTAGTGGGTAAGTTTGTAATTTATCTAAGTTACAATATCCTAATGTATTTTTCACTTTGTAGTGTTTTGTTTTGGAAGTCGGTTTTGTTTTTTGCTAAAAAGTTTTTATTTTTCACTTTTTAGTTGTGGAACCTATCCCACACAAAATCGAATAACACTACCTGCTATGTAAATAACAGTTATGGGAAGTTTTTATAACATCATCACATCATCCACATAAACTAAGTGGGAAATATACGCATTATTGAAGCTAACTCAAAAACTACCCAAGCAAAGTTAATAAAATTTATATGGGACCACCTTGAAAGTATACCCTTTCAAACAAAAAAAGAATTTTCCAAATCGGTCTATCCATCCTTGAGTAATCGCGTAACAAACATACAAAAAAAAAACTGATACCTTCTGAGAACTGTCGCTTTTACAACCAAGTCCGGAGTAAGAATAGATTGCACTTGTCACAGCAAAAGTAGGACTTTTAAATTTCGTTAACCGGAAATACTCAATTAATTGAAAAGCAGTATGTACTTAGACCGAGCTTTCAGTTTTGTAGAAACTAATTCTTGAAACGGAGAGGTGAACGCACAGCAGGCTAATTACTGGGAAACACTCATTGTATAGTTAATCAAGTTTACAATTTGCCCAAAATACATATTTTCTTTTCATGCTCATTCATAATATCATCTACTATTTCCTTTCAAACCTTATTTTAGTAAGTACCTACATTAATTGCATCAATAACAGAATACCACAGGTATAACATGAGTAGTTATTCCACGAATGCAGTGCGGTAGTACAATTAAAATAAATGTGTGGGCAATGATTAGCGGTGGACAGTAAGTGTCTCATTACTCGCAATATCGATCATTTTGATTCCTGCGTTCATGGTATTGGGCATGATAACGATTCACTGCAGTTTTGTTTGCTCGTTCCAGTTTTAAAGTTGTGCAAATCTAGGTTCTTAATTTGTTACTTGAATTAACTCAATAATAAAAATGTTGCACGTCCATGCGTTAACGTTTGGTAGGCAAAGTCGAACTTCACTCAAATAACGATCAGGCGTGGCAACTCGCAAGGACCGACAACATGTGTAATGTTTGTCCGAGTGTTTAGCGACAGGAGATATTGGATCGACCTTCATATGTAAGTACCACATTTCCGAAAAGTAAATAACTAACTATACCACTCAACTCGTCAAGATTCAAATCTAGGCACCGACACAACGTGACGGGGGCTTGGTAACCGACTTAGGGCTTACGGACGAATTTATATAACTTAAGTTTATTCTACATGTACATAGGTAATATTTTCTCCTGGAAGGTACGTACGTTATCTAACCGAATCACTTTCTTTAGTGCACAAAAGCGTAAAGTGTATATAAAACTTTGTTCCAAAAAAATAAACCGACTTAAAAAAAAACTCACAAAGTGAAAAATAGCTTTGATTTCGGAGGTCGGTGTCTTTGGATATGTATTTTACTTTTTTGCCACCGACTTTTTTTGGAAAAAAGTTTTTCACTTTTTAGTGGGTCAGTTTGTAATTTATCTAAGTTACAATATCCTAATGTCAACTGCTCATTACCTTTTACAAAATATTTCTTTTCCCGATGCAGGGACGTTAATTATTGTGGAGTTCTCCTGGTAAGTACCAGGAGAACTCAACATCACCATAAGCATTGTGACGAGCATAAATTACTTACCAACCGTTATTAAAGTACAAATTACTTAGCAACCGTTATTAAAGTGGGTACCTAATCGAATCGAAACCCTTGAAATACTTACTTATTATTGAGTAGTTCCGATGCCCATCTGTGATCTTCATCATCAGTTCCACTTCACCAAATGGTGCTTTCCAAGAACAAATGCACGAGTTACTATAAAAATACCCAAATCGCTATAGGCCTATAATATTTAAAGAGTTCCGTCGATTTCTCCAGGATCCCATCATCAGATCCTAATCTGATGACAATGGGACCAAGTAAAAAGTATACCCTTTCAAACAAAAAAAGAATTTTCCAAATCAGTCCAGCCATCTTCGAGTAATCGAGGAACATACATAAAAAAAAAGATTCTGACGAACTGAGAACCTCCTCTTTTTTTGAAGTCGGTTAAAAAGAATAAAGGCTTCACACACACACACATGCACAAAACGGTGCGTCACTCGCGTCGACTGAGAAACCGTCGAGATTCATTCTTTCATCAGTCGCGTCAGATTTTTGCGCGACTTCATAGAAAATGTACTAGGGATGTCACAAAGTGACACACACGTCTGGTTCGTGTGAGACAGCCTTAAAGTAGACGTTGATTTAATGTTATTTTGTCCAGAACACGAAGTATAGATTACTCAACCATTATAAAAGTTAAATGTGAACTGTATTAAAATTGAAAGCACGAAGCAAAGAAAGTGCGTTGGTTGGAGGGTGGTTCTATTCGTCTTAACAAATGTAGACAAAGGGGCGCTGACAGACAGACGCATCAACCGGGCTACAGATTACAGATCGCACGCAACACATCATTACGAGGCGCCACAATGCCCGGTAATTGGGCGCAACCACAGAACGCCATTATCCCGCTGAAAACGTTCAGACTAGCTGTGCTCACGACCAGTGTTTCGATATCCCTTACACAATGGTATACGTACCTACAATCCTAACCCATACTTTGTTAAAACGTTATCACTGTGCGCCATTTTCACTAAGTATACTGGGAGATATTTTCTTGAAGTATACATAACTTGTTATTACTGTAACTAAAACATAATATCATCAACCCCACACCAAGTTGGTAAATTATGAAACTGTTGTCATTAACGCAACTTAGTTCCTACGTTTATCTTTTAAACTAACCTGAGATTAGGTACACCTGAAACGTATCTACCTTGCAGTCCGGTAGAAAGATGGAAAAACATCTAGTGATTAAATTAATATACCAAAAGTATGAAGATAACGTCACTTAAAAACATGTAGCGCCATGTTTGTCAGGGCTTAAAAGCCCGCAAAATGTAGATTATATCGCGCAGTACGCAGCCGCGCCTGTGCCTCCTCATCATTTAAAATTTTGTAAGAGGCCTCTGCGAGTTGGCTTCAGCTCCTCGTACGCCTTCCAAAGGTCCGGGACCCCAGGGTCCCGAGATTTAAAAAGAAAAAAAAAATATCCTGGGACATTTTCACACACGGTCATCTGGTCCCAAACTAAGCAGATCTTATACTATGGAAACCAGATAACTGATATAACTACATATACTACTTTAATTTTTTGTAAATACATACTTATATAGATAATGACACCCAGACTCAGGACAAACAGAGATGTTCATGCACTCAAATGTTTGTCCTGGATGGGAATCGAACCCACGACCTGCGGCGTGATAGGTAGTATCTTAACCAACCACGCCAACTGGCCTGTCCGCAACCCTACCTATATAATGGTACGCAACCCTCGGTGCGCGAGTCCGACTCGCTCTTGACCGGTTTTTTGTATTCTGTGCTTTCGGCCCTCGCATGCTCTTTATTAGAATATTTTCATAGTACTTTTCAAACTGAATTTCACAACAAGAATAATAAATAAACACCTACAATAAGTCGGTAAGAACGTGACACAAATCTGTTCAAACAGGTACTTCCAATATTGTCGTCGATGGGTTCACGATGCTGTCACTCCACCCGAACACACCAGTACTTAAAATGTCTGAAGTATTCAAGAGAAGAGAGTATTCAGCAAGTTGTGTTCATTGAAGTTCAAATTCAAACGTTTATTGCTCAACACAGTACATATTCATACATTTCTAGATCTCAAGTGAATGCGCAGTCCACTGTGTTGCACCAATTGAGGCATGCAAAATTACTATAATAAATATATAATGTCATAAAAAATTAATTAGTAAATCATGTCAGAGCATATATTGTCATAATAATTAAGTTATTAATACAAATAAAATATTTTTAATAAAATAAAATAAAATAAATCGGACTCAAGTATTCACCATAATATTATATGTATTATTCTTATATACACAAATTTCTATCTGACAGGTATTCATTAATTGTGTAGTATGTCTTACTTATCAGAAGATTGTTGAGTTGCTTCTTAAATACATTTACATCTTCAGTACTTAACAAATCATTAGGTAATTTATTATAAATATGTGGTGCCATTCCTAGAAATTTTTTTATGAAATACTGCTTCTTTGTGTTGCCTACCGCTTATTTTGTTTCTATGTCGTGAACTGTGTAGTTTTTCAAATAGGTGGAAGTTTGTTTTAACAAATACTGCCACCTCACATATGTATAGGCAGGGTACCGTTAATATACGTAAATTCACAAAGAACGGTTTGCAGCTTTCCGTGCTTTGAATACCGCATATCGCCCTAACACACCTCTTTTGCGCTCTAAATACTATCTCCATGTTGGTGGAGCTATTGGGGAACACTAACTAAAAGGCTACGAGCGACAAAGCGAGTTTAAAGTTTGCTCCAGGTTTTGAACAGTTTTTTTTTTTGAGAACCTAATAAATTGTCTGCAAGATACGTTTTAAGTTCGGAGGTCGGATTGAAACGATATTTCTAAAAATAGAATCAATGAGGTGTATCGCGTTTACGCAATTCGTCACGTCCTCAGCTTAAAATAGATCGTCTCATCATGTCCCAGATCTCATGATGTATAAAGAAAGTAAAATTAAAGAATATATCATCCCCTGAACATACCTATTGATTTAAATCACATATTAATCCAAATAAATTGGGATAAGGACAGGAGAATGATGACGATGTTGAGTAGTATACTCGTACGTGTGCATTACATAACTGACAAAATAACAAACCCTGAATTCATATAATAGCCTACAATCATATAAGGTCAGACAAACAGGGAAATAGGAAACAAGGCTCTACATACACCGCCAAACCATAAACCACATTAAACCAACGTAACAGAAAGTCTGCTGCACAATTTTACGACGCCAAAATGTAAAACAAACAACAAAAAAAAACAGGCCAAGTGCGTGTCGGACCACGCACAATGAAGAGTTCCATAGTTGGGATGAATTTATCTCAAGAACAAACTTAACATTGAAGTTGAAAAACCTGTTCTCCCATACATTCCAACTGCAACTGTAAGTTTGTACGCACAATATTGAGAGATTTACCATGTTATTTTAAGACCATAGACTTCTTATAGGTTTTCCTGTAATTTATAGGTATAGAAGGTATAGAAAATTTTAGGCTCAGTAGTTTCGGAGATAAGGGGGGAATGGTCAATTTTCATCTATTTTCTTAAATATCTTAAAAAACAATTTATTTTAAAATTATACAAAAAATATACTTGAGACCCTCACAGTAAGCCCTTTCATTTGATATGTCACACGGTACAGTTACGTCTATATTCAAAATTAATTAATTTACGTTACACGTACGTGTTTGGGTCACAGAAATTCATACGTGTACCAAATTTCAACTTAATCGGTCCATTAGATTCGGAGCTGATTAGCTGTGACAGACGGACAGACAGACACTCGCGTGATCCTATAAGGGTTCCGTTTTTTTTCCTTTTGAGGTACGCAACCCTAAAAACAATATAGCGTAAGCGATAAAATGACACTCCCAGCACTAAACCAGGTGTTTGCATACGGAACCGTCTCGGTCACAAACAGAGCCGAACATTCACCCTCGCACCAACCCCTGCAGCTTCGGACAACAAATATTATAAATCAGTGACATTCGATACGTTTGTTTCCGAACAAATATTTGTTGAGACAGTACTTGTTCTATAAATATTCAATATTGTTCCTTTCAAAATTTACATCCCCTTTATTGATTGTTCAGTTTACAATAGTCCTCAGATCAATGACCTCTCGTTCTCAGAGCCACAGCAACTTGCTAAAATTAGCGAAGAAGCAAAAATAAACGTAGGGTTGTTATCGAAAGCGAGCCTCGCGACCCCTACAGATTATATGAAGGGTTATACTTATAATATTGTAATCCATAAGCGTCGACGAAGTGTGAAGAGGGGCCCCGTGCCCCAGGGGTCGCCTGCAGTCTCCGCTTGTGTGGAGGAAATAACACTCATCATACACACCATTATTGGCTAATGAGTGACTCGACTACTTTTGTAAGAGGATTACGAAGAAAATGGGTGTCAGAAACAGGAAGCAAGTAAATTATTGCTATCGAAATAAATGTGGGTTCGTGGCCGTAGGAAAGAAATAAATCGCTTTGAATGTGATCAAATTATGAATGTGATATGGCGAATTGTAAAGGCAAATCGGGAAGTAGGAAGATGTATTAGAAATCATAATATTTTTTTAACGGCCATTGGCATTGACATCTACGAGTATCAATCAACAAAAATGCAACAATAAAACACTTCGCACAATAAAGCTTGCTCATAAAGAAACGCTTATTTAACATCAAAAGAAGATAAATTAAAAATCCCTGCATCCACTTTTTACAAACGTTGTTATATTGTGCAAATCTTCCTGAAAGCATCCCGCAGCACATTGAAACCGAGCGCTCATTAACAAAACCACGCGGAGCACATAGAACGAAGGCGCCCCACTCAAGTGCAACCTGCAAATATGGCTGGAGCAAAAGTGCAGCGACGACGACCTACAAAATTATTGGACGTGTTTCATAATACAATACAATGGAATTTCGTGAGCCGGCGACTGTCTACGTCTGTCTCGAGTCTGGACGACTACACAAAACGTTTTGTATTCCGAATTGTGCGCTCGGAATTCCTGTTCTATTCATTGCACGACTGTTGTTAAAACGAAAAACTATTTGTGGCATAAATATAGCGATACACTAATATGTGTACGCTTTTATGAAAAGGGATTCATAAGAATTTCAATGCGGACATATCCATTTCCCACTTTGCCAGCGCGCTACGAACATACGTAGCACGTAACGCCTACGCCGTAGTCGTACGTAAGCGACGTAGCCGTAGGCACGTAGCGTCAAAAGCACCAGCTTTCCCTGTAAATGTTTGAATACCGTTGTATTTCTGTCATCCAATCCTTGAAGTGGCATTGAAAAAGCGCTCCATTTTAATGAGCTTACAAAAAGATCTCGAATTCATTTCGTTGAGCATTCCTCCGACTTCCACTATTTTAAACGAGCGGGCGATTAACTGTGTAAATATATTTCGGAGTGACGAGCTCGGCGACCTTTATTTTTGTTCTAAATTAGACCAAAGAATATACTCGTCAAGTGTTTTAAGTAAACGTTGTTTGTTTGTACTTACTACACTTGTTTGATGTTCAAGTGAAACCTTTAAAATTTAACCCAGTTAGGTATCACAATTGGGTACAAATTTATGATGTGGAAGCGTCATCGTAGCGTAAAAATACTGTTTTGTTTTGGTTTACATAGGTAAAATTGTTTACACAATAAACAAAATGTCGTATAGAAACCAAAAGGAAGTTAAGCATTTCCCCGTAAGTATAACAGTTTCTTAAAGGATATAAACATACAATACAGATCACAACATTTGCTTACGTTACGAGCTCGATGTGGGTATTATTTTTAACCGACGAATAAAAAAGGAGGAGGTTCTCAATTTGATACGTATACATTGCTTTTTTTTTACCACGCATAACTTTTTATATTAGTCCGATTTGAAAGATTTTTGTTTTATTCGGGAAGGTATACGTCGAAGTTTGTCCCATATAAAATTTATTAACTTTGCTTGGGTAGTTTTTGAGTTAGCTTCAATAATACATATTTTTCCCACTTAGTTTATGTGGACGATGTTCTAATCTATTTTGCAGGTAATGGTATTCGAATTTGTGTGGGGTTAGGTACCACCACCTAAAGTAAAAAGTGAAAATAAAATCTGTTACAAAAAAAAATAAACAACCTACTTCCAAAACGGTAACTGAAAAGCGAAAAATAAAAAACTTTTTTACAAAAAATTAAACGGAAGAAAAAAACTGAAAAGTGAAAAATAAAAAACCTTTTAGTCTAACTAAACTCCTAAATTAATTAATGTTACAAATTTTGAGTCGGCGCTAACAAACAAATAGGCAAATTAATTACGTAAATCGTATAAAATGGTATAAAAGCTTGATAGATCTTCGTTGAATGTTTGTTTGGCATCGCCTCAAAATTTGTAACATAAATTAACTTAGGAGTTTAGTTAGACTAAAAGGTTTTTTATTTTTCACTTTTCAGTTTTTTTTTAATTTTTTGTAAAAAAGTTTTTTTCTAATATATTATTATAACAGTTTTTTACGGTATTAGGTGGGTAGACCTAACACTGTAAAATGTTCTTGAGATAAGCACAGCCACGGAAACTTCATACACTATGGGTGGAGTTAAATGATCCAAACTTCCCGGGAGCGGATTTCTTTCATTTACGGAGATCGTTATAATATAGCCCAATTTTCTTTTTCTGTTCTCTGCATCGTTGGTTTATGTTATTGGCGATAAATAACGTGAGCATTCGATTATAAGTCAACCCCTGCTAGGTATTAGGAAGGTATTGTTGATTAATGTTGACGATTCATAAAGTAACAATGTTTTGGTACAGGTGTTAACAGAAGACTGCTATGCAGTCATCACAATATTTTTCGCAGAGGCTTGGCTATGGGTCGAGTGGCGCGGGCGCCGGGCGGTGCGGTATAAACAACGTTATCGCGTCAAATTCGCCAATCCTTAATGGTACGTTCAGACGGAGTCAAGTTTTACCGTACACGATAGAACAGAATGCTCTGTGCACACGGCATTTGGTTTTGCTTTTCTGAAAAAAAAAAAACTGAAGGGTGTGTCACCGTGTGAATATGCAATGCGGTTTTTTGCAGGAAAGCACTCAGTATAGACTGAGCGCACTACCAAAGCGATGGACGTGAACACTTTTGCTATCATATTATACTGGTATTATCGCCGTCAGAGGCGTCCTAGAGATTGCCCCACCCCACCGGCCCACCCCCAGGTACACCACTTGCTGTACCTGGTTTTTTACGGCATTCGGTAAAAAACCGAATCTGCGCTCGTGTGATGTATAAAATGCTATTGCCACTGAACCGTATTCAGTATATTGCCGGATCTAAAAACCAAATGCACGTGTGAACTCATGTACATTATATTGTGCCTAAACAGTATCCTGTAAAAATCAGATTCAGCTTAGAAATTCATGTCTCCGTGTGAACGAAGCGTAAGTTTACCGCACCGGTGTATGTTTTATAGTAGGAGTTGACAGCGGCCTCGCCCGCGTGGATATCAATACTTCCCTATTTGAATCGGATTTTGCTCACAATTTCATGAGTTTTATTTTTTTTTGCGCAGAACTCTAATTCTTTTCTAAAATAATAGTAGCCCTAAGTTATTTCTCATAACATCAGCTATCTGCCTTCGAAAGTTCCATCAAAAGCGATCCAGCAGTTTCGGAGATTAGGCGGAACAAAACAGACAGACAAACAGAAATTTTAAAATATCGACATTACAAAAAGACACTTTAATTGTATATATTGTATTTACGCTCCGTTCGGTAGTCACTACACAATTATTTTGGCGCCCAACTGGGACTATTTTTTGTAAGTAATTTTATTTTAGGTTTTGTCACTATTATAATACATTTGGAGTCGCGGTAGAAAGCAAACAAAGCTATTTTCAAATTACAATGAATTATTAAATGTAACAAACGTAGAATAAAGCGAATGAATTACAGTCTGTCATGAATAGGAAACTTGTACCTACCCCCCGCACAACAAAGCCCCAGACTCGTTCTTCACAATTTAAGGAAAAATAAAGATGAACATTATACAAATAAAGCTAAATACTCGTTATGGCAATTTAAATTCAGAATGGGAACGAAAAAATCCTGTCAGTCCATTTAAGGGTAATGTAGCTTCAGCACTCCCTGAAAATGAGATTCTTAAATGGCTATTGTAGGATCTTACTCGTCGGGTCGGCGATATCGTTTAAGAATTATTAACAAACGTAAAACAGCGTTAAAACGTCTTTAAACCCGCGTTTACCTTGAGGTAACGGATATTAAACTCCCTGTAACTGAATAATCTACACAAAAATGTTAAACGAAGTATCGTCCTTCGTCTTATATCATAATTAAAGTTTCTCTTGTGTCAATTAATATTCGAATCTACCCTCATTTGTATAGTATTTTTAGTGGATGGGTTGTGATAGTGCGCGTCAACACTCGAGGCGTGTAGTGCCGTGGCCCGGACGTGTAGTGGGTGACGCGCGATCCGCCGATATCCAGTTAATTGAAGGACCATAGCCACGGCACTATGGCAGTAATGACCGCCACTCGCCACTCGCCGGCTCAATTACACTACTCTCTGACATGCTGATCGAGCTAGATAATAGTTACATTATTATAAAATAACAGAATTCAATTACTTTGGAATATAGTGGGCGTTTGCGACGCAGGCGCTTTAATTGTTACGAGACATTTCACTTTTATGTTTTAACAACTTATAAAGTTCTACTTACGTACAAATAAATAATATTTTCTTTACTTGAAAAACAAAGTTATTTGTTTACAAGAAAATCACACATTGAACCAGTCTTACCAAGGGGTATCGTATTACCCAATAACTGGGTTGTGGAGGTCAGATAGGCAGTCGCTCCATGTAAAATACTGGTATTCAGCTGCAACCGGTTAGACTGGAAGCCGACCTCAACATAGTTGGGAAAAGGCTAGGCTGATTGATTGATTGAAATATTTATAAACACCTAACTTACGAAACATTAAAAAACACGTTTAAAATGTGTAGGTCGTCATTACTTCAAACTGGTCCCTAATGAATCCAATCCTGTTATAATCAAGGGCTCGCAATAAATTACCGTTAGAACAAAAACCGCAGTATTTGACTAATTGCAGCATAATCCTCAACGTTTACATGCAAGCGGAACAAGCGGAAAATAAAAGATGGCGTAAAAGGGGTTGACTGTGCAAATTGGCACCGCGTTCATTATCCGATCTGTCTCCGGCAGGGCTTTGTCCCACCCTCACAGCTGGGCCCATCCGCTAAATAACATTTACCTGATACAATGCTTGTCCCGATTAAACGCCGGTGTCCGCTGAGCACACATTGAAAGTGATAAAAATTTCACTACCGTCAATTTCGTCAGCCAGACGGAAAATAGCGGGAATAAAGCGGCTTGAAAGGTAATTAAATAACCGTCTGTGTAAAATATTAAAAGAAACAGCTATTCGAAACTTTATTGCTTTAACATTTTTGTTTATAAACTGCCCAGTTTTCGAATTTTCCGTTAATATTTCAGAGTAATTAATCAATCATTCCCCAATGAATACAAATTAGTATTTACTTACACAAACTCCACCATAAATGCTATATAGCACAATATCTTGTCGGCAGCACGTTATCGAGCGGTACAAGTTAACAGCTCTATTTCCTTGCCGAAGAGGATTAGCCATAAGCGTGGTAGAAACAGCCAAGCGTTATATTTACGACAGTTCGCCGCTTATATGAAATATTCATTTAACGCCGGGTTAGGGTTCGACGGGATACAGCCAATAACCACAAATAAAATTAATATTTTATGCCCAAATTGTACCGGACGCGTTAATGTTGCAGCGAGCCAGCGACCGCTATTAGCGTTATTTACCATCGACTACGTTATATTTGTTGATTGTTATACATATACAAGAGGAAAATTCGTATTCGCTGGCAAAACGCTGCAAGGTGGAAAATAGAATCTCTAGTTGGCTTAACAACTTAAGTGCATTTATTTCATTCATCAGATGAATCGCATTGAAATAGCCCTGCCGCCGTGTCTGGCTAGACCGACTTTCCTTTGACGTTAAGTTAAGGGCGACTCAGGGATTTTACTAAGCGATGAGCAGCAGCATTCATCTGTATCTTGATAATTCCCCGGGATAGTACTGGGTTGGTTAATATAATGAGATAATTTAATTCTTTAAAAAAGTCATAGTCAATATATATTTCCTAAAAGGTTAGGAAATATATTTACACAGTCGGTCCTTAAGTATTGACACAAGTATAATAGGTAATAATATTAAAAATACACTGTACTTTCAAAAAATGTTTTTGACCTATTTCAAGTATGAAATAGGTCAAAAACTTACAACGTGCATGGCGTAGCAACTGGTATCATAGGAACTAATGACATGATTCTACAGAAGTGCAATATGATCTAAAATTAACAATTGCGGGCTAGCAGTTTTGTTAAGTTACTAACTTTAAATTAGTTCGGGAGAACTGTTATTAAACCGGATAACGACAAATGAACATAGATTTCAAACGAGAAACTCAGAAACGAGAAAACTTTTTCGGAATAAAGATTATTTAACAGGGAACCCGAAAAACAAGGACAAGTGTCGCCATTGTTAGCACTTCACACCATCCAGACATAACCACCAAAAAATTGCTGTAGCGAACAGCTGAAATGGAATATTTAATTATATACCCTGTTTGCACATCGTCGCTTATCGTGTCTTACACAATTTCATACATTTAGTTCTATACCCCTGTACCCGCGGCTTTTTGCGGTCACTTTACGTCAGAATTTTACGAAACTTTCCTAGAAATCTCTATTCAAAGCCAGGCAGAATTCTATCGAACAGTGAGAAGTGGAAAACTTTAAGCTGCAAGCGAAATAGCGGAGAAAAATCCTCGTTCCTCCAGCCTCCAAGTATCCGAACAAGATTGGCGGCTGACACAAATTGCCCTTGGCGATTGGTTAGCACGTTCGCACAAAATATAAAAAGCTCCTCTCACCTCAACATTCACTTTTTCTAAGCTAGGATCTTTAGGGAGGATCTTTTGTTTTTTCGGATATAACGGAGCACTGTGATGTGACTAAGATGTTTAATCCTCGCAAATACGGTTTTTGTTGATGCTTTTCCATCGCGGTAAGTATAGTTAGCGGCGTCAATATCGGTCGATATGAATGTAAAGGCACGCGCGAGGTGCAGCCGCGATGTCCACGATGCTCGCCCAGTATCGATCCCGCACACACGTGTTCACTGGCACACACCACAACACCGCTGCGCTCATTTGCATAGCTAGTGTATTCGTGTCTTCAATTGTATCCCCCGTCGACAGACACCTAGTCTCGTGTCAGTTAATTAGGGCTATTCATATTCAAAACATTCAAGTCAATAGTATAATTAGGGTGTATTGGCGTTTTTGCATTCATATTGAATAATGTTACAGATACACTCTTTTGCAAAAAAAAAAAAAACGGGCATCTAAGGAAATTTACGTTCTAAGGTCGATTTGAGTTAATTAAATGAATTTTAATGGTTTGACGTAGTCTGTATACTTATAATCGTGTAAATTAATACGCGTGAAGTGAATTCTGGATTTTTTTTTAATTTTCGATGAATTCTTTAAAACCGTACAAGGCCAAACAATAAGAAGTGGTCGGTAATAAAGACAAGAAGATTTTTTTACTTTTTGAAATTAAATAAAGTTACAAATGTAAAAACCTAATAACGAGTGTGACTTCCTCTTGGCAAAATCACAGCTTGAATCCTTCTGGGCATGCTTTCCACGATTAATAACGTTTTGAGGAATACGTTCCCACTCTTCTGCAATGACTCTTTTTAGCTCCCTGATGTTATATGGAGCAGGTTGCACTGATGTTACCCGTCTCTTAGAACATCCCAGGCATGCTCAATTGGATTGAGGTTAGGACTTCGAGCTGGTCAATCTAAACAACGGATTCCAACTTCTTGCATGTACGCTTCCACGTCGCCAGAACGATGCGGGCGAGCATTGTCGTCCATAAAAATGGAATCTTACCCAAGTGCAGTTAATGCGGGTTGTGCATATGGAATTAGGACTTCCATTATGTACCGGTGTGCATTTAATGTTCCATTTTCTATGAAAAGAAACTCCGTACGCTCCGTCGAATTAATTGCTGCCCAAAACATAACGGAGCCTCCGCCATAAGAAGTGATTTCTTCGAAACACACTTCCGCATAGCGTTCCCGTGGTCTTCGCAGCACTCGCCGGCGTCAGTCCACTCCACACAATTTCTATTCGAATTCGAGCCCTCCAGAGTCCATGAAACACAGTTTAGAGCAAACTGAAGTCGAGCAACACGGTGCTCACAGAGTAATTTAGGGTCCCGAGCCGGGCGGTAACTCCTGTTATTGGCAGCCAAAAGCCTCCTCCTGACCGTCCACAAGCTAACTTCTACTCCTCTTACTTCTTCAAAGCTCTTCTTCAGGTCCACACTTGACGCCTTACGATTCCGCAACACCTGACTCACCAAAAAGCGGTCATCTCTTGGATCTGTGCATCGTTTTCTTTCCGAACCGGATCTTCTTTTGACCGAACCGTTACCAAGTCTTCTGGACAGTTGAACGACTCACATTTAGCCGCTGAGACACGTAAGTTTGCGAACAACCTTCTTCAAGTAGGGCTATAATTTTACCGGCCCTTATCGCTTTATCACTCATATTAAAAAGTGGTATTTGTGGTGTATCGATCTGATTTTGGAAATCTCCATCCAAAATCAGATCGATATACGCCAAATCTAACTTAGAGATGTATTGCAAAAATCGCAAGAACATTTGCATTTCGCGGGTTACCACAGCGGATCCACATTAATTCAACCACTTAAAATGATGACACCGAATGACTTTTCCGGAAAACTGCCACATTTAAAATTCGTAGACAGTTCGTTAGTTCGTATCTGATAATCGATCTCAAAATTGGACAGTAGGTATTACGAGGATTTTATTATCGAGTTTCCTCATTTAACCAGTTGTATTTTTTGGAAGCAAGATTGGGGGGCAATTAATTATGGAGGTTTGATGCTACGTGACCACAGAGTCTTGCTAAGAAGTTCAAACACGTTGACCATAAACAATCCAATTATCGTAGCGGCTGTGTTCGAGGCTAGTGTTTCACGAGCCGAGGGACTGTGACCACACCCGCCAGTGCCAGATCAATCAACGGCTGACCACTGCTGTACAAACTGCGATACGGCCGCCACAGTCACGCCATAGTAGCCAAGGCCATCCAGCAGATCGATTTCCACCTTTATGACGTCTAAATAGCGTATCTTATTGAAACATTTGGATTGATATCTTGAAAAATAACAGTGTTATTTTTTGACACCTTAAGTAAACCAATGTAGTTGTAAATGTTCAATTACGACTTATATTCCCACTTTATTTGGGTAGCTGCTAGTGGCGCTTCGTTGAAAGAAAAATTTACAATCTGCATTTCTAGTAACAGGGAAAAACGTCTTAGGAAAACACTGAAAAAGCAGCAGAGCAGGTTTAAAGTGTCAAACAGGGTAACTCCTCTTCCATGTTTTAATCGCTATCGCCAAATAGAGCACTTTAGACAACACATTTTTAGGGTAGCACTTGTCAAAGGCGAAGTTAGCAAGTTACCTTAGAGTAAAAGTAAGTTAAAGTTTACCTTTTAAGGTACTAATTTAATTTCTGTGGCGATAACTGTGGATTGAGTGCAGCTAATGAACGCTCTCGACAGCGTAATTAATAGCCATCGCTAACGTCATATCGACCCGCCCGCCCCGCCATCTACCAGCAGACTGTGCCCCTAAACGGAATGCTCACAGCCAGTCATAGGTACGAGTTCCCGGAAAGAATTGCCCTTTTTACTGAAACGCTGAAATATGTATTATTGCTTCGAACGCTCAAATATTGCTTTCAACCAATTTGAAGGGACTGTTTCTTGAAAATATTAAAGGACAGACCAATTTTGCTGTCCCATTGTTCGTTTGTAAGCAAAATGGTTGGTTTTAAAAATAGTTCTCTCCCCAATATATTTGTGTGTATTTGTGTCGGAGTAATCCGGGATTCCGTTCTTTTGGGAGGGACACACCCAAAAGTGGACTAAGATATTTAAAATAACTTTCATAAAAAAAAACTTAACAGCTTTTGAAGTAGGTGCCAAGCTAAGGTTCATTGAAGAATTAAAGACACCAACTTCAGAAGCTGTTAAGTTGTTTAGGTTTTTGAGATCGGTTTTCATATATTTTTTTTTATGTAAATTTATTTTAATATTTTTAGTTGAATGTACAATTAAATAATCAGATACAGTACATTTATGCATATAACTTCGTACATAATTTTAATTACCTATTACATACATACTGGACGATTTATTTTACCGTATTGAAAATAAAAACCGGACAAGAGCGAGTCGGACTCGCGCACCGAGGATTCCGTACCATAATAAAGTGTGCTATTTAGAGACATTGTTTTATTTTTCCTGTAATCTTTACATAAACTTCTATCACATATAATAATTTCAGATTTTCCTCTATGCAAATTTCGGAGATAAGGGGGGAACAGTATTTTTTTTACATTTTTCATCAAAAGTCGAAAACTATTCGGCCTAAAAAAAAAATGTTTGAAATTATACAAACAGCGCTCTTTCATATGATGCCCCACATGCCCTAGTAGCCCCACTTCGAATTTTTAAGAACCCCTTTCAGGCCCTGTTTCAAAAAAAAAAATCTTATTTGAAAAATAGTTGGGCAAACGTCATCAAAACTATTCCAAAATTCAAGTTGATAGCATTAGTAGTTCTTGAGATATCCAGCTGTGACATACACACAGACAGACAGACTGAGTCATACCATAAGAGTTCCTTTTTATCATTTTGGTACGGAACCCTAAAAATAGGGTACCTACAATAGGTGAACGGAGTAGAAGCCTTTCAATAGCTTAGACAGAAATTGCTCTATCAATAGACACTACACTTTGAAGTAAACTAGAACAATCAATCAATCAATTATTTATTTATTTGCAAACATGGGTAATTGGTACATAGATGTTCTTTTTAACATAATAAAGTACTCCATATTCTACCATCGCGTGGGCATGCAAATAATAATATTCAGTCACTATTTTTAAAACATTACAATACAATTAAAATAAAATTAATAATGTCAAAGTTAAATAACTGTCGTTTAGAGTACAAAAAAATACAAGTAATAAACAATAACAATCAGGGGTCGCAATAGCAGCTGTCACAATAAAAAATAAGTCAATCAGTCAGCGAATCATCATTAAAGAAGTCGTCAATTGTATAATAACATTTCTCAATTAATATGTCTTCAGTGCCCTTATAAATTTTGTAACAGTCATATTTTTTTATTCCATTAGGTAATTTATTATAAATGCGCGGGGCAATGCCAAAAAAACTTTTCTTCATTAGCACGGTTGCACATTTCACATGGTATACTTGGCTTAAATATTGAGTCCGTATTGTCCGTATTTCTTTTGACTTCCGACAGTTTTTTAAATAATTGTGGGTTGTTTTTCTGAAGCTGTTTCCAATATATATAAGGACGGAAAAGTTAACATTTTCCGAATATATACACCCATAAATTTGAAAAAACTTTATAGATCATTAAAAAATATCGAAATTCAATTACGATATTATAAAAAAATAAAACTAAGTTATGCCATAGGCTTCTACTCCGTTCACCTATTCTACCATATTTTTTTCAAGACAGTAAAAAGTCACCTAGATACATTATGGGTCGAATACAGAACCTCCTTTTTGAAGTTGATTAAGAAAAACTATCTTTTAAGTTGTACACATAGATGCTATAACATGGTCAGAATCTAATTCCCTGTGCTCGGTTTTCACCCGAATAAAGTAAGGAATGTAACGGCTTCATTTGATGGTACGTTGTCCAGTATATTTCAGTGCAGCCCGCTAGTCCCGCGTGGCATGCGCCGCAGAGTCCATTACACGTCCAGACACTCCACTATCGGATATTGTTAATTAATGCATCGGAGAGAGCACTTTCCGCATATTTCTGCTTGCATGCATTAATTGAGTTTTTTTATCACAGTGTTAATTAAACGTAGGAGGGTTTCTTTAAATAACTTCATTATGTTTTGTTTTTGTTTTCCAGGAATATTGACTGCTTTGTGTACTCAGCTTCGATACTGTATTTGGCGAGTTTAAAGGGAGCTTGTCAAACGCTTAATGCCATTATAAACTACGTCTCACTATAAAAGGGGTCTGGGTGATACATTCTTCGGATCGGATTCAGTGGGCGCATATTACACAACTACGGGACTTCGCAACATGACCAAAGGTTCTGAAATATGGGACTAAACCTCGCAGTCGATGACTTGGAATCCTATCGAGGACTCTTTCCATTGTGACAGAATTATGAGCACCTACTTGGAAAGTAGACATTCGCCCGCCATCGACCGTACGTGAGTACACTGATCCAGCTTCATAGCATTGGAATTTACTCTTAGAGACACTACAATAACTTCCATTTATTTGTCTTACTAAAGTCGAAAAGCACTAGATCCAAATCTACCTGTCTTAAAAAGTCAAGTTTACTTTGAAATGATATCACGAGATTCACAAAGAACTCTGGAATTTATAAGTTTACTAGCATTCTTATTTAAGGCCCCCAAATGACTATTTATCTTGACATCTCTCGTATTTCTTCAACTTATTAAGTATTTCCTAAAGTTTTTCGTCGCAGAATTAGCTCGACTTATTTTCCTCATCTAGGATCCTCTCACTAGAAGGATCAGATCGTAGGCTAATTAACAAGTTGCAGATATTATTGTTCTTCACACAAGAACACAATTTAACATAGAATTTTTTACGATCAGAAACTTTTTATGACTTAAAATAGAATAAGTACTCATAATATTTTAAATCTCATAATATGCTAAATTTAGTCAAGTACGTACAGTGAGTAACGACAAAGATACTTAAAAGAAAACGCTTTTATAATAACGACTATTGGAAACATTGCAAAATCATGTCTATATAAGTACTAGTAGTGCCACGCGGTTTTTCCCGCGTAAGTCTCTAACCTGCAAGAATATCGAGATAAAGAGTATCCCTATGTGTTAATCCAGGTTGTAAACTATCTGTGTGCCAAATTTCATCAAAATCCGTTCAGTAGTTTTTGTGTGAAAGAGCAACAAACATCCATCCATCCTCACAAACTTACGCGTTTATAATATTAAGTAGGAAGTAGGATATATTATCTATACGTATATACATATATAAAAATCAATTGATGTTCGTTTGTCTCGCTAAAACTCGAGAATGGCTGGACCAATTGGCTAATTTTGATCTTGAAATATTTGTGAAAGTTCAGGGAAGGTTTAAACGGTGAGAAATAATTAGTAACGGAAAATACTAGAAACAACAATTTGATTTTCCAATACAGAGTATTCCGCTGTGAAACATTTGATGTCTTTTGTGTTTTTAAGAAATAAAAAATTGTTACTTGGTTGTCAAATATTTTAGGTGCGTTCAGAAATTCGTCTGTTTCATAGCTGTAGTAAGAAGTCCGATCACTTTAGTCTGTTTTGTTGGAATACAAAACAGTTCTGTTTCAGAAATAAAAAAAAAAGTGTAAAAGTGTCAGTTGATTGCCGAAAAAAGAAAAAAAGAAATTAATTTCAAGACTATAATTAAAATCTATAATAAGTTTGTGCGCGAGAACTTTATTTACTGTTATTATTTTAAAATGCCAAGGAGAAGACGACCTGACTTAGGTCGTCGAAGTCAATCAAATGTGCTCCTCTAGCTACCTCACGTGCAAACTGCACTGACGACCAGCGAGAGATGATAACATTCGTATTGGTATGGCAGAATTGCGTTCCACAGTGAATAATAATGAAGTAAATATGCTTAGAATGGAACGAGTTCGGGCACACCAAACACAACAACACCGAGCACGACACAATGAAATACAGCGATTCCGCAGACGCGATTCCTGTAAACCTGGAACGAGTAGCATTCCACTACGACCCGGTAATAGATTATTGTGCTGACCAATCCGTAAGAATTGGGGAAATGACAACCATTTGTCAATATTGTAAAGCGTTAAAATACAGCGTGAATCTACTGGATTACGTTGTACTGGTAGTAAAGTAAAATTGCCACAATTGGTCTCACCACTAGATCCATTACGCTCATTAGATTCTGGGGTGGGAAATGACTCTAAACATTGCTTGGCCAACATCCAAAAATATTATAACAATTGCTTTCAAATGACGTCGTTTGGCGCAACGCATATTGTACAGGAAAATTTCATGCCCACTTATATACGTAGGGGATACGAAGATCAGCGGGTCGTCTAGTTTATTCATATACAGGCCAGTTGGCGTGGTTGGTTAAGATACCACCTATCATGCCACAGGTCGTGGGTTCGATTCCCATCCAGGACAAACATTTGTGTGCATGAACATGTCTGTTTGTTCTGAGTCTGGGTGTAATTATCTATATAAGTGTGTATTTACAAAAAAAAAGTAGTATAATTATGTAGTTATATCAGTTATCTGGTTTCCATAGTACAAGGTCTGCTTAGTTTGGGATCAGATGACCGTGTGTGAATAAATGTCCCAGGTTATTATTATTATATGAATATGTTATTCTAAGACTGAAAAATGTTTACGCCAAGTTAATTAATTGTAACTTATCCTGGAAAACCGGCAAATTACTTAACATCGTTTGTTTTGGACGACGAAGGCCAGGCACGCGCTTATACTTTCATAAAACCGGTAACAATAACCCCGACGGACATAAACAATGATATTGCCAGGTGGAAGCGCACACGCAATGCACCGGCTGTGCTGTGTCGAGACAGGTAGAGCCACCTGTGAGAGAAATCGATCTGCGATTACACACCTATACATTATCGAGTAAAATTTCATGGAGCACAAAGCGGCTCAAGCGTAATTAACTCGAATAATAACATACAAAGTGCTCCGTTTAACAATCAATTTGTTCAGCGCATTGACTCTGACTTTATGATAAACGAAGAAGAATTTCTTCTCAGCTTCGCCAGTTCAAAATATCATAAAGGAATGAATGTGCAAAGATTCCACAATAGATTTTCCCCACCATTCGAGTTCGAATTCCTTTACGTCACGTCCCCTTGAATCTATTGAATTACAAACAAAAACATTGTGTTCCTTTCATAACTGATACTCGTACTCTAGCTAGAAACCGATGAAAGTTTCGGTTCGCAGAACGTGCTGACATCAAGATCTTTCGCCTACGTAAGCACAGAGCTGACACTGGAAAGGGTTATTTCCATTAAACGCTTAGCAACTTTACAACTACATTTCCGAATGACAGTCCTGTCAATTTGATATTTCGAATATTTGCTGTGTCAACTGCTTGTAGGGGAGACCTCAAGTCTGCTTGTATCACATGTTGCGGTCTCATTTGTTGGTAGATATAAACCTGAATAGCCTATTATATTGAGGTTTTGAGATGTAGAGATGTTTATCGACTTTGTTCGACCAAATATCAATCCGGAAGAGATTTTCTTCATATTTGTAATTCACAATCCAAACAACGTAAAGGTATTTCACGATCGTCTTCTCCTGAAACACATTGGCTTACTTTTAAATACAGTAAATGAGACTACATTAACTGATGTAAATTACTTTCGAAAGGGTACCTTAACATCTTGAACGGATATAGCGTGTAAATAGACTTCATAAACGCTATCTGCCCATCAATATGTACCTATTAAGATTACGGGTATTACAGCACGTTCACTAAGTATTCGTAATTAATCTTCGATCCTTTTGGTGTCACAGACTTCTCTACTACCATAGGTATTTCATTTCTATTTGGCCGTACGCAGAGTTCAATGTATTATATTATTATTATGTATGTTCACTAGGTGGGTTAAATGAACAGAATTTTTCAATTTCCTGTTAGTCGTAGGAGGCATTCAGAAATTGACATTATTTCCACGCTGCTGGTGTATTTCGCTAAGTGTGCTAGTACATTTTGCGGCTTCCATAAGTTTATAAGAATTGCGTGCTTTTCGAAATTTATTTTTTGGCGGAGAATTTGTAACTGATGTCAGTAACTCTGCAAGTAGGTCCTTGATGGATGCCAAATTTTACGCATATGCCAGAGCGTTAGAGTTCAGAGGTGCGCTCTCGTTCTTAAAGGTACTAGAACTCTGCATCATTCTTAATTCGGAATGTAGCCGCACCACGTGGGTTTGTATTAATCAGGCAAGTATCGTGTGCCGTGCCATGAACCCGTTACCGATGGAGGTTACTTATATTCCAGGCTCGGCTCATATTTAATTGGTTTCGAGCGACGCCATTCCGAGCGGAATTACTTCCGGACCACGCTAATTCACCTCTGTTTCTAACCACCACTGATTACTCGTGTTACCGTATTGGTATCCGATTTAAATGAGCCTTTTTGTAATTAAGTATTCATACGATTATTATAATCGTAGCAGTTTTAAAAGATAAGAAAGGACTAGAGCGGTAGTCAGATATTTTATATAATATTTAACGGTATTCAGAGCCCAACGAGTGGGAACCGGTAACCAAAACTAACCTTACAACTGGTTTAACAGGATACAGGATCATCAAAGGTTATTTAATAAAACAATTAATGATGTAAACGCTGCGGTTCAGCCAGTTATAAAACGAAGAAACGGTATCGTCTCGATAGATCGATGTCGCCGAAGCCGCCAGACTAGTCGAGGGAAAAAACACTGGTTCTTGGCTGCATAGAGCAAGGTCGCGGTCAAGTACGAACGGAGAAATTATGTCGCTACAATTATGTAGGTATAAGAAATATTAAATCAACAAAAAGACGGCTATAATCAATTTTAACGGGTTGTTGCACGTATGTCTGCACGCGTAGCATGGCCGCCATAGGAAAGGGTTTTGTCGACGGAAGAATAGGCAAAAGTGACGTTACCGTGTAGACAGTAGGACGGCTACAAAGTAGAATGAGTCAACTGCATTCGACTCGGATTCTTGTTATAACGTAGGATAAATTCACAATTTTTACTAATATTAAGTCACGTATATATTATATATACACCTACACCAATTTTTTGGAAAGAAAATACAGTAATTTTGACCTAAGCCATTTCCTTGGTAATGCCCTATAACTAAATGATGTAAAATAGAAGAAGATAGTTTTGTTCTTCTATTCATTATCACAGATTTGCGTTCAAAACGCTCTACTGTAAAATCATGATTTTATAGATAACCATATGTATATACTTTGCGGCCGTCGAATAGAAAGTTTTTTACTGTCTTTAGCATGGCGATTACAAAATCAAATTGGTTTCACTACCCTAGACAATTTTCAGTTGTCACTGTGATTTTGACAGTTTGGGAGAGAAAACTTCTTCCGAAATAGTCTACATAAAAAAGGCCTAGACAAAGATCGTTATGGCGGCCACGGTCTACCGAAGAGGTTTACCTGTCTGCACAGGTAAACGGGAGCGTGTATTAGAATAGATCTGTGCAGTTCTTGGAGCATACGACACGCTGGTCGACCTGCGCAGGGACACCTACAGAGGAAGACCGTACGACAGACCGTAGCGTGTATGGCCTACATTAGAAACGAAAGGCAAAATGACAGATTGTAGAAGGATTTCTACGGTGCGATGTCTAAAATGGAGAAACGAAATGTCACTTTGTATAGAAAGAGATGTGTCTATTCTTCGTAGACCTAGACATAGAAGTGGTCAGTGGACTACGCGTGCTGGTGTCGCGAATGCTGCTCGCCCGATTTTTATTAAAGTTTCATTGATTGCTGTGACAAACATTGTGTAGGGCAAGCCTGTTGTAATCGATAGACTGAATTATGAAGCAGACAGGTAACAGCTGGTTGGATAGTTCGTAGATTACATAATCACATCGATCACTAATAATGTACCTATTAGTGATCGATGCTTAATCATGATAAAAGTACACGTTGAGTGTGATATTATGGAAGACTAGCCGGTTTTACCTCAACTAACTAGCAAACAAAAACCATTAAATACCTACCTACCTATTGTTCTGCAATTTGCGCAATTATAGCAAGATGTTGTGTAAAAACCATGAGACTTATGGCAGTTATGAGTTATCTTCAAAGAAAATCGTACGTTTTATGTAGGTTATCACGTGGATAGGGAAATGTCTCAAATCTTTCTCTGAATGAGACGAATCACATTATCTGCAGCCGGCCCTTAGTTTCCAGACGGTCCACTATGTAGTGCGAACTGTTTTGGGGATATCGTTCTAGGTATTATCACATCACTAACCTAGATAAACTGAAGTGGTTATTATAGTGAATAGATACCATGCTAAGGGCTTGATTGCCGCTTATATACCTATTATAGAATTGACGAGGCATGACCGTTGGAGGTAAAATTTAAATCGTGTGTTTACGACAAAACACCGCTAGTGCAATTTTTTGCGCCGATTCGTCATTATGTCCATCAAATTATACCTACAAAAGGATTCTTGTTGACGTCACAGCGCTATGGTGATCTACGATAGAATCAAATTATTGATAATCGATAACATTTTAATGGACATAATCTGTATACTAGTGTAAACACCAAATAGATAAGTGCAAATGTACCTGTAATGACCTACCTACACATTAGTCTTTTTTTATATCGATTGAATGGCAACACATTCGTAACTTAGGTACTCGTAGGTAGGTACAGGACATTGTTATGAGTGATTCTTCGTATGCATTTGAGTATGTGCCGTGCATAATTTATCAGTATCCCAGTTCTTTGCAACTTATTCGTTCTAAAACTCTGAACGAAGTTTCAAAGATTCGCAACTGTCACATTTCACTACTGAAATGCGCAGGGTTGTGGGTAGTGATGTGCCTTCGATTCGTCGGCGTATTTGCAGTGGCATAGTGAAGATTGCTGCTAAGTTAATTATTCAAGGTAAAACGTCATTCTTTTACGCATCATATACCACAGTAAATGTTTAACTTATACATTAAATAATCAACAATACGGCTTCATACGTATTGCACGCACTAGCCTTCTGGAGCCTCGCCGTGAAAGTATGTTACGGCCGGCAGTAAAATATCAAAACAAACATAGATCGGTCGCCGGCCGCTGCCTGTCGCGGAGCTGGCCGCGCGATCCTGCGATTCAAGACCATACGCGATCGATAAAAACAATGAAAATAGACGCGGCTCTCGGTCGACTACACGTTACTGCATAATCGCCAAGGTAATAAATAATCAGCATCAATGATAAAATCCACAATTATTCCCTACATCAACGAGGTACGAATTAAAACTTTTAGATACAGTGTCTAATCTAATAACCTTTCTAAAACGAATCTAATAAGAATTCACGTTGATGCACTTGGGCAATTATGGTGCAACCGTGAAGGAAAGTGACGTGACGACTTACCAGATGCAGGACGGTGTTCACTACCTCTCGGTTGGTCACCTGTCCGACTTCAATCAGCCCGATAAGAACAGCGAATTTCAGGCTATCGTTCGTCGTCATCCTGACCACTTCTTCGGGTCTCTTGATATCACTAAACGGCGGCGATTTTAAGTCCGCCATGGTTTATTTTGTCACAATTCACTGATACACAATTTTAAAATCCACTCACGACCACAAAATTTAAGAAAACATTATTGCTTCGGCTCACATGATAACACACCAAAGTCGCATTCTGCCATTTTGGATTTTGGAGATGTTGCCATGTTTGATTTTCCAATGAATACCCTAATAATTCTACTAAAATTCCTGTCATTTTTGAAATGGTAGAACAACACCAAAAATTTGTCGAAGTAACGAACCAAAAAAATACAAATTACTTGAGAATAAAAACGATTTTGTAACAAAAATATAATTTATGGTAGTAAAAGGGGCGTTTTAGTTTATTTGTAAACAACTTATATTGTGACACTAGCTTTTAGCAGTGGGTTCGACCGCGTGGATTTTGGAAATTATCCCACGGGAACCGTATATTTTTCCAGGGTAAAAAGTAGCCTATGCGTTATTCGGATTCCAGATCTCTATGTTAAATTTCATACAGATCTGTTCATCCCAACTTTCGCATTTATAATATTAGTAAGTAACTCATATTCTCTGAAATTCTCTCAAAAGATTTTCACAAAAAAAATTGGATGGAGAGGGTTTTTATATTTTCTATGGCAATACCTTCAAGTAGAAAGTATGACCAACATCAATAATACGACTAGCTTACTTGCTTATTATTTTACGACTTTTGTTGGCTCTCTCAATTCACTGGATCAAAAAGAGCCTGAATTTATTGCAAAATTTATTTTATTGATTGCACATTTATAAAACGAGATAGTGGTTATTGATTTTTATGAAGTCTGCTGTGAAGTTGGCTACAAATGCTAATGCAAAGTGAAGTGAAGTACACTTCTTGTCACTTTGTTGAAAAATCAGTCACAAAATAAAATAATCAGTCAAAAAGTAAACATGGCGGCGATCGACGTTGAGCCTCAAAAAGTGAGTGAAATTGTGTATTTCTGTTTAAAACTAATAATTCAGTGTAAGTTGTAGTAAATTTTGTGAAAGTAAATATGAGCAACCTACCAAAAAATACTCGGAGACTGTATGTTCACATTCTAATAAAGAAAATTGATGTTAAGGGCGTTGCTCTTCCGACAAAAAATTGGATATTGAATCCGTTACTGTGTTTATTATCGTTACAGAATAGTAAATAAAACATTCCTGTAGACCGGTGAACAAACAACAAACATACGTTTACGTTCGTCAATTACGTTTGATTCGCGAATGCGTCGGGTTGAGTCACTTGGTTGTGTGAATTCGGTCAATGTGCTGAGATAAGTAATGAATTTTAGATGGAGACGCTGCTGCGCACACTCAAGCTGTCGGGGCACGTCGGGTTCGACAGCCTGCCTGACCAGCTGGTGAACAAGAGCGTGCAGAACGGCTTCGTGTTCAACATCCTGTGCATAGGTGAGCACAATGACTAATTATTGTTGTAGTCAAGTTAATCACCGTCACCCACCTACGTTATCTCTGGCATGGTTAGCGTGCGACCTCGTTCATTTACAACTGCTAATGTAGGTTCACTAATTAATGAGTTGTACAGGAAAATTAATGATATTGAAGGAAGTAAACGCTATGTTATTCACCATGTAGGTGAGACTGGGCTGGGTAAATCAACCCTGATGGACTCTCTGTTCAACACCAACTTTGAGTCAGTGCCGAGTCCACACAACCTGCCTACGGTCAAGCTGAAGGCCCACACTTATGAGCTTCAAGAGAGTAGCGTTAGACTGAAGGTATGTTGGGAATGTTTATTGTTATTTGTACACAGCTACACTCACACAAACACTGGCACACAAATCGATACACCCTCTCCTTCTTGTTAATTTATTTAAACCCTGTCCTTAACATTAATTGTATTAGTCTAGTTTATTATTTTATTTTACATATTAATAAATTGTAAACTTTTATATCATCCACATTGGACGTATGGATGGCCCCTGTAACACAGGATTTTCCTAGCATGAGGATCATTGATCAATTATTTTGTACCTGGCCATTTCCACGCTTAAAATAAGTTTCAACCAGTATTGTGTATTTTTTATGTTTGACATAAATATATTATTACATGATGTCCTATTCATCTTCATAACATTTAAACAAGTTCGCAAATTATCTAAGCAAGGTCCAAGCAAGTATAATGATAAATCAGCTAAACATGTTACTGTTTGGACAGAAAAATAACTCATTGCAGATCAAAGGCAATAAATCTTTTTATACAGACCATAATAACCATGTCAAGTAAATGTGTGAGATTTCATACCAATTCTTTAATCGACAGCTAACAATCTGTGACACGGTTGGCTACGGTGACCAAGTGAACAAGGAGGACAGTTTCAAAGCAGTAGTAGACTACATAGATGCCCAGTTTGAAGCGTACCTGCAAGAGGAGCTCAAAATCAAGCGAGCGTTGCCCACCTACCATGACAGTCGACTGCATGTCTGTCTCTACTTCATTTGTCCTACCGGTTAGTCAAAAGTTTTAATCATTCTAGTATAAATAAGGAAAACTGCAGATCTCATTGTTTTCTGTCTGAAAATCTTTTATGAGCTCTGAACAGACCGATATGCCAACATTTCAGATATATGATAAGCGATTTTATTTCTGTAAGTAGGTTTATCGAAACAAACTTGGGAGGTCACAGTCTCTTATAAAGTCCAGACATAATTTTGGTTAGTTCATGTGAAGACTATGTAGATTGGGGTCTGAAATGGTCTTTTGAGGAAAGAACCACACAGATTTAGAGGACTTGTCCAGTTAGTGCACACATTTGTCAGTAATCGCGCAGCTCAACTCAGAATTTAAGGAGCTCAATGATTCGACAAACAATATCAAAGAAAGGACGAATGGGTAAGCCACATAAATTACTCGAAACTACTAGACCATAATAAAAATAACTGAGAGAAAAAAAAAACAAAATAACAATGACCTACATAGTCTTCACATTCACAATAATTAATATAATATAATACTTTACAAAGTAAATAATCATGTAGTATGCAACATTCAGTATGCAAAAATAAAAAATTGGAGCAGCTCAATCCCAGCCTTTTTGTCCTCAATATAATCTTTAGCGATTTAAAAGGCTGTCTGACACATCTAGTGTTTAATACATTAGGCGCGGCAGACGCACATGCGCGTTTTCGGACGTTCACCAGGTGCTTGACGGCGCGTATGCGCGTCCATACAATTTACATAACTTTCTTCGAGTGCGGCGTGCCGCACCTGTGCGTTCGTTGTGCATCTCTATTGTTTCGAAAACATCGTAAAATAAGGGTCGGTAAGGGTGTAGCATAAAGAAGCGTTTGCATAAAGAATTAAGCAGATAATGTGTTAATGAATGATTTGAATTTATTAAGGCTTAGATCTTGAACATGTCTTGGAAGTTTATTATAAAAGCTTAAACATCAACACCTGTTCAAACCAACTTTTTTTCTTGAGCCTTGTTGAAGGTACAACAAATTTGTGTTTGAATTTGTAACAACAAGGCTCCTAGTATTTATATTGTACAGTCACGAACCGGGATTATTGAGGCACTAGCTTATCATTTTAACTTGGTTGTCTTACACAAATGCCACCCGTTTTTTGTTATTGAAATGTCACATGTCAAATTTCACAGGCAGCATTTGTGTAACACAACAAAGTGAAGATGATAAGCTAGTGGCTCAACAATCCTGGTTCGTGAGTGTACATATCACGGTTTTTTTTTTTTAATACGGACCTATCGCAGTTTGCTCCGGGAGCATTGACTTTAGAGTTTAGAGTTTTACGGACCGACTTCATACTCTCTTGGTAGAAGAGAGTGATGTCGTTGTCTGGATCTAACATAGCGTGTTTGGGGCGCCGTATGCGGGAGATGCATGACGGTGTGTATCGAGTGGCTGCTGTCACTAGTGGGTTATTGTGTGTGGTAGCTGAATCGAAAAAGCGTTTGCTCGCTTTTTTGATAAATTGCCTGATGGTCGGCAGATTTAAATCGACGTGTAGTTGGTCATTACGTACGTACCAGGGGCTGCCCGTGGCTCGTCGCATGAATTGATTTTGGAGGGTTTGCAATTTTTTAAAGCGTGACGGCTTAACGTGTGCGAACACGACGCTAGCGTATGTCATAATGGGGCGTATACACGTGGTGTGAATTTGCACCTTTGACCTGAGGGCCAGTTTACTGCGTGTATTGAGAAGTGAATGGAGGCGACCGAGTGCAAAAGTATTTTTTAAACAATTTTATATTTTTATGGGCATATAAAAGATTTTCAAAAATATACTGAGAAGGCATTACATCTATCTCCTTAAAGGACCATGCAAAAAATCGTCCCCACCCACCAACAGATTTCAAACATTTCTCAATTTACATCTTGGCTGCCTGATGATTTTTTTACTATGACGACATCCGCCGCAGGAATGAGGTTTTCATGCAAAAAAGAACCGGTCAATAGCGTGTCGAACCACGCACAATGAAGGGTTCCGTAGTTGGGATGAATTTATCCGAAAAAAACTTAACATTGTAGTTAAAAACATATTCTTCCACACATTCCAACTACAAATGTCCATAGTTAAACGAAAAAGATTGGATCTTTTTTGTTTAACACATTATCTGCTTAATTCTTTATGCATACGCTTCTTTATGCTACACCCTTACCGACCCTTATTTTACGATGTTTTCGAAACAATAGAGATGCACAACGAACGCACAGGTGCGGCGCGCCGCACTCGAAGAAAGTTATGTAAATTGTATGGACGCGCATACGCGCCGTCAAGCACCTGGCGAACGTCCGAAAACGCGCATGTGCGTCTGTCGCGCCTAATGTATTAACTATGGACAAATGTAAGTTTGTACGCACAATATTGAGAGATTTACCATGCTGTTTTAAGACCATCGACTTCTTATAGGTTTTCCTGTAATCTATAGGTATTGTATTTTCTATATTTTTTTCAAAATTTTAGGCTCAGTACTTTCGGAGATATAGGGGGCAATGGTCAATGTTCGTCTAATTTCTTAAATAACTTTAAAATGGTTTATTTTAAAATTATAAAAAAATACATTTGAGACTCCTACACATAATATTGTTTCCGTGATATGTGTCGGGATATGTGTAGCGTCTTGACAGACAACCACAGATAATATGTCACTGTCAAAGACAAAAGTAGTGTTGCACGTTTCGGTTCGGTTTCCTTAGGAATCGATAAATCACTGAAACGATCCTGTGATATTTTGATCCATTATTAATTGGATTTAAAAGTAGAAGCATTTCCTCAAAGATGTCAGTTGATTAAAGACGAAAGAATAGAGTATTTCAATAATTATGTTAAAAACAAAACCAACTACATGGGTCGATCGATACGTCGATTATATCGAACATTCGTTTAATGTGACTGGCCTGTTGGTCTAGTGGTTAGTGGCCCTGACTGCTATGCCGGAGGTCGTGGGTTCGATTCCCACCCAGGACAAATGTTTGTGTGATGAGCATGATCATTTGTTCTGTGTCTGGGTGTAATTTATCTATATATGTATGTATTTAGAAATATATAAGTATGTTTATCAGTTGTCTAGTACTCATAACACAAGCTCTGCTTAGCTTGAGGCTAGACGGCGTTGTGTGATAGTTGTGGAATATTATTATTATTATTATTATTATATTATTATTATTATTGATAAAAAAAAGAAAAATTGCATTCGTACTATTTGTACTCACACCACTATTTTAATGGTAACATTTCGAATGTAATTCGAACATCATTTGATAAGCTTTTAAAAACATAAAATAACTCCGGCCTTTACGAGAAGGAGTGAATAATCGAAAAATCGTAGAAAATTAATTAAATTTGATTCATATATATGAAATCTATGGATGCCAAAAAAATAGTCCAGACCAAATTTTGCCATTGTTCTTTCAACTTCTATATATATATCTGTCCATTAGATTCGGAGCAAATTGGCTTTGACAGATGGGCAGACAGACAGACAGACACATGAGTGATCCTATAAGGGTTCCGTTTTTTCCTTTTGAGGTACGGAACCCTAAAAATCGTATTTGAATATTTTTAACCTTTCCGTTTTTTTGTATATACCGTTAATTACTTACAAGAACATTATCCAAGTAGAACGCAGAGAAAATCCTGTCTTATCGCCCGCGCCGTCGCGCCGTTGACCTCGCTCCCTCTGATCATCCCGCCCTTTGGTCGCCTGAACACGCGCGCGTGCATCTCAGTCGTAGTAGTAGTCGAATATAGACTTAAAATAGCGCGACAATGCTTGACACAAGAATATGTGAATATGTAGTGTGCCCAAATGTGTTCGCTTATTTAGCTTCGAACATATAACACCTCGTGATGTAGTTAATGTTTTTAACACACTTAAGTCTAAAAATACTGGTGATTACTGGGGCATCTCTATTAAACTTTTAAGTAATAAAATAGTAGTTCCCTGTCTAGCTGTTACTTTTAATAAATGTGTTGATGTAGGAACTTTTCCTCATGAAAAGTAGTAAAGTCATACCTTTATTTAAATCAGGTAATAAAAATGACGTTCGCAATTATAGGCCTATTTCTATCTTACCTGCATTTAGCAAAATATTTGAAAAGTTAATACTCGAGCAGTTGCTAAGACATTTTAATTTAAATGGCCTCCTTCATGATGAACAATATGGCTTTACTAAAGGTCGTTCGACTACAGATGCGGTTGTAGTTCTGCTGAAACATATATTTAACGCATGGGAGAACTCGAAAAATTAATTAATTAATTAATAGAATTTTCTGTGATCTCTCCAAAGCATTTGATTGCGTGCACCATGACACGCTTTTGCGTAAACTACATCATTACGGTGTACAAAACGAAGCTCTTAAAGTAATAAATTCATATTTACATAATAGGTTTCAATGTGTAGATGTAAATGTTGTGAAATCTTTCGGGCTACCAGTTCAGTTAGGTGTACCTCAAGGCTCAATACTGGGTCCATTCTTGTTCTTAGTGTATATCAATTTACCATTCTATTTAAAGGGTATCTGTGACGTTGTAATGTTTGTAGATGACACCTCTCTTATTTTTGAAGTAGACAGGAATAGACAAGATTTTGACGACGTGAACAGTGCAGTTTTCAGGCAACAAACACCCCAAGTCTGTTGCCTGCAGGCCACACCCTAAGGCGGCTGGCCATCGTTCCGCGCCCTCCGGCGCCCAGTGCGTCTACTACGGATTGGAAGGGACGTTGTATCCTCCCTCTCCCTTTCCGCCGCCTCCTTCGCAACCATCACTTCCTCGCAGAAGGAAGCGACGGCGTCCCACGCGCTCTCACTTCCGTCCATGGACTGGACCATGTCCGGAAGCGAGAGAGTATCCGCAGCATCAACTGCCGCTACGAGGTCACGGCGCCCGCACTGCCCAAGCATGGCATTATTCAAGGGTATGCTGCGCCGTTTCGTCAAGGCAGCTGCAATGGTGGCAACCGGGTGTCGGTTCCCGGCCTATGCGGCACAGGTACTTTCCGAAGCACCCATGTCCGGACAGTACCTGCGTCAGCCGGAAAGTAAGGGCGCCATGCTGTCTCTCCAGCCACTCTCTCACAACGGGTCTTACCGCCGCTATAGTGGCGTGCCCTGCGCTGGGTTGCGCAAGTCGCTGCTCCCACTTTACCACTAGGGTCTGGCGGAGCTCAGCCCTGTATACCTCGACTTGACGAGGCATCAGGTGCTCACCCCGCTCCAACGCGTCCCGACGCCACCGATATGGTGACGCTAGGATTTTGGCGTCAAGATCCCAGGGTGGTGATCCGGCCAAGAGGCTCACCACCTCTAAGGAGACCGTACGGTAACCTCTTATCACCCTGACGGCCATTGCTCTCTATGGTCTTCTCTGTATTCCAATGTTGCGGGCCGTCTGGCTTTCCGCCCATACAGGCGCTCCATAGAGCGCCATGGACCGTACAATCCCGACATAGAGCCTCCGGCAGGAAGTATTTGCCCCCCCCCCCAGATTAGGCAGCAAACGCAAGAGTGCATTCGTGGTGCCCATCAATCGGGGAGCCAACCGCTGAAAATGCGGCCTGAAGTTCCACCAGCTTTCGTGGACGAGTCCTAGGTACTTCATCGTCGACTTGATACCGATATGAACACCTCTTACTATGATGTTGGATCCCGATGGTGGCGCTTTCCGCGCTCCATGGAAACAAATGGTTTCCGATTTATGCAGAGCCATCTGGAGACCCAACCGCTGGATCCTGCCTACGACCCGCGCAACCCCAGCTGTCGCTAAAACAGTCGCCTGCTGGAGCGTTTTCCCCCCATGCCATTACCAGCGTGTCATCGGCGTAACAGATGACGCCGACGCCACGGAGGAGTGCATCGCGCAGCACCCAATCGCATCCGATGTTCCACAGGAGTGGCCCCAAAACCGAACCCAGTGGAACACCACACGATATCTCTCGCCGACTTCATCCTTCTCGACCCGGGTAGATGACATATCTGCCCATCAGATAAGCCCCGATAATGCGGCGGTGGTAGTTTGGCACTCTATGATATCGGAGTGCCTCCCTAATGCAACTCCAGGGCAAGGTATTGAAGGCATTGGCAATGTCCAAAGACACTTCCAAGACGACCTTACCCTGGGCCACTGCTTTCTCCTCCAGGACCCTCAAGCGCATGATCGCGTCTATTGTAGAGCGCCCCTGACGGAAACCAAACTGGTTATGTGCCAGATCCGGCCCCTCTCTTGTCGTGTGTTGGGTAAGACGGTCTGCAATAACTCTCTCGAAGAGTTTGCCCACCTCATCCAACAACACAATTGGCCGGTAAGCGGATGGTGAATTCGCAGGATGCCCTTTCTTTTTCAACTGGCCCCTCTCCAAACATGCGATCAAGAGTCCCACTAATCGGGGCCAGAGATCTCTGATGGCCAGAACCGATGCACGGCCAGAAATGCCGTCAGGTCCTGGAGCAGTACTTTTAGCCTGTAGCCTTTGTACTGCCGCGGTTTAATCTACCGAATTACCGAATAGAATCAAAGCAAATAATGTTAGTAATATTCTGTTTATAAATAGGTATATGTATCCCGTGTGATATTTGCATAGCATACTCGTACATACACAGTCAATCACTGATAAAAAAAACTTGATAAAATGCTTCCACCCAATTACATTTTGAACAGAAAAGTATGGTTGTAACTAAATACACTGACAGTTTTTGATTAAGTTTTGCAATGAGGTAACTTGTTGTTTAAACTTACACGTGGCTATTTTTAATCCTGCAAACACACACACAAACATATGTGTGAACAATATTAACACATGGCCAGTAAGCACAGACAGCAATTTATTTTAGTCATATATATTTTTTAATGTGTAAAGTCGATAGTTATGTGTTACTATATCAATAAAAACTTTCACTACATATTGGTCTAGCGCAGTAGGCAGATGGCCCACTGAGTGACATTTTTACGAGCTGGCCTTGACATGCGGACGCTCACAAAACGCACGATTTATTCAGGGCGCGCGCGGCATACTATGTGCTGCCCTCGAATTCTCTATACTCCCCATAGAGCGGGTAACGGGACTTCTGTTACACATGATTAGAATGAGTATTGTAATGTAACTCTTTATTTAACTATGGTTAAGGATATTTGGAAGACGAGATGGGCGGACGACATTGTTGCTATCGCAGACAAAACCTGGATGAGGCGGGCACAGGAGCGTGGGGATTGGCACAAGAAAAGACAGGCTTATGCACAGCAGTGGAAGAAGTCGGCCTGTGGGTGATGATGATGAAGGAAAAATTAAATTTATTTATGTTGTGTTTCTACTTAACCCATTCCGGGGCACTGGAGACAATAGAAGTTTTATTGTTATAAAGCCTATGGCCATTTAGTGTCTCGCAAAGTGTTAAAAAAATCATCAATTCTAAACGTCTAACATCCAATGTCCAAATTCAATAGTTTCAATGGCGAGATTTAAAATAGGTACCAAAAAGTTAGTCCTCCTAAAATGATACCTTTGCGACTCGAGCGAAGCCACTATGTAACCACCAACCCTAACCAAACCCAAACCAAACCAAATTAATTTCGTTTGCACGCTCAAATATGAGTGAGAAAGTAGCACGTGATAAAGGAAGTGCTTCGAATTCCTCTCCACTGATTGTGTGGTACACAAACTGCTCGAATGTAAACACGACAATTGCAGTGGCGCGGGCGCATACACTGCACCGCGCCGTGGCGACGTTATGCGTGATAGCGGCGCGTAACTCCACTAATTGACGCCTCCACTTGTCTTAATTGATGTTCACTAAACAGTACTCGCTTGTTGACAATCGATGATTCATTATCAGTGCAGCCATGACTTTATTTGCTCTTGGCAGTTTGTAAAATAAATAGTCGAGTCGTATTTCAAGTCACAATGAATGTCTGTAAGAATGTAAACATGAATACAAAACTGAAGAATTTATTTTAACCTGCATTATCTTGGTCATATTTGTCGTTCATTCTACGGAATACATGCCCAAATATTACTTAGGGTGTAGTGTCAGGTTGTATCTTGGTCAAAATATGATTCGCGACAATACAACCTTACACTGACCTGCAAATTGCAAAAAACTCAAGAAAATTTGAATTTCGCGGGCTACAGAGATGCGCTAAGGTAGCCCGCGAAATTCAAATTTTCTTGAGTTTTTTTGCAATTTGCAAGTCAGTATTAGGTTGTATGTTGATTAATATGATTCGCGACCGTAACATATATGTCAATCAATCTGCCTAGCCTTTTCCCAACTATGTTGAGGTCGGCTTCCAGTCTAACCGGATGCAGCTGAATACCAGTATTTTACATGGAGCGACTGCCTATCTGACCTCCACAACCCAGATATTGGGTAATACGATACCCCTTGGTAAGACTGATTGTCAAACTTTCGGGCTTCTGACGACCCGTCACGACTGTCAAAGATCCACGAATGACAGCCGGGACCAACGGCTTAACGTGCTTTCCGAGGCACGGAGGAGTCTCGGTATGTAAAGATGGTCACCCATCTACGGACCAACCCCGGCAAGCGTAGCTTAACCTGATGGATCGACCCGTGCGGCTGTTATTACTTAGCCACGAGCTCCTCAACATACGTATATGTATTTACAGAATTATAATCATTAGAATCAGTAATACAACTCCTTAAGGCGAAAGCGTCAGGATAGCCCGCGAAATTAAAATTTTCTTAAGTTTGCAAGCAGGTCGCGAATCATACTTTATTCAACATACAACCTAATACTGACTTGCAATTTGCAAAAAAGTTAACAAAAAAATGAATTTCGCGGGCTACCCTGACGCTTCCCCCTTACGTTAGTGTAATCCTAAATGTCAAGATTTCATGAAATAGTCATTCATTAGTATTATATGAACTTAGAGAGTTGTATTGCTAGCTATTTATATAAAAAGTAATGTCCTGACTGACTGACTCATCAGCGCCCATCCCAACCCAAACCGTTGAACCTAGAAAGCTGAAATTTTGCACAGTTTCTCTTTATATTGTAGACAAGGAATAAGGAAAGATTTTTTTTTAATTCTACCCCTACTTACAAAAACCCACCCGTGTTCCTTCAGGGAGTGAAATGGGGAGGGGGGGGGGGTGAAAACAAATTAGTATGGAAAAAATCGCGTCGGAAAGAAATACCTCTGTAACCTTACAAAAAGCACTAGGAATAGCAGGAATTCAAGACACGACACGTTGTGCACAATTTCTGAGCGGTAAACTCGTGGATGCAGTACCGGTTCCTTTTTAAGAACCGGGACTGGATTTTCGGTACTGAACTTGGAACCGGGAAATTCGGTACTTTTGGTACTTACGTACAAATGTCGCTATTAATTTATTGTATGAAGGGCACGTGTGCGTGCAGTGTGCACACTACATATAATTATCTAAATCTGTTGAAAAATGAACTTATTACAAATGTGGGTAGGTGTAGTTAATAAAACTATGTATTATTCGTAAATCTATAATTGATAATAATCCTCAGAACACAATCACTACCGTTTTTAAATGCTTTTTTGAGATCAAATTAGGAAAAATTATCAAATAGAACTTAAATTCGAGGTATATTTTGAATTAGAAATAAGCCTTTTTTCGTCACGTAATCACTTTGTTTTTTCCACTATTGAATAAGTCTTACGTCACATAATCACTTTGTTCCTTCCACTATAAGTATCATTACACAAACATTAGCAAAACAAAACTATGATGCTTTTGCGAGATCAAAATTTAAAAAAAAATTAAAAATCAACAAAATTTGAGGGTAACAAACGATATTCTCTTTAAAATAAAAGTAAAGTATCATTAATCATAATCAAGTATCATTAATAACAAAAAATTATAAAATTACACAAGATTTGAGCATGACAATAATGCTTATTTTGTATACGACGTATTAATAAATGTTAGCGTAATTCAAGGCAAATAAAATTGTATGGCGCGAAAATTCTCAGTATTTTCAATTAAAAATGTTTTATTTAACATTATTAACATTAACATTATTGTATAAAAAAGAAGTTTATTGAATATGATTTGTTACTTTATATTGAAAAAAAGAAATAAAATAATAAAGTACCGAAAGCACTACGGGATGAACACCTGGTACCGGATTGTTTAAAAAATCCCGGGATTTCCCGTTATTTTTGAGACCGGGGTTTCCCGGGAGCATGCCCTACAGTAAACCTAACACAAAGTATGAATGCTTGCATGTAGTAACCTTAATATTTGAATCATAGTATTATGCTTCTAATAGGATTTAGTTGGCACACAGATAGTTTATAGCATGGATTAACACATAGAATACTTTTCATCCCGGTAGTACGTTTCCGTGGATTAATTTCCGACTTTCACGCAGGCGAATCTGCTAGCAAAAGCACGATAGGAAAATAGAAAGTTGAAATCCCCGTAATGATATCAACGAATACCACTAATACCCTCGGAGCACCCATTCCAGTTTAAGTATTTTCCGACATCCACGCGGGCGAAGGGTGTTTCGTCGTTTCGCACCACGAGTGGTTCGGACCGCGGTGTGAAACGCCGAAGACCTCTTAGTAATAGGCTGTTTCGGACCGCGGTGTGAATCGACCATAGAAGAATTTGAATGGGTTTATTCGAACCGCGAATGGAACAAAAAGTTTTCTCAGTAATAATGCTTAAAGTAGTAAAAGCCAGGCACAAAATAAAATAGCGAAAATAAAATAAATTAAATTTTGTTTGGCACGCATTTGTTACACAAGGCTGGTCGCCTACTCTACGTAATACTTTTGGTACCTATTTACAACTCTTATTTTTACTTTGCATAATGATGTATTTTAATGTTGGTTGGCTGACCAAAATATGTGTAAAAAATCTAGTGTCGGTCGCGGTACATACGTTACTATCTCTTTGTTATTTTAAGGACTCCAGGTAAAATTTATCCCTTTGTAAAACCCAGTCTGACCGGCAATAAACAATAGAAAAAGATGAGCGTAAATATGTGCTTCTGATCGGTTCATAAATTCTATAAGTACGCGCGTTGTTTTATTTTCATGAAACACTTTTCTACTCGGCTGTACATACAAACTTTGAAATTAGTGAAAAAATTATAAATATAGTGATTCGAATCGCCCCATTCCTAAGAGCTATTGGTCGATTCACACCGCTCGGCGCCAAGGATCGCCGCGGTCCGAAACAGCCTATTCCTAAGAGCTCTTCGGCGTTTCACACCGCGGTTCGAACCACTCGTGCTGCGAAACGACGATACACCCCGGGCGAAACCGTGGGCAAAAGCTAGTAATTCTATAAATACAGATTTGTTACGATCGCGAATCATATTCAGATCAACATACAACCTGATACTGACCTGCAAATTACAAAAAACGTAAGAAAATTTGAATTTGGCGGGCTACCTGGAGCTTTCGCCTTAAAGTCAAAATGCATCGGCATAAAATCATGTACCTATAGTTCTGATCATACAAATTCAGGCAGTCTTAACTTTCCATTGTAGTGAGGTATCATGTATGTAGCAGAGAAATAACTTACAAACGTCATTTAAGGAGCGCTGATAACGGAAGTTAATGCGTGTGTGGTCCGACGCTACGCTAGGGTGCGCTATTTCTCGGCTTGGTCACAAACAGCAGTTAGATTAGATTCATTAGTTCTACGTAGTTCCATTGCGTAGGGAAACCATAACAATGCTCTGACAACTTTAAATTAAATCACGAAGAGACTTGAAGAATACTCAACAGTGCCACAACTTTAACTTATTGTCGCTAATCAAATTGAAATGTAGCGATGAATTGCCTCAAACACGTAGACAAATGCTCTGGTGCAGGTCGCGGTCGTCAATGAATGCATGCAAGCAAGCAGCCCAGAATATATCGTTATAGAAATGTATGGGGGAGATCTGCCAACTTCATCCGGCCGATATGGCGATGAGCCGAGTTAATTTTAATGTTATCTATTTCATTACAATCTGTTCCATTTATTTCCAGGCCATGGGCTCAAGTCCATCGACCTGGTGTGCATGAAGAAGTTAGACACCAAAGTGAACATCATCCCCATCATCGCGAAGGCGGATACCATCTCCAAGACTGAGCTGCAGAAGTTCAAGGTATGCTATCGTGGTATCCATGAGCGCAGCTCCATGTTATTTATCGTCGTCTTGAGAACTTGAGGTGTGTACACAACAGTTTGTTTATTAGTAAAATGTTTTGTAATCTCTTCAAAGCGTGTAACAGCCTGTATCTGTGATTTTAAAAATGTGCTTTTTATGCAGACTGCTTCGGATTATTCGAATAGGTTCGCCAGACTTAGAACTTGATCCTATTGATTTCTAAGGTGATCTTTTATTTCCAATATCGTTGGGTTCCAATAGCTATGCCCTTGTCAGCCCTATTCTTCTTAATTAATAAACACTGCTATTTAACAAGTAAACATCATCAGTCACGCCATTGTGCATTATTTCCGTGTTTTCTCACAAGAGCCAGTATTCACCGACCATTATCAACTAGCAATAATCACATGGGAACAGTAGGAAAATCATTTGTGTATATTTCCATCAAAAACAATACATTATTGACTCATGCAAACTTACTATGCGAGCCAACTAAGAATAAGATCGCGCATGCTGACAACTTCACACGATAGCTGTCAAATTAGTACTACCAGCAAAAAAAGGTGATACTTTTTTTATTCATAGATTTCATTATAATTTATATTAATTTTTTATAAAATGTTATTTCTTGAATACCATAAATAAATAATTTTGGGTAAATCAATAATAATATAATAATATCCTGAGACATTTCACACGTCATCTGATCCTAAACTAAGCAGAGCTTGTGTACTATGGAATCCAGATAACTGATATACTAGGAAACAGTAAAATAATAAAAAAAAATGTTTTGTATTAACATGCTTTTTTTTTCAAATCCTACTCATGTATAATTAATTTGGCGTAAAATTGATTAGAAGTACTAAAAAAGTGAACAAAAAATGATTAAACTGAGTATAATCTTTCTTTATTTATTTTTTTGCACACCACACGCTTTGGTAATGAAGTTCGCGAGTATGTATCAATGTATTATCGTACTATGACTCAGAACTGCTCGTAAATTACTCTGACAATATATTACTCGTCGTATATTTAAATAAGTATAGCATTTACCGATTTCGAACAAAAATAGTAATATGTTATTAATTTATAAAGTAGTGTTAGTGTCGCAATGCCGAGTTACTGCAGTATATTTGCAAGTATAATTTTATTGTAATCTGCTTCCCTTACATGCCTTTCACTATATTGCCAGCTCTTTCTGTTTTCAACATCAATGATTTCAATGAGCAACTAAAAATTTTTCAACTGTAATTCTTCACGGAAATTGTTTTGTAAATACTGAGGGTAAATACCCTCAGTATTTACAAGTGACAGTATTAAGGTATCGTGCAATAAGATGCGAAATAGAAAGCCTACAAATTATTATGTACCAGAAATCACTGTGATAAGACCGCCCTTTAATTTATTACTTGTTTCTATACCTAACTTGTGCAATAAATAGTATTATCAGTCTACCTGCTTCTTACCACTCTGCTTGACAAGATTTTGACACATGACATACCAGCTGACTCGACGGCATGTTAGGAATTACGTCATGAAATTCAGGAATTTACATCAACTTTCAGCATTAGAATTTATTAAGAAATTTATGTTACCGCAGCTATTTTATATATTGTAGGGTTGCTGTTTGTGAAATAAAAGCCACGTTGAACTTGATGATAATTTATTGGCAACTTAACTGATATTATGTTACACGTTACAATAATAATTAAATCATGTGACAACCCTAAGTGGAGGGATGAAAGGGACTGCGTGGCTATCGCCCTTCAAACCTCCCCTAACTGGCTAGTTCCTGAAGACTGCTAGGCTATCGAAGCGGGAACTAGTCGTGCTAAGGATCAGAGCTGGCTGCGTGGCTACCGGGCTCAGAACCTCTAGCTAGTGAATGACGATTTGTTCTTTTTTTTTTATGTATGGCATCTCGTAGTTGACCTAGAGAGGTCGTGACTACTTAACCGGACTATCCTGTGGCTGCCTTAAGATGACTCAAAGCCTCCAGCCAGGGGCATAAAACTTACAGACTAAGCGACTACACGCTAAGGGCTCCCCCTGTGGGGAACGGGCCTCGGCTTAGGGCGTCGCTGGGGGGAGGACAGCAAGATGGGACAGGCTGGATCAGATTAGAATGATTATTATTGTCAGGGGAGTTTAAAGCTACTGGCTCAGCTACGCCACCAGCTGGCACTTCATACCCGAGCAAGGGACGGGGGGGAGGACGATTATTACGGGGTCGTCGCGAGGGACCTCGGCGCCGAGGTCGGAATGTCGATTTGTGTTTGTTCCTACGGTCCCTACTGCTCTCCTGGAGAAGAGTTATGGGGTCGTCGGGATCTGAGAGGAGACGATTTGTTCGAAGACAGCTCTGCTTATAAAGGCGGATAGTTGACATATCGCACCTTCGGTAAAACAAGGGCACAACTACACTTTTTGTGATTTTACAGGAGAGCCATTTTAAGATTTTTTTTATATTCAAATCCGTATTATTCAGCTCATACCACCTTACCACCTTGAAGTTATTGATCTTTGCATAAAATAAGCCCTATACTTTTGTGATCCCTGATGAAAAGAGCATTTTTAAAGCACTTTGGCATATTTAACCGACTTTTTGAAATTCTGACATTTATGGCCTTGTCTTACCGAAGGTGCGATATGTGTGCACAATATCTACACGTAGTCGTGCACATGAAGATTGTAGATGGCGTCACTTGTCTACAAAAATCGTTTATATTTGCTGTCTTCTAGTTTATGAAGCCGCTCATCGTACTGCTTTAGACAATTTACACTAGATGGCGCTGTATGCTTGCTGCAATATACAATAATTTTGTGGCAAATATCTTTCTTTAATTATATGTTGGGTTCGGTCAAACCGCGTCAGTTTACTGCGAAAGTTGTATAAAATCCTGTATTACTATACCTGTCCAAAAGGTAGAGATGCGCTGAAAATATGTACGTATTCGACCTTCTCTCTTGCTAAAAAAATGCAAAAGGGCAAAATAAAGATATCATTCTCTCTGTATTCTTACTTTACCATGTTTAGGGTTCCTTACCTCAAAAGGAAAAACCGTAACCCTTATAGGATCACTCGTGTGTCTGCTGTCGGTCTGTCTGTTCGTCTGTCACAGTCATTTTTTTTCCGAATCTAATGGACCGATTAAGTTGAAATTTCGCATACGTATGTATTTCTGTGACCCGAATACGGACGTGTAACGTAAATAAATGAATTTTGAATATGGGGGTAAATTTTAGGGGGGAAAATAAGAAAATTAAAAAATTTAAAATGGAAAATTAAAAAAAATAGTTTTGCAAACTGTACCGTGTGACATATCAAATTTTAAAATAAATCATTTTAAGGTTATTTAAGAAAATTGATGAAAATTGATCATCCCCCCTTATCTCCGAAAGTACTGTGCCTACAATTTTGAAAAAAAAATACAGAATAAAGTTCAATACCTATAGGTTACAGGAAAACTTATAAAGAAGTTTATGGTCTTAAAACAACATGGGAAATATAATAATAATATAATAATATCCTGGGACATTTCACACACGGTCCCAAACTAAGCCGAGCTTGTACTATGGAAACCAGATAACTGATATACTACATACGAGTACACTACTTTTTAAAATGTATGTTGGGGAAAAAGTCTTTTCGCATTATAGTATGTATGAACTTGTAATAAAATCTCTTTGGCTATACTATTTGTATCTGGCTGGTTTTGGTATCATTGAAAGTTTAAATTTTAAAGAACATAATTCCAAATTCAAATTAGGAAAATGTGTGATTTTCATTTGTTTTTCGTACCGTCAAGATGAGTGAATTTAATGAAGAAATTCGATACATTTTAAAATTTTACTACAAAAAAGGTAAAAATGCCACGCAAGCCGCGAAAAAAAATTGCGATGTTTATTGACCTAGTGTAGTATCTGTGAGAGTAGCACAAAGGAGGTGTTTTTTTTTCGGCCCAAACATGTACCGAGGTACAAATTACTATTCAAATTCCTTCCAATAATTTGTATTTTTAGCACTATATAAAATCCTTCAATATTAGATAGATTAGGAAATAAAAGCATATGAAAAAACATTACCTCGCAACGCAACTGCGTTTAAAGAAACGTCCATAACAGCTTTGATTGCTGTCAATTTGTTCCATCTGTCAAAATATTACATTGGTTGGTGTTCAAATAAACCTAGTACCTACCCACCGTAGACGGCAAAGAATGTAGTAAATATAGGGTAAACGGAAAAAGCTATACCCACCCTTTCGAAGTCTGACAAGAGATCTAAAATAAGTACACAATGACCATACTACGCCAACAACGCCAATAGCTATACATACATGATTATAAATGTCTTATAAGATTATCGTGAAGATATAGGTAATCGTAATAAAAGTATTGATTCGTCGTAATCAGTATTAATATGTTAATGTTAAAAAAAAACGTGATAAAGTCGTGTACTTACGCAAAGCTGATATAAAAAGTCAGTAATCAGAGTCCAGAGTATGTCGCACAGTTGTCGAGATCCAACGAAAGAACGATCGCAGCCAAATCAGTAGCAAGTCCAAAAAAGAGTTAGCCAGGTCATCAAGTGGAACGAAATCTATCGGAAGTCCAGGGAAGTAAAGCCAAGTCACCAAAAAGGAATTCACACATAGGAAATAGTACTCCAGAGACGGGTAACCGAAACGGAATGACAATGACAACACAACAATAATATCAACAACAATAGAAAAAAAAAAACCGGCTCTGGCCTGGAGCCCTGTTTTTTGGGCGTAGATAACCAAACGCGAAAAACAATACGACATGTGAAATAAATATATTTTGTAAATTCTTGTTCCCATAATAATTCGCGAAAAATGTGTGCTAGAAAAAAAAACGTTTTTGTAATACATAAACAAATTCTAAACAGTACAGTTTTAGGTTTTCACACGTTTATAAAATGAAGTAACGAAACGCATCGTTCTTCGTTCAATTCTTGGGTTACAAGTTTTAACATCTTCGATCGACAATTTCAGGTGGTACAAATGCGCAAATAAATTCGATATATTTTTTTTAGAATCTGAGATTTTTTTCCTGTAATTTCGTACTTTTGTTCTTAAGGTACACTGTTGGGCCATAATTATAGGAAAAAAAAAACATCTCCTTTGGTTTAAGCGTTTTCAATCCGGAAATTTTGATGTCAAAGATGCACGTCGCTCTGGTCGCCCTATTACGGATAAAATGGATGCCATTTTTGAAAAAGTGGAGTAAGATCGGCATATCAGTAGTTACGACGTAGCTGAAGAACTGGAAATTGACCACAAAACAGTTTTGGCGCATTTGAAAAAACGGGGTACACAAAAAAGCTCGACATTTGGGTACCTTACGAGCTCACTGAAAGAAACCTAATGAACCGTGTACTCATTTGTGATTCTTTATTACGACGTAATGAAACCGAACCATTTTTGAAGAAGCTGATAACTGGTGATGAAAAGTGGATCACGTATGACAAGAACGTGCGAAAAAGGTCGTGGTCAAAGGCCGGTCAGGCTTCACAGACTGTGGCGAAACCTGGGTTAACTCGCAACAATGTGATGCTGTGTGTGTGGTGGAATTGGAAGGGCATTATTCATTATGAGCTGTTACCACCAGGCAGGACCATCGATTCTGAACTCTACTGCGAACAACTGATGAGATTAAAGCAAGAAGTTGAGAGAAAGCGGCCGGAATTAATCAACAGAAGGGGTGTGGTTTTTCATCATGATAACGCTAGACCTCACACATCTTTAGCCACTCATCAAAAATTAAGAGAGTTTGGCTGGGAGGTGTTAATGCATCCGCCGTATAGTCCTGACCTTGTACCTTCAGATTTCCACCTGTTTCGGTCTCTTCAGAATTCTTTAGGCAGTGTCAGGTTAACATCACGAGAGGACTGCCAAAACCACTTGTCGCGGTATTTTGACCAGAAGTCCCAAAATTTCTATAGCAATGGAATCATGTCCCTACCTACAAGATGGCAAAAAGTTATCGAACAAAATGGTACCTACATACTTTAGTTAAATGTAAATAAACATTATTAAAAAATGTTTTGAATTTTCTTAAAAAATGCGAAGAAACTTTTTCCCCAACCTATTACTTATATGTATAGATAATTACACCCAGACTCAGGACAAACAGACATGTTCATGCACACAAATGTTTGTCCTGGGTGGGAATCGAACCCACGGTGGTATCTTAACCAACCACGCCATCTGGCCTGTCTAAATCTTTCAATATTGTGCATACAAACTTACATTTGCAGTTGGAATGTACGCGAGAACATGATTTTCAACTACAATGTTAAGTTTGGTCGGATGAAAGTTTGTATGGAACATCGTCACTACTGCCGTCGTCGTTTAAGTTAAACGGGAGATGAAAATTTGTATGGAAGATCGTCACTTTTGCCGTCGTCATTTTAGTTAAACAGGAGATGAAAGTTTGTATGGAAGATCGTCACTTCTGCCGTCGTCGTTTTATTTAAACGGGAGATGAAAGTTTGTATGGAAGATCGTCACTTCTGCCGTCGTCATTTTAGTTAAACGGGAGATGAAAGTTTGTATGGAAGATCGTCACTTCTGCCGTCGTCATTTTAGTTAAACGGGAGATGAAAGTTTGTATGGAAGATCGTCACTTCTGCCGTCGTCATTTTAGTTAAACGGGAGATGAAAGTTTGTATGGAAGATCGTCACTTCTGCCGTCGTCATTTTAGTTAAACGGGAGATGAAAGTTTGTGTGGAAGATCGTCGAAGTTACTTAAACGATAAGAATAGTTGGTCGCTGTGTTTAGCTTAAGACAATGTTTATGTTCTTTCTCCAGAATTAGCATAGCTACTGACAGGTTATATGAGTTCATATAATTATTTATTTTCTTTGACTCTCAAGGTCAATTTATTTTAATTTTATTTTTATTTATTATTGACATAATCTACTCATTTCAATGTTTATTTTTTTATGAGTGGTATTGCAATATGTGGTCAGCTAGTGACCTCGACAATTGATCATAGTTTTTCTTGCCCGAGCAACCGGCAGCAAGTTCGTCATGCTCCCTTAGATGTCACTGCTTGCGGTAGCGTCGGGGGTCGGGTTGTCTCCTTCCCTCAAATATGGCGAGGGGGGTAATGGCTGATCTTTGCGTTATACTCGTGAACGGGTGCTGCTTGTGGTGACAGGTCGTCTTGCTGACCTTGGTTTTGTTTTGTTATTAGTAATTTAACTCGTTGTTGATTTTACTTCGATGGTCCTAGTTTATCCCTATCTGTGACTTTGAGTTACGACTACATGTACGGCTATATGTAAGTGGGCACGCCCTTTATTACTGGAGGCTTTTATTTAGGTATAGAGTTCTGCTTACGTTTTTAGTTTTGTATTTTGTTTCTGCTTGAGTATTGTTGTCGTTTTTTTTTTTTTGGTATATTGGCGTGTGCTAGCTTACTTATAGCAAATAATTTAATTTAATGTTTTGTGTTGCGTAATGTACCTAAACTATTATGCGCAGTGTTATATAGAATCATTTTTTTAACTGAACAGACAGCTGTGCTGCTGGGGAGTTTGTTGCGCCACTTCTTCTCCCCAGCTAAAGCACTAGGAAGTGGTGAAGGGCGGGCGTTTTTGGGGGACTGTCTTATGTAATTTTGACGTTCAAAAAGTGCTGATTCTCAGCCTAGTTTGAATAAATGACTTTTGATTTTGATTTTGATGAATGTTTGTATGGAAGATCGTCACTTCTGCCGTCGTCATTTTAGGCTGTATTGAGATTGACAATTCTTTTAATGGCATCAACTAATCATTCTACCTTAAATTCCAGTCCAAAATAATGCAAGAGCTGCAAGCGAACTCGGTGGAGATCTACCAGTTCCCTGTGGACGACGAGTCAGTGACGGAGGTGAACAGCGTCATGAACTCGCACATCCCCTTCGCTGTGGTGGGCTCCACCGACTTCGTCAAGATCGGCAACAAGACCGTGCGCGCCAGGCAGTACCCGTGGGGCACGGTGCAAGGTACGTCCACACTGACATGGTATCGCCATGAGAATAGCTCGTTCCATGGTGTATCAATCGTCATATTATTGCTGTACAAGAACCTCCCTAATAAATATCTGCAACAATAGTATTATCTTTATTTCAGAACACAGAGAATCCAAACAGTAGTGTTATTAAAGAAAACTTAAAACTAATGTTAGTATCCAAATAATAATCTAATGCTAGGTGCAACCTACAGCTACGATGTGGATAAATATATCTTGTAATCATGACCTTACCTGGTCAGCAAGTTTAGTAATTGGGCGGAGTGGGCACGGAGAGCTCCACGTGTGCCACGTGTTGTACAGGCTCTCAGAACATTGCAAAGTTGAGGTCAAAGCTACGAGCCTACTTTGCAGATCATCCTTTCTGTGTTTCATATTGTTATTTGTGGGATGCTTATTTATGCTATACTGTCGTCGTGTTTTATAAAATGTGTTCAATGGGTATTTTAACATAGTATTTGTTAAATATATTGTATAGGTAATCAAATGAACCGTTAAACTCTTTCGTTTCAGTTGAGAACGAGTCCCACTGCGACTTCGTGAAACTCCGCGAGATGCTGATCCGCACCAACATGGAGGACCTGCGCGAGAAGACGCACGCGCGCCACTACGAGCTGTACCGCCGCCGGCGCCTGCAGCAGATGGGCTTCACTGACGTCGACGCTGATAATAAGCCCGTATGTATCTTTATAGTCAGACTTGCCAATCCATTGATTAGGACATTGGTCTTTGAACGTCGCACATTTTACAAAATATAAAAGAACTACTAGCGACCCACCCCTGTTTCGCACGGTTTTTACGACTTGATAAAACTTCGATATTTCTTCATTTTAAGTAGGTAAGTATAATGTTAATGTATTAAACACTAACTTCCCGAATAAATTTTCTAAATTATTGTGAAAAACTCATCAAAATCCGTTGCGTAGTTTAGAAGAACAATGCTGTCGCACGACACGAAAAGCGATTTTACATATAATAAAAGTGTAAAGTAAAGTTCTTAAATTACTTTAAAATGGTTTATTTTAAAATTATAAAAAAATACATTTGAGACTCTTACAGTAAGTCCTTTCATTTGAATGTCACACGCTACAGTTTGCAAAACTTTTTTTTTTAATTTTCTTATTTGACCCCATATTCAAAAATTTATTTAATAGTATTAATTATGTGTGCCAAATTTAAACTTAATCGGTCCATTAGATTCGGAGCAAATTGGCTGTGACAGACAGACAGACAGATACGAGTGATCCTATAAGGGTTCCGTTTTTTCCTTTTGAGGTACGGAAGCCTAAAAGTGTGATGCTGGTTTTGAACTTAAGTTGCACTCGGGGTTATTTTTTTGTTGTGTTAATAAGGAACAATTAGTACTCAGTGCCTATTATGAGAAAATACCAGACTGTTACTTTGAAACACACACACAAGGTCGCGTCACGTCGGTTCTTGTTCTCTACTAAATACTTGCGATAATTCGTAACTTTCATTACAGGTCTCGTTCCAACAAACTTTCGAGCAGAAGCGCAGCGCACACTTGGCTGAGCTGCAGCAGAAGGAGGATGAGATGCGGCAGATGTTCGTGCAGCGAGTCAAGGAGAAGGAGGCTGAACTCAAGGAGGCCGAGAAAGAGGTACAATTCTTACATCCGGCCGTAAATATGGCGCAGGAGTTCAGCTATGTGGAGCATTGTCTCCGTCACTAATGCTACGTGTGCCCGACAGTGTCGGTCACAGTCTATGTTGTCGGCGACAAAGCACGTGGCAGGCCTAGTTAATTTGGAGATTGTATACTTGTTGTTTAGGTTTAGGAAATATGTCATTGAAAAGACTCACTCACTTTTACTAAATCGGAGTCTTATCTTAACAATATCAAAATTATCTTTCCAGTTACACGCGAAATTTGACAAACTGAAAAAAGACCACACGGACGAGAAGAAACGTCTGGAAGAGGTGCGCAAGAAGATCGAGGACGACGCCATCGAGTTCAACCGGCGCAAGCAGCAGTCCGCGCAGGCGCACCACACGCTCACGCTCGGCAAGAGCAAGAAGAAGTAACGCCGACACACGCTGCCGCGCCACCTGTGACGTCACCACGTGGCGCGACATGCGACTGCTGCAGCGACGCGCGCTCACGATATGCTACCTTGTTGTGCTCTAGGGGACCTTCACTCTGACACTCCTATGAAATGGCGAGTTGACGTAGTGTGTCAATCTGCTGAACAATTAATTTCCTTGGCTGTACATTCATTTAACAGTAATATTAATGTAAGTTTCAAGATAATCAGTTTTTAATAAGACTATATCAGTAGTTTTAATGCATTATAATGTATTTTAAATAGCATTGCTCAGTAATAATTGTGTGCCAGTGTGGAGTGCAGGTTTTTACATTTTATCGCGTAAAATGTACTTTTAAGTAAATAACTCAACATTGACAAGTTTCCACTGATATTATCAAAGATTATATTTAAGATATAGCTTGCAGCCTCGAAGTTGCATATCGTGTGATCGTTCGAAGTTCAATCATATTTAAAGTTAAACTAGTACGAAAATCACTCAAAGGTCACTTTGACCTAGTTTTTATTTACGCGCACATGTTAATCTATTATTTTTGATTATATGTTTTATAAAATACTTTCTCCATGTAAAGTTAAAATACTATAATAATTATTAATTTATAAACTCATGCGCAAATTGACATAAATGTAGATATGTAATAGCTGCCTGCATTGATTAGGATATTTACCTAATGTGTTGTTTTTAAATACAATAGGTACAAACTGTTTCAAACTTATATCATAATAATTAATTTATAATGCCTAAATCATACACTGTTAGTCATAACACTGAAGTTTTAATCAAATCTCAATCAACGCGTGGATTGCTGACGACACAATCATCAAATACTTCTATAATAAGTAAGGTATATTTAAGTTTAATTGGCCAAATGATCTAATCAAGTATGCAGAGTGACTTTACCAAAATGTATTAAATGAGATACTAATAATACTTTTATTTACAATTTGTAGGTGTAGTAGCAAGGAATACTCGAATATGATGAAACTTTCTTCGCCGCCTTTCATAGGATCTCACAGATGAGTCATCCGATTTCAACTATCGTGCTTGTCTCATTTGGTAACTGTATCCGAAGTTTTGAGTATTGAATGAATGTGTGTTTACTTCGCAGTGTGTTACAGCAACATATTCGAGTATTCTGATACGCGTGTTCAGTTGTTATATAATAATAATAAACATCGTTATGTTTATATACTTTATTATGTAGTGACGTAACATCGCGTGTAATAAATTGCCTATTTACCGTAGAATAAGTAAATAGCTAGAGACGTAATAAATTATATTTACTATTGCCTGTAAACGGTTCGCACGCACTTCATGTTACTTAGATTTAACATTCTTCAACCGATCGTATTGTATAGAATGCAGAAACACTCGAGAGCTAGTTACAGTTAAGATTAAATAAATATCGACTAAAATGCTTCCTGAATGCTGTACTTTTAAAAAGTATACTTGAAATCATAGCTCTCTAATTTATAAATGAATAATAAACTATCGAGTTCCCGATGCGAATATGTAAAATGAACTATTCTCATGGCATTTATTCAGTCATTCCTACTTTAAATTAATTTTATACTTAGTTTTGAATTATTTTGTATTACCTGATTGGGGTATTTAATAAATAAAGATTAAAATCGTAATACACTTTTATTTTACAATTAAATACATACAATAACAACTAAAGAGGTGATGGTAGTGTTACACACCAGTAGCTACCTGCGTCACTTCCGTGCCCGTGTCACTCGAGGCTCTGAGGTGAAGAAGCTCGAACAATGTCAAGTGAACCGACCGGACTCATCTACTGGAATTGATAATATTTTAAACTTGCTGTGTATCACAAGTTATTAAATAATTCCTCCCAACATAGAAAACAATACAATCATAAAACCTAAAAAAATACTAGAATCAAGTGGACAAACTTATTACTAAAAAATAATAGGTCCGTTTTGACATGAGGGTGTCCCGCTATGTTTGTCTCTCTTTGGCATATGAAACGATATGGGCTGTCAAAACGGACCTATTATTTTGTGGCGAGTTTACCTTACTATCTATATATCTTACCCTCACCTATATTAGTGATATCAATGGGGAAGAAAACCACAGAGCATAATACAAAAACTATACCTTCAAATAAAATTTGTATTATGTTTCCTAAGACATCCCAAGTCCATTATGAGAGAGTGTACGCTTCGTTCCATGAACCAGAATCTGCTGAACGCGTCGTGATAACAGGCGTAGGAGTCTGAGGAATCTAGAGAAACGCAAAATAAATAAAATAATAATAATAAATCTAGACAAACCGCACACGTCTAACGACGTGTGCGGTTTGTGACGCGAACAAGTCTATGTCCAGTTTTCCCGACAAGTCTGAAATATCCTTGACGTTGTTGCCACCTGCAGGTGCCGGCGCGATTTCGCGACAAATGGTCGACTTCGGTGTTGTACACCCCTGGTAGGTGGTGAGGGATCAGTACAACATTGAGGCCGTCTATCAGAGTCAACGATTCCCGCGTCAATTCCATCAATCGTTGTGATTTCGTGTTTCTGAATGTACGAAACCACTGTCTTGTCGGTCTGTAGGATGATCCAGGAGTCCCGGAGGGCTCTGGATTCCTTCGACAACACTGCAATCACAATATACATCTCTTTGAGATTGCAATGCCATTTTTTCTGGCCGGGTTGCCATGCACCTTGTACCTTGTTGTTGTTGCACCCCACAGAATGTCGGTGATGACAAATTTTGCGGGTAGCACATCTGTGTGAATTGCTGTCTTTTGACCTACATCCTCTATTCACCACTCGAGTTCTTGGCGAACGTCATGTGTCAGCTGTACTGCTCCAAGAGGATTTTGATGCAGTACTTTGATGTGACATTGCAGCGCACGGCAATGCATCCTTCCCCGGTGGGTGATGAAGGACGCAAAGTTGAGAAGCCCTAAGAGGCGTTGCGCCTGCTTGAGGCTCCAATTTCCCGCTGCGAGTCTGGTCGAGAGGATCTGTCGAATTTTTCCTACCTTCTCTGGTGGTAGAGACTTGGCGTTTGTTTGGGTGTCCCAATCGATGCCGAAATATTCCATCGACCTCGTTGGCCTGGTGATCGATTTTTCGTGATTTACACACCAGCCCGGTCTGGACAAGAAGCGTACAGTTATGTTTAGATGCGTGCTGAGTACTTCCTTGTTCTGGAGGACTAATAAATTGTCGTCTAGATACACGACCAGGCGCAGACCTTTTGTACGAAGGTATTCTGCAGTCCAGTTTGTTTTAGTAGCAAACATTCTGGGAGTAGCAGCCAGGCAGAACGGTAGACATGCCATTTGCAGAAGCTGACCCCCGTAGCTGATGCGCAAAAAGCGCCTGTGTTCTGTGCGTATTGGGAGGTGATAATAGGCCTGGCTAAGGTCCAACTTGACCATCAGTCACCTTGTTGCAGAAACGAAGGCATTTGTTGATGGTGGAAAGGACGGAAATGCTTTGGCTCCATGTATAAATTTAGTGCTTTCAAGTTGAATATCACGCGAGTTTTGCCATTGTGCCATTGTTCGTTGTGATTATGAAAAGGTAGGGGGCAAATGAACGATAGGGTCGAAGGAGCAGGCTCTAACACTCGTTCTTGAATCATCTTGCGAATTTCCAGTGTCGTTTTTTCCGAAACAGGGGTTTGAAATTTTGACAGGTTGATCGAAGTAGGTACGATTAAGGGCGGTGCCTGATTGAAGGGGATACGAGCTCCAGAGATCATTTTTAAAATAGTTTTTTGGAGGGTCGAATCGATTCCATACTTCTATGTAATGCTGAAGACAGCCGCCCCAAAATCTCGGTATTAAATAGTCATTTATGCTTATGTCCTGCTCGCCTCCCATTTTTATCTTTTCGCCCCCCCCCCCCCCTTCTTTTTTGAAGAGAAATCGTAATTTCGTTTGTTGTCTTTTTTGTCGGTTCGCTTCGGTTTGTTTTGTCGTGAACGAAAAGTATTTATATTTATCTTGAAAAGACGTCGAAGGCTCGAAAGATAACAGACGACTAGTTCCCGCACTATTATTCTGTTTTTCAAATTTTTCTATACCCCCAATTTTTTGAAGGTAGTGCGATAAATTTTGAGGATTGAATATATCTTCGATTGAGGATGGAATTTTTCTATGTCGTCGTGTATGTATTTACTTTTAACATTTTTCAATAAAGAACGCCGTTGCGTCTCTATGACCTCAGCTCGTTTACCGCAAATAATTAATTTGGAGAATATCAGGAGATACCGTTTTATAAGATGACTCGGCACCAAACAACTCTTGTAGTTTTTCATAGAGGTTAGTTGAAGATAATGGACGTCCGAATTAGCAGAACAATCAATTAGATTCTGTAATGCCGCGTTCACATGATCGTTTCGAGTTAGGAAAGCATTAGATAACGCCGCAAAACTGCGTTCCATTTGACACCATCTTAATGGTGAAAATGGATCTTCAAAATGCCGCAATTCTACGTTTACTTTCAATTCTAAACCTAAAATATAAATATAATAAATTGTAAAACTAGGAAACTTATCAGCTGATTGTGAGCGGTGCGGGGCCGGTGTGAGTGACGTCATCGTCATCGGCATCATTCATTTTTTTTTTTTTTAACTGAACAGACAGCCGTGCGGCTGGGGAGTTTTTCTTCTCCCCAGCTAAAGCACTAGGAAGTGGTGAAGGGCGGGCGTTTTGGGGGACTGTCTTATGTAATTTTGACGTTCAAAAACTGCTGATTCTCAGCCTAGTTTGAATAAATGACTTTTGATTTTGATTTCGCGTTCAGAATCTTGCGAGAGGGAGCGCTCGCGGTACATGACGGGGGCGTTTGCACGGCGCTGCGGATCACCTACATCGCTCTCCGATGACACCGTATCACCTCCTTTCGATGACGATGAAGAACTCGAACTCTGTGTCTTTTCCGTGAAGTATCCTTTGGCGCGACAGTTTCACCGTCCATTTTGTTTAAAATAAACACAGTCCACGACACGTAAAATTAATTTAAGTTATTAAAATACTAATCTAATGAACTTTCTACTTTAAGGACGCGTACTAACAAATCCGACAAAAATAAGCTATTTTTCGGTAGACCTTGCGATGAAATGAAACTAAATCAAACTAAACTAACAATTGCACTAAATAGATTACTTCTTTATCTCCAACTAATGGCCGTTTTTTGGTTTGAAATTTTTGTATTTGATATCGTAATAAAAACGATCTTCCGTTACATCTTCACACAAAATTGACGATATGAGGCTTAGTTCGGGATCATGTTTCTGCTACGTACATAATTTTGTTTCTTAAAAAATACCCTAGGTAAGCAGATATAATATTTTCAAAAATATGGGTGAAATATTCACAAAAATGTTACAAATTATCTCAGAAAAAAATAAAAACGAACCGTCTAATTATTCACATATTCTGCTGTTACGCATGACTCTTAGGTTTAAAGAATTTTATTCTCATAAGAACATAACAGTTCACTTAAAATGAGATTCATAGTGCTTACAATTCTAGTAAATTAAAATAATATAACAATTGCCTGGTGACGTTATAGGGTACGTAGATGTTTCTTGAGTCTCGTCTTAAATATGTTCATACTATCACACTTCTTTAAATCTTCCGGTAAATTATTGAACAGCTGTGCTCCCTCAACCAATATTGTTTTTTTACCGTAATTAGTCCGTGCACGTGCAGTCATTAACTTCACTTGTGGTATTAAGGGTTATTTTATTTTGTCACTGTCTGGATATTTACGTAGGTCCACAATAATCTAAGAAAAATATTGAAACTTGCTAAAGTATCAAAATCAGTTTATTTACCTACTCTAATTCCGCAGTTAACCTTGCGTATGTGCGTGTGTTTGAGCCGTGTCAGTGTAGTTATGCGATTCGATACCTATCTGTTTTGAGAACGCGTCCTTAATCTCAAAAGTTCTAAAAATAAAAAATATCGCTTTATACGATATAACTAACAACGTAACAAAGCTGCGCACAGACGCAACACTGACATAACTTGTATGCGGTTTTTTGAAAGTAGTTCACAGATATGACGTTGGGGGCGCTGGCGCTGGTAGCGCGATTACGAGGCGGAAATGTAAGGACATCTAACAGCTGTTCATGGAACGAAGCATGCACTCTCTCATAATGGACTTCGGACATCAAATGAAACACATAATATAATAAAAAACTGAAGAACTGAAACTGAACTGAAGAAAACTGTTAAATTAGTTCCGCGTAGATGACGCTAAGTGTTTGTTAGTGACAAACACAGCACTCTCGTGCGGCGAAACTTCCGACCATCGAGACCATATTTACTACACGATACGACGTCATGAAGCAATCTTGTCTCGGGTCACAACTACTATATTATATAAATGAGACATAAAATAATTGATGCACTCTCATAAAGTTCCATTCAACGTTGAGCTTGCCCGAACGCACCCAATTTTCATTACTTTCTATTTCTATGCACACATTTTAGCTGTTGCCATTATAATCGACACATAAACGTCCACTGCTGCCCACAATTTTCTGTGATATGATTGTATACCAAACGGAATTGCCTGATAATGTTGCTTGTAAACCTACAGTACTAAGTTCACATTGTGGAATGCAATCAATATATTGAGTACTCAATATATGCAGAGGAGCTTGTGGCTAAGTAATAACAGCCGCACGGGTTGATCCATCAGGTTAAGCTACGCTTGCCGGGGTTTGTCCGTAGATGGGTGACCATCTTTACATACCAAGACTCCTCCGTGCCTTGGAAAGCACGTTAAGCCGTTGGTCCCGGCTGTCATTCGTGGATCTTTGACAGTCGTTACGGGTCGTCAGAAGCCCAAAAGTCTGACAATCAGTCTTACCAAGGGGTATCGTATTACCCAATAACTGGGTTGTGGAGGTCAGATAGGCAGTCGCTCCATGTAAAATACTGGTATTCAGCTGCATCCGGTTAGACTGGAAGCCGACCCCAACATTGTTGGGAAAAGGCTAGGCGGATTGAGTTGCAAGCTATCAGAATCATATTTTAACAAACTGTTCACAATATTCCAGCGACTTCTCCATGATTAGTGATTACACAAGTGAGATGGTGAATGGTCTGGGCAGTTCGTAGCACATGGGCTTGTACATCTTGTTGTAGTAGGTGTAGCGGCGTTTGTGCGGCGTCACGGACGAGCGCACCGGCACCACGACGCGCGCGGGCGCACGCGGGGTCGTCGCCGCAGTCGCCATCTTGCGGCACTGGAGACAAGGGCGGGGATGAAGTGTCAACACTGCGGTGGAAAAGCTCGAGCCAGGAGCAGTAAGCCCTCGTACCCACAATTAATTTTTCAAAGTCAAAGATCTTTATTGTGAGACAGTGGTTACAGAGTTGTTATTATGTTGGTGTGCGTATGCACTGCTCCACCATGGTAGGCATACAATAGTTTGTAAAAATTGTTATCTTAGACCTACGTTTATGTGATGAGTGAATTTCAGTCAATATTTAAAATTTTGGTGTCAGATATAAATTTTGGTGTCTTACCAATTATGGTGTCGACAATATATTGGAAGCTTTCATGATTAAATAAAGGGGTTTGAACCTTTTAGACCTCGTCCCAGTTCGCCATTTTGATTATTTTTCCAAATGGCGTCGCACGATAATCCTACTTCCTACTATCCTACTAATCCTACTAATATTATAAATGCGAAAGTTTGGATGGATGGATGGGTGTTTGTTACTCAATCACGCCAGAACGACTGAACGGATTGAATGAAATTTAGCACAAAGATAGATTATAGTCTGGAATAGCACATAGGCTATAATTTATTAAGATTTTGTGTCATTTGGCCATAATTTAACGATAAGTATCAAGTAAGTCCAATTCCAATTCCAATCGTAGAGTAATGGCTCCATCGTTTTATCGATGACTTTACCAATGTCAAGGTTGAAAGGTTGAAGGAAACAAAATGTATTCGCTGAGGTTGACCGGTTATACAGCCTTAAGTTAAACTGGATCTGTTTGAGTACCCTGCAAGGACAACACAATATATTTGTTAGTATTAATTTATTGTTAGTAGCCAGACATCATTAAGACAACATTAAACTTAGGTATGAACACGGCTGAACCTAAATAAGATCCATATATTTTTGACGCGTCTGTAAACAATAAAATCCAATTTGTCCATTTCTTCTTTAGAATTTTATTTAAAAGATTGTTGGGATCGGGACTCTGTTTATGTATACCAAAATCCATTATCACTCTGGGTTGGTAGATCACTGAGTCATAAGTAACTAGAAAAAGGGGATGATTATCCAGAGGCGTAACTGGAGATGAAAGAGTCTTATTATTATTGAAAATAGTCACTAATAGAGGGTGAGATTTATTCCTCCAATAAGTGGCAGATTCGATAGAACGAGAAAGAGGACGAAGAATAGTAAGAAGTGGGATATTGGACGCTACCGCAAAATACCTATCTGCTAGAAATTATCTACGAAGATGAAGTGGAGGCTCTACACATTCCACTTGAAGAGCATTAATTGGCGATGATTTCATTGCACCTGTAATAATGCGTAAGCATTTAGATTGGAGCCTTTCCTGTTTACTCAATGCCAGTTTACTGCAAGGTTCTAGTATGAAACATCCATAGTCAAAGTGGCTGCGAATGATGACGTTATATAGAATTTTTTGAGAAGCCGGGTGAGAACCCCAACGAACTCCAGATAAAGATCTCAAAACATTGATGGCCTTCTCACTTTTATTATATATGTGTTGTAAGTGGAATAAACCTGACATTTTGGTGTCGCGAACAACGCCCAAGAATTTCACTCGATCGAATCAAAATCGATTCTCCAGCCACAGAGATGTTAACTGGAGGAATAATTCTTCTACGGGAAAATACTACGGCTTGATATTTAGGAATAGAAAGGTCCAGTCCATGATCTGAGAGCCAATCGTTCAAGTAACCAAGAGCAGAGTTTAATCTAAGAGCACCATTGGGCAGGGAAGACAATCTTATATATAAGGCGATATCATTAGCATACTGCAGTATATCGCAAAAGGAATCAACGGTCAAGTCAAGGTTTGCGGTGTATAAGTTATTGGGTTGGCTAATAGATAATGAGCGACATACAACTATTTTATGTGTATTTATTTATTAAATGAATAATTGTTAATCATTAATAATATATTCACCGTCGTTTTCTACTACCATTCTCCATCGATCTGGCAAAGAGTGAATGGCGTCCGCATAGAACTTCGTTGGTCTTGAATTGAATAAGTCATCTATGTATTGTTTTAAGTGTAGTTCATCGTCAAAGCTTTTTTCCCGTAAATTAAGTATTACTAAGTGATCAGAACAAGCTGAAATCAGTTGGTGCTAAGTCCAGCGAATATGGTGGGTGGGGTATTATTTCCCAATTAAGCTCCAATAGTTTTAGCCTGGTATAATAAAAAATATTTTGTCGTGTTGTGGACGTTTGCGATGGATGTCAAGCTTCAGTTTTTCGAGTTGATCACAATATACTGTTTCTGTAATCGTAGTATTAGTAGGAAGGAATTCACAGCTTATTACTCCATGTATATCCCACCAGACAGAAAGCATTACCTTGCGAGGATAAAGATCACTTTTTGCAGTTGGTTTTCCCTGTTCTTTACATCCCAGCCACTGGCGCTTGCGTGTGTGATTGAACCCACTTTTCATCTCCAGTGACAAGATGATCTAACCAATTAAATGTGCGGCGGAAAGATAAAAGTTGTATACAAATCTCAGCTCGGTAGGTCAGCTGATCTTTACTTAATTGATAGGGTACACAAACACTATATTTGTAAGTCTTTCCCAAACCATGTAAATGAATTTCTTTCGTGCCATGAGAGCACTCGAGCTGAACAGCCAAATGGCGTGTAGTTCTTCGAGGATCTTCTTCGATTAATAGTTTTAATTTATCGATATCTATTTCCACGGGGCGCCCAGACCTTGGTTGACCGGTTAAGGAAAAATCGTTATTGCGGAACCGTTGGAACCAGCGCTTTGCTGTTGCTTCGGAAACTGCATCGTGAGCATCCTTTGACATATATTACGTGTAGCTTCTGCAGCAGAATGCCCAGATTGAAACTCATATAATAAACAATGTCGTACGTGGGTTTTAATATCACTCATTTCTTTGTGAACTTTAATGCACTAACAGCCAAACTATCAATAACGCGCATGAGCGCGACTCGCTCTTTATATACCCTCTGCTACAGAACGTTCTCGAACCTTTCCGAAAATTCTAGAAATTATAAACTAAAATGCTCATTACTTATTAGCCAACCTGATATATAAGATAGGGCTTAAGACAGAACCTTACGGTAGACCCCTCCAGAAAACACGGGGAGACAGAAGATCGCCCTGGGACCGGACACGAATAGAACGGCCCATAAAAAGATTAAAGATAAAATTTACCAGTCTCACGGGAATACTCAGCTCAAGCATTTTCTGCCTGAGTAGCGGAAGCTGGACATTATCATATGCCGAAGAGATGTCAAGGAAGACCCCAATAACATGTTCATTGCGGGAGAATGCAAGCCTTATTTGGAGGTAAGAATGCTTAGACTGTCGATCGTACTCATACTACGTCTGAATCCAAATTGAGTGTTGGAGAGTAAACCACGACTTTCAAGAATCCATTCTACTTAGTCTATTTTTAATAAGATGCTCTACGATCTTTGCGAAAACCGATGATAAGGCAATAGTATATAATATAGTATGATGTCGAGAGATTTGGATCTTTCCCTGGCTTTAAGATGTGAATTATAATTTGGGTCTTCCATGACTCAGGTATATTTGAAGATTTGAAAATCGCATTAATAATAATAAAAATTAAAAAAATAAAAATGTTTATTGCGATTACATACAATTATAACACACAATGAGTTGGAGATCACCTTTTAAGCAAGAAGATGCTTGTGTTAGGTGAACTCCGCTCTTCCACTATCATAAATAACAGGTATGCAATTGATGAACTGATCCAACAATAAGAAAAATAAAATAAAAATAATCTAATTTAAATAAAACAGAAAAATAAAGCAAAAAGGAAATAAAAATAAGAAGGAAGGAGCGCACTTTTTGTGTGATGTGTGAGAGTAGGTTATGTTGTGTGCGCTTGTGTGTGTGTGCGTGAGTAATGGCGTGAGTGAGTTGTGTAAAAGGACTACTGTAGTGTAGGTTGATTTTTTAATTGCATTTACTTTAGTTGAGTTTATTAGTTTTAGGTGTTCGTTTAGGTTTAGGTTCAGGTTTGAGTTTAGTTTTAGTTTTGGGTTTAGGTTTGGGTTAGCCCTGCGACAATGTCTTGGGATCGGAAGAAGCCAGGCACAGCTTCCTCCACTAACAATTTCACTGCCACGGTGTTTTTAATTATTGGACAGGTTATGGAAGCGAAGATACTAAAGCCTCAATCTCGTCGTAGGTTTTTTTCTTAAGCCATTCAGTGATAGCTAGTTTACAGTCACGGAGTTTCAAAGGATAAATGCGTAACTCTTTATTCAGAAGGTTGTATAAGCGGGAAGATTGCCTTTCATACTGCCTCTCAGCAAAAACAGATCTGACAGGGACAGTTGGGGCGACTAAGTAGTTTCTCCTGCTACTGATACTAGTCTTTGTGGGATCATACGGAAGGGATTTGTGCTTTCTTAGGACAAGATGGAGTAGGTAAAGTTTTCTAACAGATAGGAGGTCAGAGGTTAGGTTAGGTTAGGTAATTTTGAGGATTGACTAGCCTTGCATTCATTCTGTCAGAAGTAAGAGAGGGAATCGGAATAGAAGGGAAGCAATCTATATTAGTCTATATTAGGTACGGGGAGGGGGGGGGGGGGGGGCACCTATTAACAAAATCATCAAGCCAGATAGAGGGGTCATTTGAGGAAATATTGTGGTCTTGAATACTCTTCGAAAGCTATTAATTTTACGCCATACGACTGTTAACGGGGTACGAGGAGATAAGGATTCACAGTATTTTTGCCAGCCTGATGGCTTTAGGCTAACAGTCTCGTGGCTTAAGCCCCAGTTTTCTTAAAACTCATATAATTTGTCAAAGTCAAGTCCGCTGCATACGACTTTTCCGACTCATTGCGTAGACGTACCATGTTAGTACATTCTAAATCCCACCAAGGGGGAGAAGGGATATGACCACGAAATGAGTTCTTGAGCGGAATAGATTGATCAGCAGCGGCAAGCATACAGGGAACGAAATCTTCATAGGCCACTAAAAAATTGGAAGTATCTACGGCAGCGAGACCAGATAATTTGGAGTCAAGGGCTAGAGAATACTTGTCACAATCTGCATCTGATAATCTATATCGCTGTAAGAGAAGGAAGGACAGGAGGGGGAGTGAATGATTGGAGAAATTTCATTAAAATTGTAAAGCTGCTGTGGGAATTAGGTAACACAGACCAAGAGACAGAATTTGCTAGGGAAGGGGAGGATATCGAAAGGTCAGGTACACTATTATTTTGACCAGGAGGTACCCTGCGAGTCGGAGACCCATCGTTTAGCAGACAAAGGTTGATGTCATCCATTAAATCAATTAAAAAAGGAGCGGATGTATCTATGTAATGGGACGCCCACATAGTGTGGTGACAGTTAAAGTCTCCTACCACTATGAGAGGGCCCTGTATGGAAGAAAGCATACTATTAAGTTCTAATATAGCTGTACTATTTGGGTGGGGTATATAGCATGAGAAAAAGGAGATATTAAAGGCTTTCACTGCTACTACATGGATCTTGTCACTGTGAGCAGGAATATGAACTTGAGAGAACGGGATGAGTCTTGAGACTAGCAAGGCACATCCCGCCCACCCATCCGCCCTGTCGTCCCGAAGACAGGAAAACCCCGGAAACCTAAACACGGAACCCGGCATCAACCAAGTATCCGAGACAGCAAGGAGGACTGGTTTGTAGCGATTTGTCAGATAAATAAGCTCATGCTTTTTCCTTCGAATGCTTCTACAGTTCCATTGGAGAAGATTTGAGGGAAGAATTTTTGTTTATAAGGGCTTGGAGTAGTTGTTCTAGTTGATTAACGATGTTGTTCGGTAGACTGTCACGAAATTTACTGATGATGTTGATGAGGGAGCAGGTAAGCAGCTCTATGAAGTTATCGTTAGGAGTGAGCATAGAAGTGGTTTCTTCTATGGGGGTAAGCAAGGCACAACCATTGGGTTGAGAGGAGGAAGGAGAATTGATAATATCTCTATGTGCTTGCACATCATAGGACTTACCTAACAGGGTTCTTGAACGGGGCGTATGGTAGACAGTCTTTGTGTAGGACTGAGAACGGAGTTGAGCAGGGGAGCGTGGAGGAGATTGCAAAGAGTATGTGGTTTGTTGAGACAATTGCATTTGCTGTGATGGGGTGAATGGAGAGGAAGTAGAGGAGGTGATGTCAGCATATAAGCACTTAGGATAGGGGAATCTCAGTGCGGCCTCAGAATAGCTAATATTGTCTTGAGACATAACAATTTTAATAGATTTTTGTCGAGCATGTTCTGGGCATTTAACATCAGTCGCCTTGTGTGTCCCTCGACACAAGATGTAAGTCGAGAGATCATCAATAACTGAGCAACTGTCGCCAGGGTGTTCTTGGCACATCTAAAGCAACGAGGCTTTGAGCGGCATTGAGTACGGTTGTGTCCAAAGCGAAAACAATTTCTGCATTGTATAGTTGGTAATTGATATGTGCTAACTGGGAGTGACGTTTCATAACAGAAAACTCTCTCAGGAATTATTTGACCGGTAAAGGTTAAAACTACTGTAGTGGAAGGGATCCAAGTGACAGTCTCTTCCTTCTTAGATTTCACGTGCAAACGACGGGCACCGATTACTTCTCCGCAGCTGGGAGGACTTCTAATTCCAACAAATTCGTCTAAGGTCCAATCTGTTGGGATATCACGGACCACTCCCATACGAGAAACATGAAATTTGGGGATGTCTGCAGCAAATTTGTAAGTGTCCAAAAAATAATGACTTATAAAAGCATTGGCAGCACCCGCTGAAATGAATTCTAAACTGGCCCTGTTTCTCCCCAGTGCCATCTACTACATCCGAAATTTTATTTAGGTGGATGAGTTGCACAAACTTTACAATTCTTATTGAATGTCCTGCAGACAAATCCGGTTCCAAGCGCGTAACATACACAATAAAGGGATCCTTGTCACTTGAACTACATAATACTTTAAAGTCTGATTCAAAACCAGGTTTTAAGTATACTGACTGGTAGGAATCTGATGGTGAGGTATTTTTCTTAGCAGCCGGGCTAGTTATTTCATCACGCTGTCGTTTTCAGTTCTGAGAGGGATTCAATGGGTCAGCACCTCCCCTATCAGGGGGATCACCACCTCCCATTTCCCCCACTTGAAGTGAGGGAAATGGGACGATAACAAATAAACACTTACAGAAGCACACACAGCAGCTAACAAACCACAAACTGACACAAATCTAAGCACTCAAAACAGTATAAATCACAAATTCACAAATAATTCACTAAGCCACGTGTTTTCAGCAACCCGACCAAGCAAAAAAAAAAAAACTCAAGTAAGTCGGAAAAATTCCTGCCCTCTGAGAGTTGATCTTGACGTGCGCTGCCGTTAGAGTTATACGAAGATCGTGGGATTATTTGCATATATATATATATATATATATATATATATATATATATATATATATTTATGTATGTACACCGATTTCTCCGTCAATTGTGGACCGATTTCGAAAATTCTTTTTTTGTTTGAAAGGGTGAGGTGGTCCCATTGTCATTGTAGCGCCGCTGACATACCTACATACAGCGCGTCTCACGTCCGACGGCCGCCGCACGTTGAGTGCGCGTGCACTGAGCGCCCCCGCGGAGCAGGGCCGACGCCAGCGCGCCAGCGAGACTGTTTCTAGAACAACGATCCGTGTCGCCACATCTTCTCGAAGAACGCCGCGCGCCGTTGAATGTTCTAGATGGAAGACCAGCTACTCCGCGTTTAACAACCGGAGAACAATATACAAGGAGATGTTTGTTGCTCAATAAAAGTTAGTTCATCTTAAGCAGTTTACTTTGAAGGACACGCCTTTTATTTCTAAGTACCTCAAGCTTACATAGCTGCTAAATTGGTGACCCCGAGTTTTAAAACGGAACACTTATAAGAAGATTTATTTTTGTGTCGAGCAAGCTATCATGTCTGAAGAGCAACAACCGAAGATCTAGACCGAGATGAGTTACGACGTGAGCGCTGTATCCGTGCAGTCGCGCCTCTTACCTTTTTGGAGAGAAATACCCCGTGCCTGGTTCATCCAATTTGAAGCCGTGATTGACCCATTGAAGACCACAGACGACCAGAAGTTCCGGTATCTACTGCAGCAGCTACAAGCGGTCGACTTACAGCATTTGACCGATATACTTTACAATCCGCCTGCAATTGGGAAATACGAAAAAGTAAAACAACGCCTACTCGAAGCTTACGACAAATCGGATGTCCGAAAAAAAAATCCAAAAACTTATCAGCGGACTAGAGCTGGGAGATCAGAAGCCCTTCCAGCTGTTAAGGAAGATGCGAGAACTCGCAAGCGGCATGATTACAGAAGAAGGTCTCAGAATAGAATGGCTAAATCACCTACCCGCACAAGTTCGAGTCGTATTGTCCGTAAACAAGGAGTCATCTTTAGACACCTTAGCTGCGATGGCAGACAAGATGGTGGAGTATGCAGAGAGTCCCAGCGTCGCCGCAGTCACAGCACCAGCACCATCCTCGTCGTCTACTACATCCACGACACAACTAGAAACTCTGGCAAAGCAGATGGAGAAGCTCACGCTAGAGATCGCTGAGCTACGTCGAGGACGGCCACCACACGGACACCGTCGCCGCTCGTATAATCCTCGTTTTCGATCCCGTTCACGCTCACAGTCAACGCAACGTGGATCTGCACCAAAACCTGGAGTCGCCAACTGGGAATGCCGCTACCATTACCGTTTCGGAGACAAGGCAAAGCGCTGTGAATCGCCATGTTGCAGAAGGAAGAAGACGTCGGAAAACTAGAGCCGACACCGACTGTGGCGGACGTCGCCTTTGTGTACACGACCGCAACACTCACGAACGTTTCCTCGTGGACACAGGCGCAGACATCTCCGTTTTGGCCGCCATTCACAAAGATAAAAAATTTGCAAGTACCTGCAATTTATACGCGGCAAACAATACGCCGATCAAGACCTACGGACAGAAAACTATCAGGCTAAATTTCGGATTACGGCGAGACTTTGTTTGGTCGTTCGTGGTTGCGGACGTCGAAACCTCTATATTGGGAGCAGATAGAGAAAGTTAGTTGACAAGGTTACCGAACTATCTGTCGACGCATTAGAAGTTTCAACAAACACCGAATCAGTTCACATCATAAGCAACAATCAAGTATACTACGACATTTTGAAGCAATATCCTGATGTCCTACGTCCCATGTCGCTGAAGCAACCACCAAGACATGACGTTGTCCACCATATCGAAACTACCGGCCCCCCACTCTACGCTCGCCCCCGCCCGCTGCCCCCGGACAAGCATAAGGCAGCCAAGAAAGAGTTTGACCGCATGTTAGAAATGGGAATCTGCAAGATATAGAAAATAGTTCAATACCTATAGATTACAGGAAAATCTATAAGAAGTCGATGGTCTTAAAACAACATGGTAAATCTCTCAATATTGTGCGTACAAACTAACATTTGTCCATAGTTAAACAAAAAGGATCCAACCCACATTGTGAGTAATGTGGGTTGGATCCTTTTCGTTTATCTATGGAGATTTGTAGTTGGAATGTATGGGAGAACATGTTTTTCAAATACAATGTTAAGTTTTCCTTGGGATAAATTCATCCCAACTACGGAACCCTTCATTGTGCGTGGTCCAACACGCTCATGACAGGTTTTTTGCACCAGTTCACTCAATGTGCCCTCTGTTCGTCGTTTAAGTTGTGTGGTACAAGAAGTGAACAATTTTTGTTTTTAATATAAATGTTCCATTCATATTTTATTTACTGTCCCTACTACATATCTTAAGAATCTCCTGAATTTGCACATAAGTGATTCGACGATCTTCCCGAACTAGTTTTCCACGGCAGACACGGTTTCAGGAGTAGTGACGTCACGCGGCCGTCTTGGATGTGGATCGTCTTCTAAAGTTGCCTCGCTCGAATTGTTTTTACCACCGTTCGACAGTCTTGAGAGATGGTGCAATATCACCCAATATGCGTTCCATCTCTTCGTGGCACTGTTGCCTAGAAAGATCTCGTTGAAAGTTGTAAAAAATTATCACTTGAATTTTGGATCTCGTTGTGAAGCGTTTTATCGCGTGCACTCCAGACAAAAGCGAACCGATAACTGAGTAAAGTTTGTGAATAAATATAATTGTGTAGGTACTACGAGTCTGTGTTTGTATCATGCGTGTCTGAACTTGTTTTAATACCAAACGACAGAAATTATTGAGTGGCCTACGTATCACAGACATATTTTCTTTGTCTATATGCGCCTTATCCATATATATAGGTATTATTGTGGGACGCCATTTTGAAAAATAATCAAAATGGCCACAGATCTTACAAACACAGAAAATGGCGAACCGGGACGAGGCCTAAAATATTCAAACCCCTTTTAAGATCTGTGAAAATGGCGAACCAGGACGAGGCCTAAAAGATTCAAACCCCTTTCTCTTACATTTTATGTACTTAACTGAATACGTATTTATTGCTTACATTATTTAAAAATTCGGATTCCAAATTTTCCACCAAAATTAGGTAAAAAATCATAGTTGTTGAAATTCACTCTGATATACAGAATGAATTTTCCAAGTGGGCGTGGATGGCCAAATCTGAAACTATGAGGAATAGCGAAAAAGCAAAATGAGTCTCGGGCTCGATTATGATGACAACTAAAACTGCATCATGGAATTTTTGTAAAATCAACATCAAGGTTTAATAGGTAGGTAACATAAGTTTAATAAATAAAAACAGTATTTTGTTAAAAATGAGCTCTTTCCTTTAGTTTGCCGTATGTCATTACTTCCTAGAATTCGATCCTTATTAACGACACTATCGAATGGTGTTTTTTTGTTTTTCAAAATCATCGGATTCGATTCCTGGCTAGAAATATTGATTTTTTAAAAATGTAATGATGCAGTTTTAGTTTTCATCAAAATCGAGGCCGAGACTCCTTTGAGTACTTTACGCTATTCCTCATAGTTTCGAATTTGGCCAGCCACGGCTACTTGAAAAATTCACCCTCTATATTTTAACGCGGCGATTGTTTATTTTCAACGCACTGCTTAGCGCCAAGATTTGAATTTCCAACAATGTGTTTTTTGTTGAAGCGCTGGGATGCTCTCTCTGTTGGACTCTCAACGCTCGCTTCAACACCGAGAGTTGAAAATCCAGTGCGCAATAAAAAAATCCGCCGTGCGTACTTGAGATAAATGTGGGTGTGAAAATTTTGATTAGAATGGTTGTATTTTGCATAACCACTTCATAGCTTTTCGCAATTCGCAGATTTTAACTGTTATTGAAGCTGATTCGCACATCAAACTGTCGCACAAAGAAACTTGTCAATGTTATTTGTCTGGCTGGTCATTATTTTTCGATTGATTGTAGAGGACGGATTAATTTTGTTCCTTCCTCCATTCATAGTATTCACTCGGGATTCGAACCTTCGCATGTCTTATGGTCTGTAGATGGCTGTCCTAATTACAAACAAAACATTACAAGACAAATGCAACCATTACAACTGCGTCTACAGAAAACGAAACTTATACAAGTTTATTTTAAAAGCTTTACGTGATCATCAACCAACTGCTAGTTACGAAGCACTAAGATGTGACGTTGTGCAGTCGCAGTGAGCAGACGACGGTGCGCAAATAAAACAACTACATTATGAATATCAAAAGTTTATTATCAACCATACACAATTATTAAACGTTGGCACAGTATTGCAGATAGATAGGTCGGCTGTAGCATGTCATGTATATATCACCTGTATAATATACGTACCTATATGCTAAGCTCTGATTATATAATTATCATTCAAAATTCTCACCAAGTCTAATACTTCTCTAGTGATGTCAATAGGACTAATAAAACGATTTCACAATTGATTGCAGTTGGATAGTGTGGGCAGGGCCATACTCTGCGGTATTGCGTTGGAACCCACTGTAAAAGGTTAAAGTTTCCAATCTTTTCATTTACAGAATTTACCTTTATACATTGCTTTAGTCTTTCAGTAAATAACAGTTTTGTCTCTCGCTTAAATGGACCACATATTAATTATTGTCATTATGCTGTATCCCATTCATAAATTAACATTCGTACATAATACAGTTGTGAGCTATTTATGTATAACTGATGTAGGTATACGAAGCCATCATCCCGCGCTCCATACATATCAATAAAGCATTAAGAGCTTCTCCTTATCGGTAGAATCCATCATTAGATACAGCATAACTTGGAAGACTATTGACTCCCCAAAACCTATAATCATAAAGTTCACGCGATGCGGTTTCATGAGGCAGGAACACCGACCCAACGTCAACTAACTCAGTCTAAGTAAGACTTGAAGCATTCTGCCAAATTCCATAGGAAGTCTTCTTTTAATAATATTAATTTCTAGACTCCTATGGAAAAGCGAATTTTAAATACTTAGTTTAATTGAACGATTAATAAATCAGTGTTGTGACTATAAATATTCTCGTAGAGCTATGATTATGAACACAGTGTTCCATGTTTAGTGTCGGCGGACTCAAATAGTGTCTATCTAGTGCTTGTATCTACCGTCAGTGCAAAAATATCTTCTATCGATTCTTATGAAAATATACCTTGTGTGGATTAAACAACAATATTTGTACCGTGGAGGTCGCGTGAGCGTGAGGCCACAATTGTGTCGCTATCCTAACTATATCGACTACCGTGCATCACTGAATCGAAACAATTATGTATCAAGAAATTTAAAATAAAATTAACAAAATTCAAAACCAAATTCTACAATAATCACTAACTTAATCGTCAAATGAAAGAAATGCGAAATTCAAATTTATATCACACACATCAAGTAAAATAAAACTTAAATAATTTTCAGAAATAATAAAGATTTAAAACACAATAATAATTATCAAGATAAATCAGATACCATAATTATTGCAATTGGAAATTATCATTAAACTAAATCGTAGCGTATCATTATAATTACAATAACAAATTCATTATGACTAGTTCTCCCGTACAGATGGAGTGCATGAATGTGTGAATTAAATTAGAGCGACTACTTAATACTAGGAGATGATAAAGATGAGATTGCTCAGTTAAGAGATCTAAATAATGCTTACGAGTTACCGAAACTAATTGAACTTTATAACGATGCCTTAGTTAAGTGTCAAACTTTAAAACTAATGGAATGAACAGGACGCGCGTGCACTCCTTATCTGGGGGGCACCTCCCGCGGGGGGGGACTTCTGTATTTGGCTTTGATGTGCAAGAAGGGCTTCTTGGAGGAGTTGTCGTCCGCGATGCTGGCCGCCAGCGACAGTCTGATGCTCTCCTCGATGGCAGCCTGCGTCATCGCTCCGTTCACAGAGATGCTTTTGTTCAGTGGTTTGAAGTCGACGGGAGTTGCCAGACTCATACTTCTGGTCTTCTTAGCGTAGCCATTGGTCCCGTTAAAAGTCTTTTTTGGCTCATTGACGGGAGTGGAGGCGAGGCTCTGACTGCGCGTCTTCCTGGCGGCGCCGGCGGTGGTGTCGGTGGGAGTGGTGGCCGTGCTGGCGCTCTTGGTCTTCTTCACCTGGTTGAGTCTGTCGGTACCACAGAACGTCCTCTTGTCGTCCTTCTGCACGTGAGCTAGACTCATGCTGCGAGACTTCTTAGGTGCGTTAGGCAAAGTGTTGGATGTGAGTGATTTTCTATGCTCTACAGGAGGCGTTCTAACAGATCTACCGGTCGGCGTGTTGGGGGTGCTGAAGCTGGAGGGTGCGGACTGCTTCCTGCTGCGCGGGGTGGCGGGGGACTTTGGGGAGCGCCCGTCTACTGAGTCCGCTCGCAGGGGAAGTGTTAAAGCGGACTTCAAGCTTCGAGCAGATGTCGGTTTGAGAGGCGTGGAGGTGCGGCGTGCGTCGGGGAGTGGTGAGCTCTTGCCGCTGCTGGCTTTACTGGAAGCGCGCGTGGAACGGCCACTGCGGAGCTCGACTGGGGAGCTCTTGCCACTGATGGAGGAAGCTTTGCTATCGATAGGCGAGATGGTGCCGGCTACTGAGGACTCCTTGGTGAGTGAGGCGCGACTGCTGGTGGGTGAGAGCGGGGCTTGCGCGGGGGTGGGGGGCGGCGTGTCGGCGAGCGGCACGGGCAGCACGTCGCGCCGGCCCTGCGTCACCAGGCGCACCTGACAGGGCTCGTGGCGTGACAGGAAGTGCTCCAGCGTGTCCCAGCCGCCGCCCACGCGCACCATCATGTGGCGACCCTTCAGCAACTGGAACACAACGTGGAGACATCGGTAAGTGGAGGTGTCAAATTGATTACATTCTAGGTTATGTAGTACCTAAGTATTGTATTTTATTATTAGCATTCAATTCAATTCTAAATTCTTTATTGCATTCCATATGTATGACATAGATGGTATGTCAACGTAAAAGATCAATAAGGACCCTGTCGGGCTCAGCAACATTAGGAGAGAGGAAAGACTATAATGTATTTTACTATCAGGTGCTAGGTCTACTTCCTCTTCGTAATTTTTCCCGAGATTCTGACCTTCCTATATTATGACTTGTGATAAACAGTTCAGTCAACTTACCCTGATGAAGACATTCCTGCCGGCGATGTTGTAGCGGCCCTCGCCGACCTTCTTGACCTTCAGCAGCTTGGAGCACTTGCCGGAGCTGCAGCTGCAGCCGCGCTCCATCAGCCGGGTCACCAACTGCACCTGAAAATAACATAGGAATATTGTTAAGAACTCCTCTCGGGAAAAAATAACTTCTATCTAGCCTCGTTTTTGGGGATGTCTATCCAGAAGACGAAGACTGGAAGACACAGCTGAAGATTTAAATATGATTTATGCGGGAACTCCACAAAGGGAAGCTAATCAGAAATTGGCAACCCGAGTTAGTCCGCCTGACGAGTCTTTATAATTATGGGGCACCGAGCAACCACTGTCGTCTAACTTTCTCAATCAAACTGTGTTCTGTGCGTTTACTGATGTTCAATAATAACATTAGTTAAGAAGCTTGTATATGTATACCCTCTTATCAAGTTCATTGGTAGGTTTGAGCGGCACGTCGGAGTCAGTGCTGGCGACTGTTCCCTCTGATTTGGTGCTCTCCGCGTCGGCGTTGTCCACCGCTAGTTGCACTGCAAATGGCAATCACAACTTATTTTTATTTTAGGCATGTTTAACGAGCGACAATTCTTCAATAAAATGCACTGTTGCACTCTTTAGATTCATGAAACGTAAAATTTAAAATTATACGTGAGTGGTACAATGTGTTAGGAAAATACTTACAGTCGTTGGAGTCTGATGTCTTAGGAGGAACTTCAATAGTAGATCTGCTGAACAAATAAAGGTACTCATTATTTATAGCCAGATCAAACGTTGACAGACTAGAGAAAACATTGAATAATCATTTCACTTTTGGAGTTAGAATCAGTTGTATTGGTGAATTTCAAAGAATTAAGAACTTACTTTTCATCCCGTGGTGGCGGCGAAGAGTCTCTGAATTGCCACGCGGTCGCTGACATAGTGGAATCAAGTCCTGAATCCCGTTCCTCCAGTGCGATCTCCTTCTCCAGCTGCACCAACCCTGGAGGCTCCACGTTGAACTTGGTGGCGAGGCGAGCCACCTCCAGCAGGCACAGGATGACCTGCCGCGGCTGGTTGTGCAGTACTGTGGTACCAGGGATACATAACTTAAGAGGAATCGTTCTATATCTTTCTTGAACTTGTTTGAGAGACGAGCCACAGCCACCTCCAGCGAGCAGTCACGTTACGTGACGACAAGCAAGAAAAGGGTTAAAAATAACAAAGATACGTATTACCTTGATTTATGTACAAAACAAGTCTATGTCTCACCAAGATCATCGCTTTCGAAGAGCAAGTTCTCGTGCACGCCGAGCTCTCTGCAGAAGGTGATGAAGTTCTCTGTGTTGTCCCGCGAGAAAAAGCTGCGGCGCGCCGCGCGCTGCCAGCACCGCCCACGGATCTGAGGCACCGGCTAGAAAGAAGAAAATAATTGAATGGGCAATAAATCTATACTTAATAACCCAACAGTTATGTAGTGGCCACAGCGTATGTATAGGTATAGTCTTTACTAGTGGCCGTTTCAACAAAATAGATCTCGCAGAAGTGTAAAGCCCTTTACTAGATAGGTATAGTTGGCGGCACGAGTCGTGAGCACTAATTCCAAATGAAATGTTGTTGCCGTCGTCAACGGGCTCTTGTATTCTGTTTTCTATCTGTACATAAATAAGTTTGATCTTACATTGTCTCCTCATTGCCCCTGCTTGTGTACGAATCGCCGTAATAGGAAAAAAGATTTGTAAGGTTTAAATGTTGAATTTGTGCTCACGACTCGTGCCGGCTACTATACAAGATATCCACATCGCTGCTCAGGTAGAGTGTCGTCGTAACATTGCTGTTTTCATTTCGGTCTAAAGTGAGCCAAAACATAACAGGACATAAAGTCGGTCCAAAAGAGGGGTGTATTGCTTTTATGAGTATCCATACTTACGCCTACTATGGCGTGGCTAAGTAATAACAGCCGCACGGGTCGATCCATCAGGTTAAGCTACGCTTGCCGGGGTTGGTCCGTGGATGGGTGACCATCTTTACATACCGAGACTCCTCCGTGCCTCGGAAAGCACGTTAAGCCGTTGGTCCCGGCTGTCATTCGTGGATCTTTGACAGTCGTTACGGGTCGTCAGAATCCCGAAAGTCTGACAACCAGTCTTACCAAGGGGTATCGTATTACACATTAACTGGGTTGTGGAGGTCAGATAGGCAGTCGCTCCATGTAAAATACTGGTATTCAGCTGCATCCGGTTAGACTGGAAGCCGACCCCAACATAGTTGGGAAAAGGCTAGGCAGATATATATATATATACTTACGCCTACTATGAGTCCCTGGTCCAGCGCCTCCCGCGCCCGGTCGTGTATGACGGCGGCCAGCTGGCACAGCTCCGCGCCGTTGTCAAGCACATCCAGGAAATTCTCACCGGACAGATACGTTATACCTGGGGACAACAACAGCCGGTCACTTTCTCCAGCTACAATCATGATGGAAATTGTTACTCCTCAACGAATGTTGGATGTAAGCTTCTGTTCTGCAGTTTTGGCTTAGCAGGATAGTAAAGAAAATCTTATCTTTTGGGCCTCCATTTTAGGCTATTGATGAACAGCAAGCAGTCACTAATTGGACCTCTGCAAACATAGAGCCCGACTGAAGTACTACTTGCATCGCCAGCAGAATAGTTGCAAGACATGGTGACTGTGATGGATGAAGGGATGAATATAAATGTGAGTAACATGAAGGTGAAGGAAGAGGATGTATCGGTGTGTAATGTGAAAACAAATGATAAGAGTGTGGAGCAAGTAAGTGAGTTTGTAATATATTTGGAGAGTCTGTTTACAAGGAATGGAAAGATTGATGAACATGTGGAAAGGAGAACAATGCGGGAAATAAAGTGAATGGTGCTATACATTCGATTGCGACCAAACAGTTGACGTCCAAAAAGTCTCGACTCGGCTGTTCACAATGGTGTGCTGGTGCCTACGCTTATGTATGGAAGTGTTGAGTGTGGCAAAAGAAGCATAAATGCTGTGGAAATGGGTTCCTTACGAAGCATGTGTAGTGAGACTATGAACACGACCAATACTACCCACCATCTATGACTATGTGTGGTGTAGCTGTGGAATGATGTGATAAGGCAACAACGGTGCGGTTTAAGAGAAGATGTAGTGACAAAAAACCGGCCAAGTGCGTGTCGGACTACGCACAATAAAGGGTTCCGTAGTTGGGATGAATCCCAAGAACAAACTTAACATTGTAGTTGAAAAACATGTTCTCCATACATTCCAACTGCAATATTGAGAGATTTAGCATGTTGTTTTATGACCCTCGACTTCTTAAAGGTTTTCCTGTAATCTATAGGTATTGAACTATTTTCTGTATTTTCTTTTTCAAAATTTTAGGCTTAGTACTTTCGGAGATAAGGGAGGGGGAGGAATGGTCAATTTTCGTCTATTTTCTTAAATAACTTTAAAATTATTTATTTTAAAATTATAAAAATAAAATACATTCGAGACCTCACAGTAAGCCCTTTCATTTGATATATCACACGGTACAGTATGCAAAACTTTATTTTAAATTTTCTTATTTGCCCCCCAAAGTTGAAAAATTCATTTACATATTTACATTACACGTCCATGTTTGGGTCACAGAAATACATACGTGTACCAAATTTCAACTTCATCGGTCCATTAGATTCGGAGCAAATTGGCTGTGACAGACGGACAGACAGACACACGAGTGATCCTATAAGGGTTCCGTTAGCCCAAAAAATTGAAAAGATGCTTAGATGGTTTGGTCATGTTCAGCGGATGGATGAAAGGCGACTAACAAAACTAAATGGTATTTACTACAAGGCAGTACAAACGCCGGGAAGGGCCGCCATAGGAAGACATATCCCTCACCTTATTGCTGATGGTCTACAGAAGGTCAGCTGCATAGTACTCGCAACCGGCGTGCGTGTATGACCAGATGTACGAACGTAAACGAGGCAAAAGGATTATGTAAGGATTGTAGCAGGTGGCTTTCTGTAATTTTTGTCTAGCACCATGGGAAGAAGGTGGAAGAAGGCGTGAGCTTATGTATGTATGTATGTATCATCATCGTCTTTTTTGGAAAAGCCTAGTGGTGTACAGCGATAGCTAAGTGGGGCGAGCAATAACTTCTAGTGAGTTACGATCGTTATAAAAGATAAGTGCAATCTCGGCATTTAGTAAAGTTACAACTTAATTCTTACACAACTCGTTTAATAAAACTTAGCTGCAATGTAAACCATTGACACACTTAGGTCTTGCTGCTATCCAAGATATCGTGAAACATACGCCGCGTCGTGTCGCCGAGCGAGCCCGACCTACGAGAGACCAGTACACGCTGGTCCTTCATGGCTTCGCGAAATAGCAGCAAAATTTCGAATTCATTCCTACATTAAAACTAATATCCTCTAATGGCCACCTGTAAATACATATAATTATGCTGAACGGACGCATCATACCTACGTCTCTTACTACAACGTTCTTAGATAGCTTTTTCATTTGCTTGTCTGTCAATATTCAGCAAAAGGCATCAACAAAATAAAGTGCTAGATAGATTCATACAGCTCATGTTAAATGCATTTCGCATCATTGTGACATTCGTGAGGCTTGTCACCTAAGTATGTACTCTAGGTGTAATGTAGCAAGTTTACGACTGTGAGTTGCATGACTGCAGAGAGCAGGAGCGCGGGCGTAGCCAATGAACCTAGATTTTACGACAAAGAAAAACTATCTATGCAATCCCTCACGGTATTGAATCAAAACGATGAATAGTAATTAATACTCACATAACAATAGAATGATCATAGCTCTTTAGTATTTGCGGCTTTTCTTTTATTCTTCCAAAGTGTTCAAAAGCGATTAATATTAATTCACAGTAGGTATGTATGTATTCAGAAAATGGAGATCCCACTTTGTAGAATCGTAAACAAAACAGCTAACAAAAACAAACGGCTGTGGCCGACCCGTTACTGATTATATTATATTAACTGACGAGTTTTTAGGCGTGAGTTTATGTGAATGATTTTTAGGGTTCCGTACCCAAAGGGTAAAACGGGACCCTATTACTAAGACTCCGCTGTCCGTCTGTCGGCTGTATCTCATGAACCGTGACAGTTGAAATTTTCAAGATGATGTACCTATTTCTGTTGCCGCTATAACAACAAATACTAAAAAACAGAATAAAATAAATATTTAAGGGGTTCCCATACAACAAACGTGATTTTTTTGCCGTTTTTATAGATACGGAATCCTTCGTGCACGAGTCCGACTCGCACTTGGCCGGTTATTTACTGATCTGGCATTTTCATACTCTCGCATGTCTGCATGCCACGGAGCGTGCCTTGTGCGTGCCTGCTCGCCATTGCGCACGTAAACAATGTGATTTAGATCTACAAATACGTGAAACAACAAATAATTCGGAATTATAAAGCGTAGAGTAATAAAACATTGAATGATGTGCGCAATCCAAGATATAGCCGGCCAAGTGCGAGTCGCACGCGCACACGGAGGGTTCCCTACCACCGTACAATACCTAACACGACATATTATTAAAAAAAAATCTTCACTTTAATAAAACACCTTTCTCGTACTTATATAAATAAAATAAAGTTCACATTTTTACTTTAAGGCGTTCTTCATTGGCTACAAAAAATCAATCTCAAGTCGCATTTCTATAGGTTGTAGAATTATTAATTCTACAAAGTCGGTTCAAAGATTTTTTTACATTAAAAAAGTTCAGGGAAAAAACTATGCAGTTCCTACATCTGATTCAGTTATAAAGTACCTATTACTTTATAACTGAATCAGATGTAGGAACTGCATAGTTTTTTCCCTGAACTTTTTTATGTATTTTGAAATTGGAATTGTAAATTTTTTCATGCTTTCTGACGGATGATGATGATTCAGCACCGGAATTCTCCTATGGAATAATTTTTTTATTTTTTTATTTGCGATGTCTAGGAATTAAATACGCCAAAATTAAATAGTGTCATAGTGTTTCCCTATTAGACTGCGTATTGGTGTCCTGTTATTTTTTTAACTCAGTCTGTAGCTACGGTTCAGGGAGCTCCTGCAAGGAGATCGTCTCATCTCCAGCGACTTGAAAATATCAAGCCAGAATCCTGGCTTTTCCGGCAAGGGAGGACAGCATCCTTGATACTAATTGCTCGGGCTCTGCCAGCTGTGCCGCAGTGGGCCGTATTCAACCAGCTTAAGCGCCTCTCCTCTGCCAAATACGCGACGGTTCAACGACCGTCGAAAACAACAGATAGTTCACTGACTTAACATCTAATACTTTATGCAGCTCTCATACCATCTATACTTATAAGATAAAATCGATGTATTTCCGTCTCGGTCGCCGTCAATGATTCTGCTTTAATGATATTTTTAATCTGAGTCGCGTATTTGTTGGATAAGTTGCATATCCTCTTAGTTTAAACACCCACTCTATAAAATTCGAATTCGATAGGGTAGGTCGTTTAGATTCGTAATACGTGCTGTTTTTTTCTTCCACATTTAAGCATAATCTTATCCGGCCACTGTTACATTGAAATTATCTCCATCTCATTCATCATTTAACAAAGAGGAATCCGGGTTTTTATGATTTTTAGGGATCCATACCTCAAAAGGACAAACGGAACCCTTATAGGATCACTCGTGTGTCTTTTTATCTGTTTGTCTGTCACATCCAATTTGCTCCGAATCTAATGGAACGATTAAGTTGAAATTTGGTATACTTATAAATTTTGGTGACCCAAACACGAAGGTGTGAGGTAAATAAATGAATTTTGAATATGGGGGTCAATTTTAGGGGGCAAACCAGAAAATAAAAAAATAAAAATTTTCAAACTGTACCGCGAGACATACCAAATGAAAGAGCTTACTGTGAAGGTCTCAAATATATTTTTATTATAATTTTAAAATAAACTGTTTTAAAGTTATTTAAGAAAATAGACGAAAATTTATCATTCCCCCTTACCTCCGAAATTAATGAGCCTAAAATTAAAAAAAAAAAATATATAGAAAATAGTTCTATACCTATAGATTACAGGAAAACTTATAAGAAGTCTATGGTCTTAAAATAACATGGTAAATCTCTCAATATTGTGCGTACAAACTTACATTTGCAGTTGGAATGTATGGGAGAACATGTTTTTCAACTACAATGTTAAGTTTGTTCTTGGGATAAATTCATCCCAACTACGGAACCCTTCATAATGCATGATCCGACACGCATTTGCCCGGTTTTTTTTTTAATATTCTTTTTTATAAATCCGTATTATCTTTTTATTTTTTTAACTGAAAAATTATAATATGAGAGTGTTAAAGTGGTGATGGGATTTCTTTTTTCCAACACTACAAGGTTTTTCGTGATTATTTTAATACATTTAAATCAATTTACTATTTTTTTTAGTAGAATATCTAGAGACAGACGGACATGACGAAACTATAAGGAAAGAAAGAAAGAAAAATATTTTATTATAGGGGTTCCTTGTTGACTACGGAACCCTAAAAAGTAAAGATACGGAAGGTTTGCCTGATGCGTTCATACAGAAACACTAACGCCATCTATTAGAACTACTCTTAACTACGAAGTCAGTCGATCGGCGTGGACTGCTCGTAGACGTAACCTTGTAAGAGCGGCGCGTCGTATTTTTCGAGGTATAAAGAAATAGAAAACTTTTATTTTTCAAAAATTATATTTATTGCAGTTTGTTTGTGTAATAAAATGTTCATTGTCTATGCATGTACCTATGTATGGCTATGTATGTATGTTCATCTGTTCCCTCATACATAACAAAAGTCATAACTCCTAAACTACTCCTACTCTGACAAATTAATGAGGTATCGTTGGAAGTGTCATTGTGATCCTTTGGCTTTGCCGTAGTCGGGTGAAAATAAAATAAATTCAGACAAACTGTCTTTCCAACCTAGTTAAATTAATTCGAGAATAAGATTACTTTTTAGCTTTCCGTATCCGAAGGGTGGCAAATGAGGTGTAGCAGGTGTAGCTGATAACTCTGATGAGGATGCCAAAATAGCTAGATCTAGCTATAAAGTTGCTAAAATAGGATCACTGCCCCGCGATCATCGCGTTTCTGTTATCGCGCGATCTCGCGATGGTTGCATCGCTTGCTCGCGCGATGATCGCCTAGTCACGTTGTATTAGGACGATGCCTTAAGTAATAGAATAGGGTTCCGTTTGCCACCCTTCGGATACGGAAAGCTAATAAGTATTCTTATTCTCGGAATAATTTAACTAGGTTGGAAAGACAGGTTGTCTGAATTTATTTTATTTTTACCCGACTACGGCAAAGCCAAAGGATCACAATGACACTTCCAACGATACCTCATTAATTTGTCAGAATACGAGTAGTTTAGGAGTTATGACTTTTGTTATGTATGAGGGAACAGATGAATATACATACATAGCCATACATAGGTACATGCATAGACAATGAAAATTTTGTTACACAAACAAACTGCAATAAATATAGTTTTTGGATAATAAAAGTTTTTTTATTTCTTTTTATCTCGAAAAATACGACGCACCGCTCTGACAACGTTACGTCTACGAGCAGTCCACGCCGATCGACATCGTAGTTAGAGGAGTTCTAATAGATGGCGTTAGTGTTTCTGTATGTACGCATCAGGCAAACGTTCGGACGACCGTATCTTTAGTTTTTATGGTTCCGTAGTCAACAAGGAACCCTTATAGTTTCACCATGTCCGTCTGTCCGTCCATCCACAGCTTAGGTCAGAGACTTAGTACTAAAAAGCTATAATTAGCCATGGTTATACATATTAATCACGCCGACAAATAATCTGTCTAGCCTTTTCTCAACTATGAAGCACGGCTTCCCGTTTAACCGGATACAGCCGACAAAGTGGTAAAATAAATCATGAAAAAAATTTGTTTTTAGGGCAGGTACCTCCTGTACACGTAAAGTGGGGATGTTGTTTTTTTATCGTCTATCCCATGGTGTGGGGTATCGTTGGATAAGCCATTCAAAAATAATAGGGGTCGCTGAAAACTATTTTTAGATTCAGGAATCCGTTTGCGTAAAATTAAGGTTTAAATTGCTAATTTTTGTTAGAGTCAATTGTTACCACCCCCGAAAATTCACAGCAGTAGTTATATAACGTAATTAAAAGGAAAACTATCACAGCAAAGTAGGCTTTACAAGTTTACGAGTAATAGTCGACCAACTTATAAAATGTACATGGAAAAGTAAACATTTTGTACAAATTCCATTGAAAAATTACTTATACAACTACAATGTTAAGTTAGTTTTTGGGATAAATTCATCCCAACTACGGAACACTTCATTGTGCGTGGTCCGACACGCACTTGGCCGGACGAAGTTCTTTAACGCGGCTTGCAACATTTGACTGGTAGAAATCGTCACGTTCAAGTGTCAAAACTTTTTGTTGAAGTGAAAACTTCTCTAAGCGCGTTGAGTGAGTTTTGGTGCTTAGGGGGAAATCTTCTGTCAGCGAGTCCCCAAGATACTATGTTTTTGTTTTAAATCATACGTGAGAAGGAACTTGACTTACTTGACGTGTCCCCCGACCGCACACGTTCTTTTTTATAAATAACGAAATACTGTAGGTCCTCTCTTTCAAGTTATCTAGGTTTTAGGTATTTTGTCAAGAATTGTAAGAGCCTGCACACCACTTTCAATTATTTCCACAAGAAACGTAGGTTCACATCAAAATAAAAAACCGGTCAAGTGCGTGTTGGACCACGCACAATGAAGGGTTCCGTAGTTGGGATGAATTTATCCCAAGAACAAACTTAACATTGTAGTTGAAAAATCTGTTCTCCCATACATTCCAAATGCAAATGTAAGTTTGTACGCACAATATTGAGAGATTTACAATGTTATTTTAAGATCATAGACTTCTTATAGGTTTTCCTGTAATCTATAGGTATAGAAGTACTTTTTGCATTTTTTTTTTTTCAAAATTTTAAGCTCAGTAGTTTCGGAGATAAAGTGGGGAATGGTCAATTTTCGTCTATTTTCTTAAATAACTTTAAAACAGTTTATTTTAAAATTATAAAAAATATATATATATATATTTGAGACCCTCACAGTAAGCCCTTTCATTTGATATATCGCACGGTGCAGTTTGCAAAACTTTTTATTTTATTTTTTTATTGTCCTCAAAATTGACCTCCATATTCAAAATGCATTAATTTACATTACACGTCCGTGTTTGGGTCACCGAAATACATACGTGTACCAAATTTCAACTTAATCGGTCCATTAGATTCGGAGCAAAAAGGCTGTGACAGACGGACAGACATACACATGAGTGATCCTATAAGGGTTCCGTTTTTTTCCTTTTGAGGTACGGAATCCTAAAAACAAAATTCACGGCAAAATAGCCACACCATGTTTATTTGCAAATACTTATATTAAGTGTGCAATTCCAACAATAATTACGAATCGCCTAACCGGGACGGTGAACTTTCACGACGGACATAATGCAGGGATCGCAACCGATCGCATTCTCATGACCCTATCGCTGCAGATCTTGCCGACCGCTGCGGTTCTCTGCTACCCTGGTACCACGGGGGCTTATTAATCGATGACCTTTGGCCCTGTGGCACTGCTTGCAGATTTATTTCATTATCGGGAACAATATTACCGACCTATTGCTTATGGAGGTGGATAAACATTGGGTATTGCCCGACTATACACTTCAATATCAACTGCAAGTTTGCCATATTGGGTAATATCGTTAGGTACATAATACATCAAATTGAATGACGAATAAGTTTCGCCAAATAAGTTTGCTAATTGTATCGGCTGGGGGCAATAGTCTATCTACTCATCATGATAAGGGTGTAAGTGTAAACAGTGGCAACCTTTTAAGGGGTTATTGCACTCATCAATATGAACAACTTTTACTATGGGACCAAATCTGAAATGTAGAAAACATTTATGTTCGCAAAATTCGTCAAAATGTAGGGAACAGCTGATTTTTTTTCGCGATTTCAGGTTTGGTCCCATAGTAAAAGTTGGTCATAATGATGAGTACAATGACCCCTTAAAAGGTTGACACTGTTTACCCTTACACCCATGCAAACCATATCTAGGTGGTAATGCCTTTTGACTGGCCTGTTGGTCTAGTGGTTAGTGGCCCTGACTGCTATGCCGGAGGTCGTGGGTTCGATTCCCACCCAGGACAAATGTTTGTGTGATGAGCATGATCATTTGTTCTGTGTCTGGGTGTAATTTATCTATATATGTATGTATTTAGAAATACCTATATAAGTATGTTTATCAGTTGTCTAGTACTCATAACACAAGCTCTGCTTAGCTTGAGGCTAGACGGCGTTGTGTGATAGTTGTGGAATATTATTATTATTATTATTATTATTTTTTGTTTTTACATTTCTCGGGACCCTGGGGTCCCGGACCTTTGGAAGGCGTACAAGGAGCCGAAGCCAACTCGCAGAGGCCCCTTAAATAATTTTAAATGATAAGGAGGCACCAATTATTATTATTATTATTAATGCACTGACTGAAGCATCGAAATAAGTAGTAGGTATTATACGTAGGTATAAAGAAAATGATTTATCACTTCGTTAGCTGCACGCTTGCTTCTTCAAACTAATTTATATATGAGGGAAAAATAAACCACCGTGTATCCGTGTCTAATTAAAATAACACCTTCAGATCGAATGGTTTTCCGGTCAATTAAATATGATGAAAGGAGAACAAAAACCAGTTTCCTGAAAGTAACTAACATGGCGATGGCAAATAAAATACGAGAGGCCACATTTCTTAGCCAAGTCGACAGTTCAGTCTTAAGAAATATAAATATATTTCAGGTATTTTTCACACAAAAATACATACAGAAAGTGCATTGCAGCAGGAGATGGCAATGTAGTCATTACTATACGCGGCCTGCAATCTGTTGCTGGAAGAATGCAAGCCGACGCAAGGAACCGGCTTTTGGTTTGCCGATAGGTACATGTGTTATACATAACGTGAGCAAAAGGTAAATAATATCGGTGCCATTGTGCGGGACCACCCAGGTACTAGGAGCATAGATTTGCATTGGATATTACTAGGATTTCATAGCGCTGAGATAATCCGCGAGTATTTTTAGTAAAGATTGCACCTCCATGAGGTGCAGATTTTATTAGTATTCTCTACAATTAGGTTGTGAACCATCTTTGCCTCTTGATAAAACATCTTATTAAAAAAACAGGTCAAGTGCGTGTCGGATCACGCACAATGAAGGGTCCCGTAGTTGGAATGAATTTATCCCAAGAACAAACTTAACATTGTAGTTGAAAAACATGGTCTCCCATACATTCCAACTGCAAATATAAGTTTCTACGCACAATATTGAGAGATTTACAATATTATTTTAAGAGATACACACATACACAGACTTCTTATAAGTTTTCCTATAATCTATAGGTATAGATCTATTTTCTGTATTTTTTTTTCAAAGTTTTAGGCTCAGTAGTTTCGAAGATAAGGAGGGGGAATGGTCAAATTTCGTCTATTTTCTTAAATAGCTTTAAAACACTTTATTTTAAAAATATTAAAAAAATGGAGACCCTTACAGTAAACACTTTCATTTGATATGTCACACGGTACAGTTTGCAAAACTTTTTTTTTATATTTTGACCCCCATATTCAAAATTCATTTATTTACGTTACACGTCCGTGTTTGGGTCATAGAAATTCATATGTGTACCAAATTTCAAGTTAATCGGTCCATTATATTAGGAGCAAATAGGCTGCGACAGACGGACAGGCAGCCAGACACGAGTGATCCTATAAGGGTTCCGCTTTTACCCTTTGATGTACGGAACCCTAAAAATCCGCTTAACCCTTATGAACTTAATTAACCGAACCTTACCATTTTTATTTTAGCTACAGCTTCAATTTTGATACCGACATTGTTACTCAGGGACAATCTTAGGCTTTCAGGAAAAAGGCGGATTCCAAGAGATATAACTTCAAGACATGGAATTAAAGACCTGCTGCAATCATGACAGCAGACAGCAATCACCAGACAGCAGCCCCGGCAGCTCTATACACTGCAGATATGAGCTCAGTACCTACGTTTTGTTCAACAGTAATCAGTTACGCTATATCTTCGAACAATTTTTATCGTCTATACGACAACAATAGAGCTTTTTATACTAAGGCGAAGATCAAGATTACGCTCACATCACGTACTCTGTACTCTACGTAGTCATTGAAATGATTTAATTGAAAATCGATTCGATTATAATCGCCATCGATCCAGTGTGGGGCGCGACCACCGAGAGAACGAGATATGCATACACTCAACGCAGCTGATTGGCTATTGTAAAGATGCATCAATGATTGCCACTTCTTTCACTGTTCGATCAAGGACAACCATGCAGGAAGAAAACGTCCACATGTCAGACCTGGGTATCTAACGTTTGCAGATGATACACAGCAGTCGCTCCGAAAAACAGAAAAACTTATCCCCACGTGTAAAGTGACGACAAATTGATACTGAAATATGCGTACATATTTACAGTCAAGCGGTGGATGCCTACAACAGAACATACAATGAGGAGACAGGTGAGTGACAAGGACAATATTTCACACGACGTCACATGACGTTTATATATCAAATCTGCAAAAACTATGGCTCGAACGAAATCTACACTAATTAATGTCAAATTAACGCAAATTATACATATAATCAGTCAAATGAAATTGTTTGCGTTTTACCAATGCAACCATTGACTTATACTATTTTTTGCATGCTACGACTGTAAAAGTTGTTTTTTATTCATAAATACCAGATATTTGTGTAAACGATTGTTCTGATTGTTATCGGCACAATTAATAATTAACTGCAATTAATTTTTATTTTAATAGTTCAATTGAGCGAGCGCGGCGGTACCAGGGGACTCAAATGTAACCGGTCCTCATGAACGCGAGGTTTTTCGCCCGTAATTAGCACGATAATAATCGAAGCGGACAGCGTCTTGCAAAATAAATAAATTTGTGATAAATAACAACGTCGTCGCCACAGACGCAGCAAGGACGCACGTACTTGTAAGTTGTAGCAGAATTAAATGCAATTTTGGCCAGATAATGACAGGACACACACCGAGATGATGAGCAGCAGTTATAAACTACGACATTCATCCACTTTAAGAGTATTCATTCATTTAAACTTGTTATGGCTGTTCATGGTTGTCCTACTGTAATGTCAATAAGTTCTAAAATTGATTGGCAAATAATAGCAAATTGACCTGTTTGTTGGTTTGACTATCTTGGCCAAAGTGATAAACCTTCTGTGAATAATGCTTAAAAGTTTATTCTACCAGCGCAGCGGGGTAACTGTGCGTAACACACTTATCAACGGGGATCAGGTTCATTTGACATTTTAACAACATTGATTGCGTTTCTTACGTTGTTGAGCAGACAAATTCGAACTAATGAAGCAATGGATTAGCAATTTACTTCAAAATTATTCAGATTGTGATTTTTTGAAGCGTGTTACGCCATTAGGGTGCTGACCCACTGGAAAACAAGCAAAAATGTAGGCGAAAAACTGAATATGTATGTATGGGCAATTAGAACTTAAATGTAAAGCTGTGTCCCACTCGTTAGCTTATATAGTTGCAGCATGTCACCGTGATACTGCAGTGAAGGCTTCTTTATTATTACAGGACAGATTTGTATTTTGGCAAAGTATGTGCAAACATGAATTGGACATTGGAAAAAATCTAGAGAGTTCGCTTAACTGTAAAAGATCGTGTATCTTTTACAGTTAAGCGAACTCTCTAGATTTTTTCCGATATTTTAAATTCGTTAAAGTTTTTATTCCATACTACAGGACAATTCAATTAATTATACTTAGGAATTATCGACTTGTCGAGTACCTATGTGCATCGAGTACCTATGTGCGTCGAGTTGCTGAGAAAAACATAATTAAATCCGTTGCCGTCGTCTCGATTTGGTTTTCACTTGATCACACATCCAGACGATATTAAATCGAATCTGTAATGCATTAAACCTTAATGATTAATTTTCGCATTCCAATAACGGTATCGTAAGGATGTCAATGCTGGTGACCAATCGGGCCGGCGATGTACACTGCGCGCGCGCCGATTAACGGGCCGCCAACGGAACTTCGACATTGCAATAATAATAACTCCATAACGTATGGAACTTTGCATGCATACATAGCATAGCGTCACGCCTGTACTCGGGTGAATATTTGACCTTTTAACCGCCGTCATTACCTTCCGCCAAAAGTTGATGAAGGAGAATATCGTTAATGAAATATTTCATCAATTCCCAGAATCTGCTTAAGGACCAGAATCAGGAATTGCTGAAATATTTCATTAAATATATTCTCTTTCATCAACTTTTGGCGGAAGGTAATGACGGGCGGTTAAAAGGTCAAATATTCACCCACTCCTCGAAGGGTTGGGCAGACGTGCACCTATAGCACGCCCACATGTCGCCAGTAAGTCCCATGTAACAGGGGGCGAGCCTATTGCCATCAACCGGGCACATATCCAGACTCCAGGCAGCTACTGAGAAACTCCAGATGGAAACATAATAACACTTCCCGACCTGGGAGTCGAACCCAGGAGCTCATGTTCAGCAGTAGCGCTTGCGAGCACTAGACCAACGAGGCAGGCTTGTCCTCCGTAAAATACAGCGAAACTAAGTAACTATGCGTCCTTCTTTTATAGTAACTATAGCATATTTTACAGTAACTATAGCATATTTTACAGTAACTATGGCATCTTTTACAGTAACTATAGCATCTTTTACAGTAACTATAGAAACTTTTACAGTAACTATAGCAACTTTTACAGTAACTATAGCATCTTTTACAGTAACTATAGCAACTTTTACAGTAACTATAGCATCATTTACAATAACTATAGCATCTTTTACAGTAACTATAGCATCTTTTACAGTAACTATAGCAACTTTTACAGTAACTATAGCATCATTTACAATAACTACAGCATCTTTTACAGTAACTATAGCAACTTTTTGATAGGAACAAATACACAGTAGTGATTCATTTTTCCTGAAATCTATTTTAGTTTATAGAACTAAAGAGAAAAAATACTAAATCCAGGTCTATTTTTATATTACTCCTACAATTTTCATTAAAATTGTTCATAAATGTAGACAGTTCTCTACAAAATAAACAGGAATTATTTCATGTCATTACTTTTTTAGTCCAATCTATAGATTTTTTATAAATAGATTATTGCTTCATATTTTGCAATAAATTACCAGCGTTGTGGCGCGCTTCTCTTTGTTTTCTATGCAGTCCAACAGTGACCGCGATTTTTACGGGAGTATAAACCTTAGGGTAAGGGATTACGCGAGGGATTAAACTTCAGGGACGTGTGTTGAAAGTTATTTTTTTTATAAGTTTAGTACTGAAACCTCGATGGCGGATATGAGAACCTGATAACAATATCAAAAGATATCCATCTTGAAAACACTTTAGAAATTAATTTTGAACACTTTGACTATTTTCAATGATTTCAAATGATCCGTGATCAAGAAAAATGGTTAGTTTGCGGGTACGGTAAAAGCAAATTCTCAATAACTGCATCACATAACAGCAAAATATAACAAAACGCATGATCCATTGACTTACACCAAACGCAAAATAGTTTTTAAATATTCATAACAACGCGTCTAGGCAGAGGCAGTTCATACTGTAGATATGTAGTAGACACCTTAACAGCCTAATATTACATTAGCATTTTACGCACGCCTGGTACTCGGTATACTTTTAAATATACTCGGTATACGTAAATTGCTACCTGCGTAATTAAATTAAACTTGTATCCTAGAAATTCAATTAGTTTTAGTAGCGATAGTAATAACTAAACATTGAAATTATGATTATTAACGACTACCTGTAATTTTATATCCCATGAGTTTTCTACTAGACACATTAGCCAATGTAGTTCGTTCATGTTTAGCAACAACATTCTTCTACAGACACAAAAGACAAAAAAAAATTGATAAAGCTTTTGATTGTGTTGATCACGAATATCACGGTACATTTATGTTTGAGTTACAAAACTGTAACGGGCATTGGCGAGCCTTCGATCTTGTGTTGTAGACATGCCCAGAACCAATCAGAACTGATTAATAATATATTAGAAGGGTTGTATTTAGAGTGGGTATGCCACAGGGTTCAACCCTAGGCTCGGCAATGACAACGAATTAATTACAACAACAAACAACAGGCAACCACACCTGATGGGTGATTGTCTAAATGTTGAGGCATTCATATGTTCCAACACAGTTGTGTGGTCATGTGTCGCCAGCCATAACATCGACCCGCGGCGTCTCCCACCCGAGACGTAACTGATCATGCGTTGCACTAATTACTATTTACTAATCACTTGCCTTACTTATGTTACGGTATCGGTAATGTATGCCCTACATTCGTGACGCTTTTTGTATAAAACCATCCGTCATCGCTTGCACGGACAATTCATGAGTACAATGAAGCATAAAACAAACAATGTGCAAATCAATACATCTTTTGCTTACGTGCTAATGAGGAAGCTATCTGTGTGTTATAAAGTTCATATTGCTTTGATTGGGGAAGTAATAGTGATGATCTTCTGACAGACAAGTAATTGAGAAGACGTGTATTGAACGTAATGGCTGTCTCGTGCGTGTCATGTTGTATGCTATTACGAACATTATCGTAAATTATATCGTTAGTACGTAGGGTAAGAGTTTTCCCAAATAGATGATAATTTGCTGTAACATAATGGAAGTGGTCGGAAAGTCGTAGTTTCCAGTTGTGGGGACCACCCGACGAGCTCGCCAGTTACAAAGTATCGTAAAAAAAAAACATGGTGATTAACACAATATAGAAAGGCAGTAGTGGCGTCCGCTTGAGGAACCACATTTAATAACGATCAATACAAATCGTCTTGCAAATGAATTTTTTATGACAAGACAAGAGTAACTACCATAAGGAGCACTATGTTTTATAGCCGCCATGAAGATAACTATCAAGGAAAATCTGCAGGAAATAATACATTACAAACGAATACTTCAATGCATTAGCCAGGATTGCCTTACCATACAATGCACAGGATTTCAGTGTTCAGCAAATATGATGAAAATGACTGCTTTGAATAATTATGACTAAAGAAACAGCGACGTTAAGTCAGAAAATCAAATAAAGCACCAAACTCAGAATAATTTAAAAAGAAGCTTGAATTGCATTGTCTCCCTTGAATCTAATTTGTATTTTTCGCTTCAAGAAGAATGGGTATATCTGATATGAATGTTAGAAACACGATTGCGCCACCTAGGAGTGAGTGTCGTCGTAAATCTGCGCGTTTTTCTTCGCACGTGTGTGTCTGCTCGTGACTCGCTTCGCCTGCCATGTAGGCGGCGTGAAGTGTCCACCCATCTCGCAAAACTACTCCACGTTAAACATGCGGCCCCTAGGCCACCTAGGACTAGTAGAACCGAAACATTTACTATGCCAACATAAATCAATCTAAAAGCAGAATTCAGTAGAATCATTCAGTATATTTGAAAATTTAAAAACTAAAAATTAACTTCGAAGCCTAATAAGAATTTCAACTAGAGATTGTAGCACTGAAATGCGCAGAAGTAGTTTTATGTTTCATCAAGTTGCACTGCAACGTGCAGTTATTGTAGACAAACTTAAATAAATAGTATTTTATTACTTTTGCATTGGGAGACCGAGGAGTTCTAAAACGAAACATTTTATCATAATTGGTTATGTTAAAATGTTTCGTTAAGGTTAAGAGGTTAAGGAGAATTATTCACAAACATTTTATTAGTAAACGCCTGTATGCTATTAATCTGCTACGGTAGTAAAAAAATAATAGATATTTCTACATAAACAGCAGGTTTATTTACGTTGATTCCATATCCACCTCCACCTACATCGCCACCATCACCTACATCGAAGTGTGAATTTGTCATGTACAGTAAAGTTAAGCTGCTAATTATCAGCACATCTTATAACGTTGTCCGGTGGCTGCCCACACGGCGCGGGCGCACACGGCTCGTCGGCAACTATACAAAAAACCCGCGCGAGCATATATGGCAGCGATGATACAATCACTTGTCGTACAAATTGTGCTTTATTATTACGATTCCTTAGCCATGTGTAATACTACAAATATATTTTAAGAATTTGGAGTGGACTTAATCGCATTTTGATTTAATTTTATTGATATTACCTTTTATTAATTTGCAAAACATTATTTTGAACTCCTAAAGTCACCTTTGTTGAAAGATTAGAATAACAAATGGCAAGAATAGATGTATGGTCTATGGGTATATATACATGTATGGCGTGCTTCTAAATATAGAACTTAATAATATGTAACTACAACGTATACCCTCGATTCAGAACTTGTTGGTTAACTTGTACCGAGAGTACATGTAATTATGACTTTGACGGTAACATCCGCTGAGCTAAGGAACATCCAGTACAGAATAACTAAATAATCTAAAAGTAGTAAAAGTTATCTTTGACTAATTTTGATTTGCAATATTTTTTTGGAAACTCACATGGCATTTGCAAGTCGGAGAAACTCGTAAAATTGCAATGTTTCACGGCGCTCGCTCCGCATTATATAACTTATACAACGTTATTGTTCACTGCATACCAACAAGCCGCTGGGGTTTGTATAAACACTGTTTCTTTTCGTCAAGTTGTCTACTTGTTTACCCGTTTCCTATTCTGATAGTGACAACTACTGTCAAGTTATTTGAATGGCGATAGTTTCCTTGTTATCACTCGCGTCAGTTTCACTGCAACACTTAGTGCGACTTACCTATTGTTTTATTAATCCAGTCGGCCAGGTCCTCCTGCAGTGGGAACAGCTGTCTCGCCTGCGAGTACAGTATTTTCTCTCTGTAGAAGTCCTCGTCTTCGGAGCACGGCGTCTGCGCCGCCAGCGCACAGTCCGCGCGTTCGAAGCTGCTGCTCATCTTCCTATTTACTACGATATCTCCATGACCGATATGGCGTTCCTCTTCTTCCTTCCCCCCTTCGAACGAGCTCCGGATGTACTCGAAGGCATTGGTCCTCTCAAAGGCATTGAAAATTCTATCAAAGTTGCCGCTCAATGGCCTATCGAAGCTCTTGGGCTCCACGGAAGTCGGCGAGGTAACCGGCCCCCACGACGTGCGGCTCCCGATGGCAGTCGGACCGCAGCGGTAATATGCCATTGTCAAGGCTTCCCTGCAACAAGGACAATACAACAGTGAACATCGATTCAGTTTCAGATAAGACGCAACCAATGCATCTACTTCCAACTGAACAAAAAACAACTTGAAATATAAACGGGTAATGACAAGTAAACATGAACACATTAACTGTAGCGAGGGATATTATTCTTAACGATCACGCCGCATAAACGGCCTTTTCAACAAATATGAACTGGATAGTAAAATAAGTTTAAAGAGAACATTTGGCAACCAATTTTCTACACGAGACTAATTTGCATGTCTGACAAGGGCTGTGTTCGGTAAAAACTAACTAATGATGAGGCGAAGGTCGCAGGCGCTCTGACAGACACTAATTAAGACACAAAGTGATCGCTGACACAGAGATATGAACACTGACAGCTGGTAATTTACTGACAGGTTTAGGTGAATTCGTTAAAGTAATAACAATGATTTTGTTTTGATTGGATGCGCCCACTTAATCCGGAAATTCTTATAATTGTTGTACATTAACTACACACGAGATCATAAACTTGGTTTCGTAAAGAAAATAACAGCCAGGGTGAGCAATATTCAAAAATAACAGCCAGGGTGAGCAATATTCAAAAATAACAGCCAGGGTGAGCAATATTCAAAAATAACAGCCAGTGAGAGCAATATTAAAAATGTGATTTCAGTCACTTTTGATTTACGCAAAATTGCTTGCTATCACCGGTTGCTTGGTATCACAGGTTTGTTAACAAAGAAGTCAAACAATGACACTGTTGAATGTTTATGTTCGTTATTACGCTGAATCATACTGTCACTACCACGTTACTACACAACTAAACCTTCTCCTTCATGGGACTTCTAGTTTTAAGACTTGAGTTCTCACGACCGTAGCGATGGCGCCGAAGTTGGGTGGATCGTCGGCAAAAAGACAAAAGGCGGGAGTCGCGGGTAGATCACACGGTGCCCAGACTGCCATATATGTGCCAGTCGTGAGGCGAGTACCAAGGTACGTGACGCGAATGGGTCCCTACAATATTCGGTATTGTTTTAGTTTGAGTTACGATTCCGCCGCTACTAGGACTGGATGGCGACCAAGCGATTCATAACTTTTGGTCAATATATTTTTACGACACAGAAATCCTCCACCGAAGGTTGCCTAAACCGTTTGGAGCATGTCGCCGGAATTCATAAAGCCTTAAAGGGAAGGGCATACACGCTGTGACATAGATGCCAATGATCATACCTCATAGAACATATTATTTTAACATTTCGTAATAACTATAAATTATTCCTTCCGTTCCTATTCGCATCGGCGGCGATATTAAACTGCCTTTAAAGTACAATAAGTGTCACATGCTGCAGCATGCGCTAGTTATGGAAGGAAGCCCGTAAGCTGGATCTACACGAACAGGAAAATGAACACAAACGTGACCCATTTTTATAGTACTTCATGCTCTGTGAAAATGATTTCGTGTAGTTCAATGAGTTAGAAGTTCGTGTCGCTCGTGTGCAACTGGGTTCATATCGTGTGTCGTGGTCCGCGGCTTCCATTGTGCGCGGTGGTCCTTGTATACGCGTGATCACGTCCTGGGAGAGCGGATTGGACATGTTGTTCACCGTGAGCTATTGTCCAAAATATTAATAAAATGAAGCAGAAAGTCGAGGTAAAGAATCCGATATTGAGCATTAATATTATAATATATTATAGTAGAAAAGCAACGTTTAATAGCAACATTATCCTTGCTAGAGGAATACAAAAATAAATAGATGAGCGTTTATGTACCGAATCTAGTTAAACTGAATGGAACAACAGTCTATCACTAACACGCAACAATAAAATAATACCGGTCAAGAGCGAGTCGGACTCACGCACCGAGGGTTCCATACCATCCTACTTATCCTACTTCCTATCCTACTAATATTATAAATGTGAAAGTTCGTGAGGATGGATGGATGTTTGTTCCTCTTTCACGAAAAAACTACTGAACGGGTATTTATGAAATTTGGCATCCAGATAGTTTATAACCTGGATTAACACATAGGATACTTTTTATCCCGATATTCTTCGGTTCGAGACTTACGCGGGTGAAACCGCGGGGCGCTGCAAGTCATACATAAAAAAAGTGTGCTATTTACAGACATCGTTTTATTTTTCCTGTAATCTTTACATAAACTTCTATCACACATAATAATTTCAAATTTTTCTCTATGCAACCTTCAGAGATAAGGGGCGAGGGGGGCGGGGTATTTTTATTTACATTTTTCATCAAAACTCAAAAACTTTGCGGCCTAAAAAAAAAAAAAATGTTTGAGAAGGTGCAAACAGCGCTCTTTCATATGATACCCCACATGCCACTTCGAATTTTTAAAAAACCCTTTCAGTCCCTGCTGAAAAAAAAAATCATTCTTATTTGAAAATAGTTGGGGAAACGTCATCTAAAACTATTCCAAAATTCAAGTTGATAGCATTAGTAGTTCTTCAGATATCTAGCTGTGACACACAGTCAGACAGACTGAGTCCCACCACAAGGGTTCCTTATTACCATTTTGGTACGGAACCCTAATAACATTACCAACAATAGTTTAAACTTATTCAAATGACGTTTTCCCATGAATTTTCCCCATGACAGTTAATTTATGTGAATGGGAGCAATTGGGACGAGCCGGTACCGCGCCCGTCCGTACCGTCCCAACGGCGATGCGACACGGAAACCACGGGAAAATCGATTCCGACGAATTGGGCCAATATTTTGCATGTGATTACTTTATTTCTATTTCAAACGGTACCCTTTTCCAAAAACTTAGAGTACAGTTTTCATTGTTTCTTCTTTTGATGGAACATAGCACGCGAGCCCGGGTGCAGGTGACCTGCCGTTCTCTTCAGGAAAACGTGATTTTATAACGAAAAGTTTGGTCGAAGCACACTCTTATAATATGTAAAAATGTAGGGGAAGTTTCGATTCAGACGACTTTGTTGGCCGTTTTTCTCACATGAATATGTAAGTAGGTACCTAAATAGAAGATAAAAACTGAATGTATTAAGAAAAGAAACTGAAAGCTTCGTTCTTTGTGTCATCAATACAGTGGAAAACCATAAAATGTATCTTTGTTTTAACAACTTTGCCCTTTAGTTTGAAACAACAACATTTATTGTAAAGGTCTACTCACACTACGTTGTCAGTAGTTGACGAAATGAACGCGAGCCTTGCTACGCAGTAACAGTAGTGAGCCCGGCATCAATCAACATAAAGTGGTCGGACCTATGTTGTGCTGCCCACGCGCACCGGGCCTACGATGCAGGGCTTATAGGGCTGCCCGATCTGAAGAATTTATTTTAGGAATCAACTCTAACGATTAACATGAGATGTTCATGGAATAAGAGCAATAGAATGCTCATGATCTTTATGTTACTTCTCCAAATGTGGGCCTGTGTCTGTCGGTCTGCCTGCTTCTCTTTCAGCTATAGCCCAACACTGTAGTTAATTTCAACTTAAGTCTCAACACAAAATATTATGAATCTCCAACTCTACAGCTGCCAGCTGCCAGCCCTACACCGTATAGGTCAAGTTGAGCGGGCCGGTCGCGTCGTTCAAGAAAATCGTCCATTTACGCAAATTACACGCCGACTCGAAGGTCTGCACTCCCGGCAGCTTTTTCATTACGACGCTCTTGAGCCCGTTTACACAGTTCGTTTGTGCGAAAAATGTGTAGACGTTCACTTGCAGATGGGAAAGGATGAGCAACCATATAATGACAAAGTTACGGCAATTTGTTGATATCTTATTACTGAAGCAAGTTCAGAGGAGTCGTTATTAAATGTATTGTGTTGATCCGAGAAATTGAAGAGGTCGAGATAAATTGCACATTATTACGAGTAGTCTGACCAACAGCTCAAATACTTAACGACCAATTCAACTTTGAAAAGGAAGAATCAATCTGATTGAATAATGCGAAAAAGAATTTGTATATAAGTGACTAGCTAGGGCAACAGGAATATTGGAGACATCTCTCAGTGAGTAGTGGTCGTCGAGCGGCGGTGCGTTGACTCCTGTGCGCTCCTTAATTGGATAATCACATTCAGTCCCGCTCAGAGCCGAGTTACCAATGCAACTCGCACATTGTCCGCATTGCATTCATTCTTGCACATCTAAGATTTCAGGGCGATAGTGTCTCTCTTTACGTTTAAGTATTTAACTTTCATTTGATTAGCCGGTTGTCTAGTAGTTTTTCGTCTCTTCGTATTTAACTGCTTTTTAGGAAAGTAGGACATTCCGTTTGTACTCTATTTTGCATGAAGTTTTCACTATTTCAGTTTTTTTAAGCAAAAACATTTGTTTGTTTTCGAGTGACTTTGCAGTCAAAACAAATCCTGGATCGAGCAAAAAGTGCATAATCGGTAGTGCAATAGTAGTGCATCGCGGTTGCGAGCTGACGGTATCGTATTTCGTGTTACAGCTCCATTGTGAGCGGACCCATATGGACTCGGTGACCGCACGGCACTCCCTGGTGGAGTCGATAGTCTTCCGAGATTACGAATGTCTGTTACTTGCAGTTCAGATATGGAGATAACGGCAATATTTATTTATGGACTTTGATAGTTCGTACTTACAAAAGGAATGAGCCTACATGAGTCGCAAACTACATAACCAAAATAATAAAATGACACAGATTTCTTAAGGTAGGTAAACTAAGTGAAAACTGAGAAGAACGAAAGAGCTCGGACAGTAGTAATTATAGCTGATAGCTGGATCTTATCCCCCGATTTGCAACAATTTGAAAATGTTAAACATGCTTGTACTAAGCGGGTACAAGCCGCTCGGCATGCCTGAGGACTGGTCGTCTGCGATAGCCGCGCATGAGCTATCTGCCGCGTGTCATCGACCCGGGAAGGGACGGCTATCGACGCGGACTCATGTCAAGAGATCGCAGATACTTCAATTGATCCTGTCGCATTTAGAAAGCATTGCCAAGGAAAACGGTACTTATGGTTAGTTGTACTGGATTATGCCCGATGAGTCAGCTTTTTGTATTCCTCTGGGAACTCCTTGGTCTGTAGGAATGCGTTTATGCTTACGCGGATTCAACTCAAAGAAACACCTGACGCGAGCAGTTTCGTATGAAGAACGTAAAACAAAATGTTTTTCGCATTCGGAAGACACTGAATCAGCAGCTGAGTTGGGCTCAATCCTAAAAGGTCTGCTTTTACGAAAGGTGCAGTAATTCTCGATTGCTACGAGTAAGTGATGCAGGAATGTACAACTGGTCACCCCTTCAACTACATGTTCACAAGATTGCAGGCAGCACTCAGTGTTGTAATCTTATCTCCACCTCGGTAACTAAATTTTTTTACTTAACTTATTTTTTTTTCGTGATTTCAGGTTTGGTCCCGTAGTAAAAGTTGTTTGTTTTCTTGTTGTATCTGTCACTAATTAAGGTGTTAAAATTAACTTTAAAAACTTTAAGAAGTGCTTTAGATTTTAACCATCGAAATGAATAACTTCTTTGAAATTACGAAAAAAAAAATCAGCTGTTCCATACTAAAGATGACCTCATGTGGTGCATGAGATCTGTGAATGTTTAATTCTTCTAATAGACTTTTGTTCAAACGAGAAATTACTCAATAGTAAGGTATGCATGGGTACTTTTAGTATTATTTAATGTGAACTTAGTTACAAAAGTATTTGGTCATTGTCTGTGGGTGGATCCTGTCGGGCACAACAAAGCAGTGGCGCAGCTAGAAATATTGTTAGAGGGAAGCCGAAGAAAAATTGTTCAGTTCACATAAACTCTAGATAACAAAAAAATGAATTAACTCTAAAAAATAAAGTCATTCCTTTACTTTTCTTAATTTAACACTATCTATGGTCAAGTATGACCAAAGAGACGCTATGACTACACAAACAGTTATTATATTTTTTTTTACAGAAATAAAACTGTAATAATGATTATAATTGACACAAATCACGCAAAAACACATTCCAGCTGTAATAAGTACCTACGTAGATTACTAAATCTACGTAGGTACTTATTACAGCTGGATAAATATAATAAATATAATCTACTAAGATTATATTTATTTTTAGTAGATTTAATTTAGTAGATTTTAAAAGTGTGTTTAATGTAATTATCTAATCAAATGCAAAAAAAATAAAAACAAATAAATTATTCGCTAACGGCCCAAAATAATGGAGGAGAGAATGAAATGGTATAATATACCTAGTGGACGTAACTCCACGAACAGAAATCGATTGATTGATAGAAGATATATTGTAAAAAATCTCCCAAAGTTTATACTTACCAAATTTATAAGTATAAACTTTGGGAGATTTTTTAGGGTTCCGTACCTCAAAAGGAAAAAACTGAACCCTTATAGGATCACTGTGAGAAAATGGAAATGTAAACTTTACAAAAAACGTATTGCATTTCATTTCATCATAACACACAACAGTCCAAACTCGAGAACTGTGAGTAAACCGCAGAGTTAACCGACTCCGCCTGTCGAAAGCGAGTATATATGTCTTGCGGTAAAGGCGCCTAGAAACCGAGTGCGGTACTGCGCGGCATATCGCTAAGATGCGGTAACTCTGACACCGATACCTGAACATTGTGAAATCGAATTAGTTTCCGCACGTTTTCCATTAAAAACACCATCATTTCATGGTATCCTGGTATTTGGCAGCAACTTAATAAATTATAAACCATCAGTAAGAAAAAAAACCGGTCAAGAGCGTGTCGGACCACGCACAATGAAGGGTTCCGTAGTTGCGATGAATTTATCCCAAGAACAAACTTAACATTGTAGTTGAAAAACATGTTCTTCCATACATTCGAACTACAAGTTTGTACGCACAATATTGAGAGATTTACCAAGTTGTTTTAAGACCATCGACTTCTTATAGGTTTTCCTGTAATCTGGGAACAAAGTAGACTATAAATCTAATTTTAAAACTAATGCAGTAGGAGTACCCCAAGGCAGCGTGGTGGGATCATTTTTATTTCTGCTATATATTAATGACCTTCCCAATGCAACACGCCATGAAACGATCTTGTTTGCTGACGATACAACACTAATAATAAAATGTAAAGACAAAAATAAATTGGAACTGGAAGTTAATGAAGCAATCAAAGACATAATAATTAGGCTTAATAACAATAATTTAAAAATCAATCTAAATAAAACAAAAATAATGAATTTTCAAACTTATAAATCAAACCTTCAGAGTCTTAATATACATTATGAAGACAGTATCCTAGAACAAGTAGTAAACACAAAATTCTTAGGCATAATAGTGGATCAAAACTGTAACTGGAAGTCACACATCAATTACGTATGCGATAAGCTAGACAAATTCGTATACGCAATAAAACGTCTACGATCAACAGTGTCCGTAGATGCAGCAGTCACTGCATATCACGGATACGTATCGTCTGTGCTGTCATATGGTCTGATACTATGGGGCAATTCAGTTGAAATTTTAAGGGCATTTCGGGTACAAAAAAAGTGCGTTAGGGCAATAGCTGGCGTCTGGTTCTTGGACAGTTGTAAACCTCTATTTAAAAAACTTCACATTTTACCCTTACCATGCATGTACATCAAAGAACTATGTATGCTAGTAAAACAATATCCGGACTATTTTCGCATGCAATCTGAAGTGAGCCACAAAACGGCTTCTGCTAGAAATAAATATAAATATGAATTAAATGTACCTCAATGTAGATTGCAAATATTTAGAAAGAATGTATATGTAAATGCCATTCAGGTGTATAACAAGTTACCCAACTCATTTAAGGAACTTCCCATACTTATGTTCAAGAAAAAGCTGACAAGTTGGTTACTAGAAAATTGCTTTTATGACAATGGCGAATATATGGAATATTGTAAAAATCTAAGATGACAAATACTTAATTTTGACATTGATTTTAAAGTAACGAACACTTAATTTATAATAATATTAATTCAAATTGGACTTACTGTAAAACACAAATCTTAAAATTTACTGTAATTATAATATTTGTCACATTATTTATTGACACATTTGAATATTTGTACACCCTATGTTGTGGTAGAATGTATAGAACTTAAAAAATATTAACACCATACGATGTAAAACTACATTCTTACAAATAAATTAATTCTAATTCTAATTCTATAGGTATTGAACTATTTTCTGTATTTTTTTCTAAATTTTAGGCTCAGTACTTTCGGAGATAAGGGGGGAATGGTCAATTTTCGTCTATTTTCTTAAATAACTTTAAAATAGTTTATTTTAAAATTATAAAAAAAAATACATTTGAGACTCTCTCAGTAAGCCTTTTCATTTGATATGTCACACGGTACAGTTTGCAAAACTTTTTTTTTTTAATTTTCTTATTTGCCCCCCAAAGTTGACCCCCATATTCAAAATTTATTTATTTACGTTACCCGTCCGTGTTTGGGTTACAGAAATACATACGTGTACCAAATTTCAACTTAATCGGTCCCTTAGACTCGGAGCAAATTGGCTGTGACAGATGGAGAGACAGACAGACAGACACACGAGTGATCCTATAAGGGTTCAGTTTTTTCCTTTTGAGGTACGGAACCCTAAAAAATCTCCCAAAGTTTATACTTACCAAATTTATAAGTATAAACTTTGGGAGATTTTTTAGGGTTCCGTACCTCAAAAGGAAAAAACTGAACCCTTATAGGATCACTCGTGTGTCTGTCTGTCTGTCTCTCCATCTGTCACAGCCAATTTGCTCCGAGTCTAAGGGACCGATTAAGTTGAAATTTGGTACACGTATGTATTTCTGTAACCCAAACACGGACGGGTAACGTAAATAAATAAATTTTGAATATGGGGGTCAACTTTGGGGGGCAAATAAGAAAATTAAAAAAAAAAAGTTTTGCAAACTGTACCGTGTGACATATCAAATGAAAAGGCTTACTGAGAGAGTCTCAAATGTATTTTTTTTTATAATTTTAAAATAAACTATTTTAAAGTTATTTAAGAAAATAGACGAAAATTGACCATTCCCCCCTTATCTCCGAAAGTACTGAGCCTAAAATTTAGAAAAAAATACAGAAAATAGTTCAATACCTATAGAATTAGAATTAGAATTAATTTATTTGTAAGAATGTAGTTTTACATCGTATGGTGTTAATATTTTTTAAGTTCTATACATTCTACCACAACATAGGGTGTACAAATATTCAAATGTGTCAATAAATAATGTGACAAATATTATAATTACAGTAAATTTTAAGATTTGTGTTTTACAGTAAGTCCAATTTGAATTAATATTATTATAAATTAAGTGTTCGTTACTTTAAAATCAATGTCAAAATTAAGTATTTGTCATCTTAGATTTTTACAATATTCCATATATTCGCCATTGTCATAAAAGCAATTTTCTAGTAACCAACTTGTCAGCTTTTTCTTGAACATAAGTATGGGAAGTTCCTTAAATGAGTTGGGTAACTTGTTATACACCTGAATGGCATTTACATATACATTCTTTCTAAATATTTGCAATCTACATTGAGGTACATTTAATTCATATTTATATTTATTTCTAGCAGAAGCCGTTTTGTGGCTCACTTCAGATTGCATGCGAAAATAGTCCGGATATTGTTTTACTAGCATACATAGTTCTTTGATGTACATGCATGGTAAGGGTAAAATGTGAAGTTTTTTAAATAGAGGTTTACAACTGTCCAAGAACCAGACGCCAGCTATTGCCCTAACGCACTTTTTTTGTACCCGAAATGCCCTTAAAATTTCAACTGAATTGCCCCATAGTATCAGACCATATGACAGCACAGACGATACGTATCCGTGATATGCAGTGACTGCTGCATCTACGGACACTGTTGATCGTAGACGTTTTATTGCGTATACGAATTTGTCTAGCTTATCGCATACGTAATTGATGTGTGACTTCCAGTTACAGTTTTGATCCACTATTATGCCTAAGAATTTTGTGTTTACTACTTGTTCTAGGATACTGTCTTCATAATGTATATTAAGACTCTGAAGGTTTGATTTATAAGTTTGAAAATTCATTATTTTTGTTTTATTTAGATTGATTTTTAAATTATTGTTATTAAGCCTAATTATTATGTCTTTGATTGCTTCATTAACTTCCAGTTCCAATTTATTTTTGTCTTTACATTTTATTATTAGTGTTGTATCGTCAGCAAACAAGATCGTTTCATGGCGTGTTGCATTGGGAAGGTCATTAATATATAGCAGAAATAAAAATGATCCCACCACGCTGCCTTGGGGTACTCCTACTGCATTAGTTTTAAAATTAGATTTATAGTCTACTTTGTTCCCAGATTACAGGAAAACCTATAAGAAGTCGATGGTCTTAAAACAACTTGGTAAATCTCTCAATATTGTGCGTACAAACTTGTAGTTCGAATGTATGGAAGAACATGTTTTTCAACTACAATGTTAAGTTTGTTCTTGGGATAAATTCATCGCAACTACGGAACCCTTCATTGTGCGTGGTCCGACACGCTCTTGACCGGTTTTTTTTCTTACTGATGGTTTATAATTTATTAAGTTGCTGCCAAATACCAGGATACCATGAAATGATGGTGTTTTTAATGGAAAACGTGCGGAAACTAATTCGATTTCACAATGTTCAGGTATCGGTGTCAGAGTTACCGCATCTTAGCGATATGCCGCGCAGTACCGCACTCGGTTTCTAGGCGCCTTTACCGCAAGACATATATACTCGCTTTCGACAGGCGGAGTCGGTTAACTCTGCGGTTTACTCACAGTTCTCGAGTTTGGACTGTTGTGTGTTATGATGAAATGAAATGCAATACGTTTTTTGTAAAGTTTACATTTCCATTTTCTCACATCCTAAGTGATCTTGAAGAATTCCGCCAGTCTTCTTTAGTTCCAAAATATCTATTTTCGTGTCTGCATTCAATTTCACATCGCAGGATGTTCAAGTCATTCACGCGTGTCAGCGTGACTAGACTCGGGCATCATTTTAACCCAATCCGAGTGGCTCTCTCTCTCGAACTCTCAAATTCCGCACATTTGCTGGCATTGCGGTGAAGCGAGCGATCTTTCACGTTCGTCCACTCGACGTTGACCTGGCGGAACAGCGCTGACCACGTCTGTGAAGGTCAACACACCACAATATAAATATGGATTGATGAACACAATATTTATATTGTGCTTATGCTAATTTGTAAGCCAGTGTACACATACTGAAGGTGGGACATACTGGATGCAACGCGTTTGTCTACGTGTAGAAGATGGGGGCGCTTTCTTCTACAAGCTACAACTACAGAAAGCTCCACCGCATGCACATTGATTGTACAGACAGCTCCACCGCATGCACATTGATTGTACAGACAGCTCCACCGCATGCACATTGGTTGTACAGACAGCTCCACCGCATGCACATTGATTGTACAGACAGCTCCACCGCATGCACATTGTACAGACAGCTCCACCGCATGCACATTGATTGTACAGACAGCTCCACCGCATGCACATTGATTGTACAGACAGCTCCGCCGCATGCACATTGGTTGTTCAGACAGCTCCACCGCATGCACATTGGTTGTTCAGACAGCTCCACCGCATGCACATTGGTTGTACAGACAGCTCCACCGCATGCCCATTGATTGTACAGACAGCTTCACCGCATGCACATTGTACAAACAGCTCCACCGCATGCACATTGATTGTACAGACAGCTCCACCGCATGCACATTGGCTGTACAGACAGCTCCACCGCATGCACATTGGTTGTACAGACAGCTCCACCGCATGCACATTGATTGTACAGACAGCTCCACCGCATGCACATTGGCTGTACAGACAGCTCCACCGCATGCACATTGGTTGTACAGACAGCTCCACCGCATGCACATTGGTTGTACAGACAGCTCCACCGCATGCACATTGATTACGAAAGCATTGGTTGTACAACCTGTGTTGTACTGCATATAGTGAAGAACCTCGATATTAATTTGTAATTTTTCAACATAACCCAATTGCATCGCTTGGCAAACTCATTTTTTTATTATCACAGTGTGTTCATCTGCACAGAAGATTAAAAATGGTCGGAAGCTTGCACTGGTCCAGCAAGACAATATTTTTACGACTACATTATTATTCCACCTGCGTTAGAGCGGCCAGTTAGTCAACACAGTAACAGTAAACACTGCTTCTTTCAACCAAAACTAAAATAGAAGAAAAAAGGGCAGTTTCTGGTTACCGTCGCTCGACGCACTTCCACGTAAAAATATAAATTGCATTCACAAACAAATCGTGTGTAAATACATATATTGTAGACTTTAACACGACGGAATAAAGTTATTTTTGCTTCTTAACTTTTTAATAGTTTCAATAGGGCAGCGAAGTGGGGAATGTGGTACAAGTCAAAAGTTACGAGAGTTCTTGAATTGTTATTTTTTATTCCAAATCAGAAAATGAAAAATGATCGATAAGGCTTTGCATTAGATTCTAATCGATCATTTCTTTATTAAAACAATAAATCAAGTCATTAGACACGTATCTGCAAAAGGTCGGCCATTGAATATTAGAATGACATTCATATTTCATCGATATAATAACAGTCCGATACAAGATATTGCAACAGTGCAGAACCCGATATTCATTTCATCATTCATTTAATTTGTAATTTAGCGAATTTGTTGACGAATCATTATGTTCGCGACGATGCGTCACCAAAACAGTTTTATAGTGGTTTTTCATTTCATTAAATTAAATTCGTAAATTCATAGTGATGCTAATTTAGCAAAAAGTTGTGATACAATAGTGATACTACGGAAAATCATAAGTACAGACGCCAGCACATCAAGCTACTACAATCTGTCAAATTTATTTATCGTTTGTTTGGTCATTTCTTATACTTCATACGCCCAGGCCGGGTGATTTTTCCTAGTAAGAAGCTATCAAAAAGCTTATGTTATTCAGGAAAATGCTTTTTAAATATATGTTAGCGGTGGAACCACCAGGAGCGTACACAAAAAGGTTGCTAGGTTTGCTCACACGCGAATAAGTTGTATAAAGTTGGCCGTGGGGAAAGCAACCAATATTAAGACCACCCCCGCAACGGACAATGCCTGGGCCTGAGCTTTGTTAATGGTCATGGCGTAATATAGGCTGACGGGGAATTGGACACGTTTAAAACTAAACGGGAAATTATTAGGAATGAGGGGAATTCTGGGAAAAAAACAACATCACCGGCGCCGCAACCTGTTAAGATTTCGGCTTCGATGAAGTTGTATTGGAGATTGGTGACTATGAGCCGAGTGCCGTTGCAAAGTTTAGGAGGACTTAAATTTCTGAGAAGACTAATTGGCACACCGACTTTTAAACAAATTTTGTGTGCTAGAAGACCGGGTGTGACAGACATCCTAATAACTCTACTGGATAGTTGTGGCATCTTCTTCCGCAACAGTGTTTATCGGACTTTTCCCAGAAACATGTGCCAATATTTGTGTATTTATTGCTGCCACTGGGTCGTTGCGGGAGGTCAAAATAGCTCGTTGGTAGCGTGGTTGGCCAACCATTTTATTTTTTTTTTATATTTTCAATATACAGAAACGCCTCGTCTTAAAGATTGCTTGTTGAAATGCACAAAATAAGCACGTTCAGTTGTGCTCCACAAGACTATACGTTATTATTATTACAAACAGTAGTTTTATATTGTTAAGTTTTATTGTAATCCTTAAAACGGAGCTTAGTGGCTAAGATCTAAGTTTGTAGTCCTTTTTCTTCATAATTAATTTCCCTGGTATTGGAATGAGTTTGTTGCAGATCTTTAGCTCTCCATCGCCATCTCTTATAAACTTGCGTGCACACTGAAGGGCGTCGCAGCGGAAGCCCCCTTGCCCCGCACCGCACCGCTGCGCTGTTCTTTATGTGTTCATTGATGAATCGAGTGCACTCGATCAATGGCGCAACACCGACGTACCTCACTCAATGTGTACCTCACAATACTACTCGACGTATGAGCTATAGAAGAGCCACTTCATACAATGGAATCAACTTAAGTGAAGCAAAGAATGTGACAACTTTACTGTAGGTGGCAAAAAGGCCGCTTTTAGATGAGGACACATTTTTTTTTAAAAGAGTAAAGTTCTCTCGTAGAACTCCATAATGTAGCAGAACTAGCCCTATATAACCTAAAACGTCGTCCTCCAATCATTCGTTCAATGATTCACATTTATATTTAAAACATGAAATCCTGTTTTTTTACTGTTCTGTGATGCAATCAGCAGTTCAGTTGTTAGAGTATCTGTCTTCTTCACAATAAGCACATAAACATTATGATCCTTCTGTAGTTCTGTAAAATGTACATTGCGTTAATGCCGCGTTAGTGTGAACGCACCTTTGTGTTGGAGTGTGAGCTTTAGCAACGCATCGTTAGCAGTCCGCGATCGACGGATCGACGAGTGCTTGAAGAAAGATCGCTCCATAATCACTGATGATTTATACATGTATATTCATACTAGCGAGCGGTTTCGACATCTTGAATAAATTGTACCTAACAGTAACAGTTCGGAAGTATTGTTTGAGAACGTTCGGTTTTAATGACCTAATTTACTTGCTCAAGGCAATGTATACTGTAGGTAGGTACCTACTCAATTAGTCAAGTGAAAAAATAAAACGACGGCGAAGACAAAAATGAAAAAGCCAAATTAAAATAAAGATGAGCAAACAACTGACTTTTGTCTAAACAAGATGATTCTTTTATAATTGTTGTGGTAAGCTGAAACTTGGTGATTCAAGTTTCAACCAGATAAATTATAAAACAGTTCTTCAGCAGTCACAGGATATAATCACACTGTTCACACACGAGATGTAGAAACCACATCACATCGTTAGAAAAGTTGCGAGAGTTTACTAAACCATTCTCTGCAGTCAGAGAATCATGTAAACATGACGCAGGACTTCAAACACCCACGTCAACGCAGGTTCAGTCGCAACGCAGCGCAAGCGCATCCGTCGCGCCGCCATGGAGTGCATGGCAATGTTTACGAGCCGATACGTGCGTTTGACCTCAGCCCACGGCCCCACGCGCACTATGTAGTGTCCCTGCAGGAGCGGCAGTAATTGTTAGTATAAGAGCAGTAAATATCTGCAGTATGCACGACAATGGCGCCGGTTCACAAACTAAACTAATTTTAAGTTCAGTGATAAATGATTTATTTCTGTAAGTAGGTTTGTAGAAACACTTTTATACACGTCAATCATGCTTTTATTAAAAACTAGATGAGGTCTGCGTTTCATATCTGGCTACTCTAAGAAGAAAGGCCGAAACAAACTCAGAGGTCACAGTCTCTTGTAAAGTCCAGACATAATTTTGGTCAGTTGGTTGAAAGGGTGAAGAACTTCCTAGGTGGTCCCATATAAAATTAACTTTGCTTGGGTAGTTTTCGAGTTAGCTTCAATAATGCGTATTTTTTTCACTTAGTTTATGTGGATGATGTTTTAATAACTTCCTATCACTGTTATTTACATAGCAGGTAGTGGTATTCGAATTTGTGTGGGGTAGGTACCACAACTAAAAAGGGAAAAATAAAACTGTTTAGCAAAAAATAAAACCTACTTTCAAAACAAAACACTATAAAGAGAAAAATAACTTTAATTTCGGAAGTCGGTGGCAAACGAAAATACAAAACCAAAGAGTGTTTTGTTTAGGCAGTTTTTTTTTTTTTTTTTGCTAAAAAGTTTTTTTTTTAATCACGTCTAAACATATCTGTCTATTTTTCGTCTGTCCTTGTCTTATTGAAATAGAAAAGATGCACTGAACTTAAATTAAGTTTAGTTTGTGATCAAGGGAATCGGCGCCAATGTGCGACTAAACGAAACATTTCTGATGTTTTGTTTGACTAGGCTGTAAACAAAGTATCCATCAATTCGGTAGCATCGTTGCTGGTATTTAGTGTGTTGCACATTTTGATCTATTATATTTCCATTTTCATGCTGTGTATAATGACAGGTCACCTCTCCTCATGGGATTTCCTATTGCGTACCACCACAATGCTGCCACCTCATCATCAAAGCACCACCAAGTCCTGGGCGCCCCATAAGTGAACAGACCATCACGAACCTCAAAGTTTTCAAGAGCGAGTCCTAAAAGTGTGTCACGATGGCATGCCATAGAGTGCCGCGTCCCACGCCCACGCGGACGACGGCGACGGGCCGCTCGTGTTGTGTGTGCTTGTAGCTTGCACGGGACAGATTAGGTCGCCGGTGATTGGTGTGTAGGACACGTTTGGTAATAAATGTTACAACAAATTAAGTAGAACTGTTGTTGCAGGTATATTCATTGAATGTTTTAAATATGTTGTATGGAGTTGACCTGTTGAACTGACAATTCGATTTGTATGTGCAAACTACGTATACATCAATCGCATACCTACACATAGTAAGTAAAAGCTGCACGGGTCGATCCTTGCCGCGGCTGGTCCGTGGATGGCTTTGTTGAAGTCCATCTTTACATACCGAGAATCCTCCACCGTTGAGAAGCCGTTGGTCCCGGCTGCCATTCGTGGATCTTTGACAGTCGTTACGGGTCATCAGAAGCCCGAAAGTCTGACAACCAGTCTTACCAATCATATGAGCCAGTTACTGGGTTGTGGAGGTCAGGTAGGCAGTCGTTCCATGTAAAATACTGGTATTCAGCTGCATCCGGTTAGACTGGCAGCCGACCCCAACATAGTAAGGTGCTGATTGATAATAAGGATGTCGTATGACTTATTCTATATGAAAGATTTAGTTTTATTAGGCTTAAAGTTAATCCTACTAAGCCTGCTCCATGAAGCTTTTCCTCAAGTCTCCACTGAATTAGTTTCAATAATCTGTGTACGTTTGTTGGACGACTAACCAGTTACTTTGTCGGGCGCTTGTGCACACATTGTGCTTACTAAGTGTCAGAAACGAGGGAAATGGTCCAGCGCTCTATATTACCATACGAACCACTCTTCAAACATCGATATACGCTAATTTAGGTAAAAATACTGTTCCTTGCAATGACAGTGTGTAGGTTTGATAGTTATTAGTTCTGTCAGAAAGTTATACGCACCGGTGCCGTGTTTATTACGGCCAGTGAATGGGCAGTATCTTCTTTGTTATGCAAATATGAACGCTCCAACATTAAATGGCTTTGAATGCGGATAGGTATATACCGACTATAGTTACTGTTGTAGAGTAAAAATAACCATGGATTTATGTAACAGATTTGGCAATCCCAAAGAGGTAAGCAGTATCTTGCTTCGTAGATCATACAAGCACGGCGCAGGATCCCCCTCCCCACTTCCCCAGTGGCTACAGGCACGTGCACACACAGGAATGCTAACTTTAAATGACTTGGACATCAACCAATCATTTCATATACACAAACATATAACTAGATACCAAATGCCTTCTTTTGGATAAAATATGGGCACCTGTTCCAATCTTGCGACGAGCAGCCATTATTTTTTAACCGATTCATAAAATCGTGCCAGCTGCGTACATTTTTTCTCAAGTGCACTCACAAAGGAGGGTAGCATCAGTTCATAGATCATTGAGCACCGGCACACGGTGGGCTGAAAATCGCATTTCAAAGACATAGAGACTTGAATTTTGAAGAGTCCTTTTTTGGCTAGAAATGGATTCTGCTAATCATTACTATACTATAAAATTTCGTATGAGGCAATTGCGTGTACAAATGAAAGAGTTACATATTTTTTAAGAAAAAATTGTATGGCGCTGACATGCAAAAGGAGGCTATCTCTGGAATCGCAAGATTGGCCGTTATATCCCTTACATATTATTATTATTTTAATTTAGAGGATTTAAAAAAAGAAGCACAAGTGGTGCCGCAATCCGATATATGTTAAAAAATTACAAATAAATAGTACCTGATATATCTGTGTGTAAGGATAAAACGGCCAATCTTGCGATTCCAGAATAGCCTCATTTTTCATGTTAGCGCCATAAAGATTTTTCTTAAAAAAAATATAACACTTTCATTTCTACACGCAATTGCCTCATACGAAATTTTATAGTATAGTAGGGTGAATATTCGAGCTTTTAACCGCCGTCATTACCTTCCGCCAAATGTTGATGAGAGAGAATATAGTTAATGAAATATTTCATCAATTCCCAGAATCTGCTTAAGGACCAGAATCAGGAATTGCTGAAATATTTCATTAAATATATTCTCTTTCATCAACATTTGGCGGAAGGTAATGACGGCGGTTAAAACGCTCGAATATTCACCCAGTAATGATCAGCAGAATCCATTTCTAGCCAAAAAAAGGACCCTTCAAAATTCAAGTCCTATGTCTTTGAAAGGCGAATTTCAGCCTACCGTGCGGCGGCGGTTTTGTACTATCACTGGCTGGTCGAGTGATTTTGGTGTTGAAAGTGAACGCCTACCGTTCCTTCCTGGTCTTCTGGTAACTGTATTGTACCAGGATTTGGTACGACTGGAGAACCAGTTCTTTTCGAGAATGGATGAAAATTAGTCCGTTTTTGCCCACATTATTCCATAAGACCATTTACACCAGGGCGTCCTTTTCAGTTCTGAGTTGCAAAGCGAATGTGACACCTCTGCCTTCTTCTGTACGCCTGGTACTTGCTCCCTGCATGTTAAACCGATAACCTATTGGCCTCGCAGCTTAGTACCCGACGCGGCTATTGTTTTGCAAGTTCATGCTATTAAAATGGAGATTCTGTGCTGCAAACCTACTCTTGGTGAAAACTTTGGTTTGCGGTGAGGCGAAGTAACATTACGTACCTACTCATGTATTTCATTCAGGGCAATGCATACGATACATGTTGGTATCATAAGATCCTCTTGAATTTAGGTAGAAAAAATCAAATTTTAATAAAAACGTACGGTAGAAATAATTCTACCGTACTTTTTTCGGAACTATGGAACGATTCTGATCTAATTGTAAGCTAAGCACAGTGTATTTCTGTAAGTAATGGTCGAGTGAGCCCCCTGGCAGACATACACATGTGCAGCCAGATGTCCGACGAAGAACTGTATTTAGAAACAATTGGTCTATTAATTAAACATTCGTTTTTATTCCATCAGGTACGCAGTACGTACAACACTCCGTCTCCAACACAGTCATGTTTTTTTCTTATTGTCGCCTTTTTTGTAACTAATATTGGTCGAAGAATAATTAAGCTGTTTTTCGACCTTGTTACTAGATGAATCAGGGCCACATACCAGAAACCTAGACATATTTGATATTAATCCTCTTAAACATGCATGGACGTGACAGTCATTCAAATGCAACGCATTAATCGTGATTTAGTGATTATGCTGAAACCACAGAGTATATTTTTTCTTAATTCAAGCCAAGTCATTAAAACTTCCATTCGTATCCTGTAAAATGGGGAATTTCTAAAAACATGGGCTTACTGGTCCCAGCCACCACATCTAAAAATCCTGACTGGAATTAGATTCCCTCTTCCACTCGAACCTCCACTCGTCCTACACTACTATTTCCTCCGACATGATGATATCCTAGTCCTATATCAGTAAATACGCGGACCTGTACAATAGTGCAGTAAGCTCTAACATAGACAGATTACTGTTTTATTGGCCATTTATATGATCGTCGCAAATTGGAGCACTACATGGCGGTGCTAATTAGAACATATTGTTCACTAATTAATGTGGGGCACCCTGTCCTACTACTGGCTTAATGAAAACATTATGGCAACCATAAACTCATCATAACATAAGAACATGAGACTAAGATTCTCATGTTCTTATGGTATGATGAATTTCGATGATGAATTTCACGATCTCTTCAAAACGTGGAAAAACCCTTTAGATTCAAACATAGAACGATCTTGTTAGTATATAACAATTTTCTAGCCTTTTATGATAATTGAATAAGAGCAAGCATCGCTTATAAAGACATGACCACTTGTCCAGTAGTATTTATCGCATTGAAATTAGCTAATTGAATTGAATGCTTACAAACGGTACCGCTCTTGAACTATAAAATAGCGTCATAAATATTTGCCGTACAAGGCAACGACGCGACGCGCGCGCATTGATCCATATCGACACGATTCGATACATCGAAGATGAAATGCATTTGTAGTAAACTCAGCCTTCCCCACGGCCACAATAAAATTAAACATTCAATCTTGGATATATTGTCTAAACTAATCGGTTTATATTCTTAATCACTTGTCTAAATTTAAATTAAATCTCACCTTGTAACATAAATGCTAATCAGCGGATTGTAATGCAATTAGCAATGAATAAATTGTCATCAATATTAGTGTGTTTACTAAATTAACTCACATACATAATGGGCAATAACTGTTGGCTGAATATTATCAGTTGTACGAGTTACTTAGCATACTTAATTGTCGTAGGATATGCCTCTCCAGCATCTACTGCTCCCTAGTAGTCCCTAACTACCTCCGTCGCCTGCTTTGGCTTAGACTCCTTCAATGCAACGTTCGCTGATTTCAATACAAAACTCATTTGCTTCGATAGCTTTTGTTGCTTTTAGCTACAACGACGTCTCCTATAGTTTAGAAAACAAACGTAAGCTATTTGCTAGGCTTCATGCTTATCATAATATCCCACATCTTTTCGATTCTTCTTGTTTCACTATTTAAAGAACGAAATCTTTTTGCATTAAAAACAGTGTAATTAATAACAATCACAAACGCTATCAACAATTACTGAACTTCAGTAAAAACGAAATACACAACCGATCAAAAGTCTTTGTCCACCCTATAGGTTGCGGGTTATACAACAAGTAAAAATAATACTATTGATTTTGATACGAGTATTTTAAAGAACTTGAATAGATAAGAATACTGTAATGATAAAACTACAATCTATGTCTTTTATATTTAAATTTTTGATTCATCGATATAACCTCCTCTTGCTTTGATTACTGCGGTGCATAATTTTGGCATTCTCTGTAGTAAGTTCGATAAATACTTAGTCTGGCCATAAATACTGTTACAATTAAAAATAAGAAAGATATTACATTTGAATTTGGAATCTGTCATTTTTATACGCTTGTTCATTGGGTTTTCTAATTTTGGCGCCAATACATTGTACAATATTTTGCGATATTAAAATGGAGTGGGGTGATAAAGAGAACCGAATCGCTGTGATTGCATTACACAAAGTTTGTATGGAGCCAAATGCAATTTTTAAAACTCTCCATACGCTTGGTATTACTCAAATATTTGTGTACCGGACTATTAATAGGTACAATGAGACCTCCTCTGTTTGTGACAGAAAAAGATCTGGCCGTCCACCTAGTGTTCGTACGAAAAAGGTGGTCAAAACAGTAAGGGAAAGAATTCGAAGAAATCCTGTCCAAAAGCAAAAGATTTTATCTCGAAGATAGCACATGAAGATAGCACCCAGAACCATGTCGCGTATTTTAAAAGATGACTTAGGACTTGCAGCCTATAAGAGACGCATTGGTAATTTTTTAACTGATAATTTAAATAAGAATAGGGTGGTAAAATCGAAACAACTACTGAAGCGGCAAAGGGAGGTCACAGAAAAATTTTGTTTACGGATGATAAAATCTTTACAATTGAGCAACATTTTAACAAACAAAATGACCGTATTTATGCTCAAAGCTCTAAGGAAGCTTCCCAATTAGTCGACAGAGTGCAACGTGGGCATTATCCGACTTCAATGATGGTTTGGTGGGGTGTTAGCTATGAAGGAAAAAAAAAAAAAAAAAAAAAAAAAAAAAAAAAAAAAAAAATCTTTATTTATACAAAAACCTTAAACAATGCTTAAATACTAGGTCGCATGAATTTCTGTGAATAAAGGTCATACAGATAGAGTAAACCCTGACTCCCAAACTAGGAGATCCTGTGACTCAGGAGTCAGTGTTCTGCTGTCACTGTGCTACCGAAAACCTTTTACTAAGAAGTACATACAAAATCATGGCACAAAACCTGTTTGAGAGTACAATCAAATAATTTCAAAAGATTAAACTAAGAGTAAAGAGTAAAGGAATTTATTAAACGGAGTTGAACTGTGAGTGTGCACGTGTAGTAGAGTGTGTGAATGTGGAGGAGTGTAAGTGGGGATGTTAATGTACATAAGGGTGTGTGTATGATTGAGTTGTATGTATTTGCATGTATGTGTGTTTATAGTGTTAGGTAGTATTTTTATGTATCTTGCTGACATTGATGAGACTGCGATTGGTAAAAATGGATAGAAGAAGTTTTATACTGCTACTGCTGGAGGCGGAGTAGTTCTTCTGTTCGAACGTAGTCTTGATCCTGAAGCCAACTTTGTACCTTAACTCTGACCTCATGGTGATTTAGCCCTGGTAATTGAATAATTTTAGCAAGGTTTCTGTAAATGAAAGAGCTCACAATGTAGAACTGGCGCCTGGCGAATGTAGTCTTATGGCTTCTTGTTGGGAAAATCATTTTTGCTTTGCGCTTAGTGTTATCTGGTGGAGGAATGTATTTATGCATCCTAAGCGTGGCTCGGAGGACAAAGAGCTGTCTCACCGTAAGTAACTTACAGTCCGCATATAGTTCAATAGTGGGAAATCTATATGGTTTACCAAGCATAACCTTGAGCACAGCTCTCTGTGCTCTCTCCACTTCAATGAACTTGGTTTTTGCGGCCCCTCCCCAAACCGGGATGCAGTAAGTGATAACGGACTGACAGAGTGCTAGGTAAACCATTTTTAGTGTATGTTTGTCTGCGCATAATCTAAGAGATTTGAAAATATAGATGAGTCTTCTGACTTTGGAAGTAATACTGTCTATTTGATTGTACCATTTCAGTCCGTCGTCAATCACTACACCCAGGTACTTCGTTTGGTTGACACGAGTAAGCGCTGCGCATGAGCAGTGGCTGTGATCAGAACATGTATGTGCAGTAATTTCAAATTCCGGTGGTGCTTTGTTCCTATAATTAATAAAAAACGGAATGTAGTTAGTTTTAGCCACGTTTAGCGTGAGAAGGTTTTGTTGCAGCCAACTCAAAACATTATTTAAGGACTGTTCCGCATTACGTTTGACCTCGCTCCACGTATCACCAAAAACGACAATCGCAGTGTCATCAGCGTACGTAAAGATCTGTGATTTATGTAGGGACAGCGTGCATAGGTCATTTATGTAGATTTGAAAAAGTGTGGGTCCTATCACGCTGCCCTGAGGGACGCCGTAAGTGACAGTTTGCTCATCACTTAGGCATGAGTCGATTTTAACAGCTATCTTTCTGTTTTGTAGGTAATCCTTGAACAGTTCGAGAGGTTTATCACGAATCCCTATACACTCCAGTTTGTAGAGAAGGGTGGGAACAGAGACTGTGTCAAAAGCCTTTTTCAAATCTAGGAAAATACTAGTGCATTTTTGCTTTTCATCTAGTTTTTGTGATACAAGTTGGGTGAGATCAATAACTGCGTCTTCGGTAGAGACACCTTTTTTGAACCCGTATTGGTTGGAAGCTACGATGTTGTACTTGTTCAGATAGTTTACTAGGCGACTGTTTATCAACTTTTCCATTACTTTAGAGAGAGCCGAGAGTACAGAAATTGGTCTATAATTGTTGACACAGTCTCTGGTCCCACTCTTGTGAATCGGGTGGACTAGGGCCCTCTTGAATGGTTGTGGGAACACTCCTTGTGCTATGGAGATGTTAATAATGTGGGTTATTAGAGGAACAAGAGTATTCCGACAGATCTTCAGAAGGTATGTTGGAATTCCATCCCAGCCTGTAGCACTATCGTGCCTCAGGCCCATGATGGTGGACTCCACCTCAGATTCGGCCACCTCAAGAAGTACAAAGGAATTTGCGGAGGCGTTAAGTTTAGCGGGCAGTTGTGAAGTTCCAGGAATTTTTGTGGCTAGGTCAGCACCAATCGTGGCAAAGAAGTTACATACACTGTTAATTGCCGCCTTTGGATCAGGTTTGGTGTTCAGCAGTTCTGTAGGTGAAGAACATTTCTTTTTTGTGTTAGTAATATCTTTTATTTTATTCCAAAGTGATTTGGGATTATATTTTGCTTTTTCTAGTTCGTATTTGTCATGTAATGTTTTAAGTTTTCTAAGAAGGCTGTTGCAATGATTCCGATAGCGTTTATATGTGATTTGTAGGATTGGGTTATCAGGAGACTTCCTTGCCTTATTATGTAATCTGTCGCGATGGCGAATACATCTTAATAAACCGGAGGTAATCCATGGTTTTAGGTTTCTGTTTTTTTTAGTGACTTGAGTTATTTTTGTATTCACATTAATAATATTTTGGATGATGGCTATTAAAGCGGTCGAGGCCAAGTTGGGGTCGTCTGTACCTGTAACTTGGGAAAAATCTTGTCGTTCAATATCAGTTTTGACAGTAGGGTAGTCTATCTTAGGCATTCTGTATGCAGGTACTGATAACTTTATTGTTTTTGTGTCATCGATTTTTACAAGCAATGGAAGGTGGTCGGTGATGTGAGATTCTAGGATAAATACAGTAGCAGTTTTTTTAGTTTTTAGGATGACATGGTCAATGCAGGTGTTTATTCTAGTTGGAATAGAATGTGCAGGTAGCAGGCCATAAGTAGCGTTGAGGGTTAAATAGTTTGCTGCACGTTCAGCTATATTTGATGGCATGATGTCTATATTAGTGTCACCAATAAGACAAATATTTTTGGTTTTGTCGAAGGAGGTTAACACGTTATCCAGACTATGTAGGAACTGCTCGAACTCTAGTTTTGTATTGTATGAGGGAGATCGATAGACCGCAATTACTGCTAGTTCGTTGTTAATTTGGCAGGTGAGACAGTTCCCATTTATGAAATTAGGTTCCTTAATCGTGTATTGAAGTTTACTTTTAATGTATATAACTACGCCGTCGTTCTGTAAAGGAGTGACTGAGCCATATTTTTGTGAAAAAGGTATCAAAACATCGGCACAAGTGTATCAAGATATCATTCTTGAGAAGGTAGTTAAGCCCCTTAACAACACCATGTTCAATAACCAAGTATGGTCCTTCCAACAAGACTCGGCGCCGGGTCATAAAGCTCGGTCCACGCAGTCTTGGTTGGAAGTAAACGTTTCGGACTTCATCAGAGCTGAAGACTGGCCGTCGTCTAGTCCCGATCTTAATCCGCCGGATTATGATTGATGGTCAGATTTAGAGAGTACGGCTTGCTCTAAACGCCATGATAATTTGGAGTCCCTAAAACAATAAATACGATTGGCAGTGAAGAATGTTCCCATGGAAAGAGTGCGTGCTTCTATTGATAACTGGCCTCAACGTTTAAAGGACTGTATTGTAGCCAATGGAGACCACTTCGAATAAGCTTTTTTTATATTTTAAATTGTTTTATATTTGTGTATTAAACTAATACACTGTAAAAGTAATAAATATTATTTGCAATAAAAAAATTTTTTTTCTTTGTGACAATATTTATGTCAAGACTAGGTAAGGAGGACTTCTCAAAGGTGTGTAGTAGAAGTAGGACACTGCTTTCTGACTTCTCTGTCCAATTGGGATGAATTAACAACTCTATCGGATTGAGCTCAGGCGACTGTGACGGCCAAACTAAGCACATTCTTCCCTTCCGATTGTTCTAAATATTCTTTGCAAAGCTTTGGTGAATGTGTAGGATCGTTGTCGTGTTGGAAGAGAAATTTACTGACTGCATTTTCCTTTAGTATTTTTAGGGTTCCGTACCTCAGAAGGAAAAAACGTAACCCTTATAGGATCACTCGTTTGTCTAACGTAAATAAATGAATTTTGAATATGGGGGTCAATTTTGGGGAGCAAGTAAGGAAATAAAAAAAAAGTTTTGCAAACTGTACCGTGTGACATATCAAATGAAAGGGCTTACTGTGAGGGTCTCAAATATACAGGGTTATTGGTAAAACACTAGCAACCTCTTAAGGGGTCATTGTACTGAATCTATGGGAGAACATGTTTTTCAACTACAATGTTAAGTTTGTTCTTGGGATTCATCCCAACTACGGAACCCTTCATTGTGCATAGTCCGGCACGCACTTGGCCGGTTTTTAGGTTTCCGTATATATAGGATCACTCGTGTGTCTGTCTGTCTGTCCGTCTGTCACAGCCAATTTGCTCCGAATCTAATGGACCGATTAAGTTGAAATTCGGTACACGTGAATTTCTGTGACCCAAACACGGACGTGTAACGTAAATAAATGAATTTTGAATAAGGGGGTAATTTTTGGGGGCAGATAAGAAAATATAAAAAGGTTTTGCAAACTGTACTATATGACGTATCAAATGAAAGGGCTTACTGTGAGAGTCTCAAATATATTTTTTTTATAATTTTAAAATAAATTGTTTTAAAATTATTTAAGAAAATATACGAAAATTGACCATTACTCCCCCCCCCCCCTTTATTTCCGAAAGTACTGAGCCTAAAATTTTGAAAAAAATACAGAAAATAGTACCTACAATACCTATAGATTACAGGAAACCTTATAAGAAGTCTATGGTCTTAAAACAACATGGTAAATCTCTCAATATTGTACGTACAAACTTACATTTGCGGTTGGAATGTATGGGAGAACATGTTTTTCAACTACAATGTTAAGTTTGTTCTTGTTCTTGGGATAATTTCATCCTAACTACGGAAAACCCTTCATTGTGCGTAGTCCGACACGCACTTGGCCGGTTTTTTTGGATTTATAGGTCCGAATTTGCGAGAATGAAAACAATTCGAATACGAACTTCACAAAAAGAAAGTTTATGCCATTATACTGTACGTTCTTTCGTCTCACATTGCTGATTGGCACTAAACTACAATAGTAAGACCGGTAGTGTAGATCACTTCAGTACATAACTGTTACTACATTTCTTTACTAACCTGACCTTAGCGTCTACAAATCACTCGTCCAGCTAGAAAGCCGTCGATGTTTTCAACACTTTTTCACGGCTCTAATTGTTAAGAAAGTACGTAACGTGTGCATTATCTGCAATATCTACTGTCCACTGTCCGTCAACATCCACATCCAACCCACTCTCCACTGAGAGAGGGTATTTTCTAATAACTGTGACTGACGACACACCGGACAGAATTGGAAACGAGACAGATTTCGCGCTAAACGTTGCAAACAGGCTAGCACAGTGGGTATTTATGTACCATCGAATAGGTGGGCCTGGTCCGCATGCGCGTGCTCTTGCTTGTTTTTTTTTTTCCACAGCATCACTTTTCCCACGTAAGTATACATTAGACTTTTCACTAATGTTCTTTAGCTGTAATGGACGGTGTTTAGATTTCTTATGCGCATCAAGTCGTAATAGAGTTGGCAACTAGTGCAGCTGGTAACTTGTGCTTGTGTAACGAAAAAGCGTTATGCGGTTATGCCCGAAAGTCAGTTTCAAGGTCTCAAGTTTCAAGTGTCAACAGATTTTGTTTTTGCTTTTTTTGAATACAGAGTCTTCTAGTATAATACAGCGGAAGGAACTTGTAAATACGTTGGTTCCCACCGGGTGCCCCACGACACCTTGGCTTACCTACTCACATCGCTTAGTGTTACACTGTGGTACCCTTACGAAAAAGGAATCCTTGAATGGAAGGTTGAAAACTGGAGTCATTACAAAAACCGAAGACCTATTAGAGCTCTATTGGATTTTCCCTCGAAAATAATTTTTGAGATTCTAGACCGAAAAGCAGTGCAATACCAATAGTTTCAGGAGCACCCCGAAGCAGTGCGGCGCGCCGTACGATGCGTGTGCGCCGAGAAAGTGCAGCAGTAATTAAATTGGGCAGCGTCGCAACGCAGCACACTTAGCACGGAAAGCGGAACTGATGATTGCGTCACACGCTACAACATCTCCTCACACAGGTTAGGGTTGCAAAACATTGCTTAGATGTTCTTCATGATCTTTATTATCACACGAGGCTAAGTAGATGTAAGTAGATGTTGGGCACGTTCATTAGGTAATCGTGCCAGTGGACTAAGGAAGCTAGCTACTACTTATTATAGCTTGTTGAATATCGTTAATAAGAAGCCATGAAAAATGTAAAGTCAGTGATTACTTTCAAGTGGTTCAGGCCACACTTGAACATTCCCAAAAGTCGAAGCTAACCAGACAATGTAAGTAGAACGTCAACCCTCCACCATCACCGAGGAGCAGCTCGGGAACAACTACGGAGTAGTGAGCATCGAGCGAGTGGATGGACGAGCAACGCCCGCTAACCTTGGATTCACTGATCTACACGTCAATTTCGAATGGAAGCACGAAATAATGCTGCATTTGTGTGGCTGTTGATAGAATACTGTGCTCTGCACCTACTGTAGTCCTTGCTTAACGGTGACATTCGAGAACTGTATGAAGAACTACGAATGTAGGACACGAACGGCGGTCCACCTTTTCAAATAGACCAAGAAAGCAATAAAAACGAAGAAGTCTCTAATTAGCCGGTCACATCACATTCAGACACTATGACATGGATGGCACAACATTCGTCTACCCGTCTCCCGGTGACGTAACTCCTGGCACCGGCGCCGGCGCCGCTGATACGTTGATCCCACTGACAGCCGTGTAGCGGCTTTCCATCACAACGCGAGTAATGAACCAGAGGTGACCATTTCGCTTCTGTCATCACAATGGAGTCAGGAAGCGAATGTATGAGAAATTAGCGAGTAATGAAATGTAGGACAATTAAGGATTAATTTACGTTGAGCATGACCTTAATGGATGTAAGACTAACAAGTACTAGCAAAACAGGATTAGAAGAAGTTAAGTTAAAGATAAGAGAAGAAGTACATGGAGGTCAACGTGTACTGTACGGTTGGCTGAAGGCTAACTATAACGTCGAAACCGAATCTGAGAAGATGTAGCCGAAACCCTTGAAATAGTAATTACTATTTAACTAGTTATAATATCATATATAGTTGACAGTAACATTACATGTAGGTAATTACTTAACAATTACAGCACCGCCACGTGTGGCTCGGAAATTAATAAAACGGAAGTAAGCCATCAAGGAATGTATGAAGACGATATCCAATCTACACAGTAAGTTAAGTAGGAGTACATAGGTAATCGCCAATCGTGGGACGTGCGCGCGCTTGCGCGTTAGCTAAGACAACAAGTGAGAGCGATACAGAACTAGTAGGTACCATAGATCAAGAAGAACAAAAGGTCTGCTGACCATAAAGTTCCCACTAACCGAATGTCCTATACGGCGGCTGTTCCGAATCCACTCGGTATCGCAATCCTATCTCAGACCAGCATCTATCTAGACCCGGGGAAATGTTCGTAGAAACAACTTTACAGACTATATGATCAACCTGGCTTCAGCTACTAAGAAAGAATTTACGTCTTTCTCTGTAAATTCAGAGTAAATAGAGGCCGCAGGCAGGGACGCAGAATGCAAATGAGCCTCTTTACAAAATCGGTGTTCTGTGCCTTTTTAGGGTTCCGTATCTCAATATGAAAAAACGGAACCCTAAAAAGGTACAGAACACCGATTTTGTAAAGAACATAAGCGGAACACTTCGTTGTCCGTCTATCGAATAATAATAATAATAACCCCATCGCTGTATCTCTACGTTGTCGTCGTGGTGGGGCTTGCGCGCTCCGAACTTTAGGTCTGTGGCGGTAGTGTTTACTTTGCCGGAACGGGTCTAGGATGAGGAGCCAGACCAAGAGAGATACAGGGGTTGTCCTTGGGTGCACTTGCATAGTGCATACAGGGATAATCGTCGGTTGGTGCCTCCTTATCATTTAAAATTACTTAAGGGGCCTCTGCGAGTTGGCTTCGGCTCCTCGTACGCCTTCCAAAGGTCCGGGACCCCAGGGTCCCGAGAAATTTAAATAATAATATCTGTCTATCAAAACCCTTTTTCTCATAAACGCGTGGAGGTATCAAGTTGAAATTAATATCAAATACGTAGGTCTATAGTCCCTTGGAGCTCTAACATAATCAAGTTCCTAAGTCAACGCAATAAAAAAATACGGCCACGCAAGTAAATCAAAACCTATAGGGTACTTACCGTCGACCTAAAATCATGAAATTTGGCACGTAGTAAGGTCAATTAATCTGCCTAGCCTTTTCAACTATGTTGGGGTCGGCTTCCAGTCTAACCGGATGCAGCTGAATACCAGTTTTTACATGGAGCGACTGCCTATCTGACCTCCACAACCCAGGGTACTGGGTAATACGATACCCCTTGGTAAGACTGGTTGGCAGACTTTCGGGCTTCTGACGACCCGTAACGACTGTCAAAGATCCACAAATGACAGCCGAGACCAACGGCTTAACGTGCTTTCCGAGGCACAGGGGAGTCTCGGTATGTAACGATGGTCACCCATCTACAGACCAACCCCGGCAAGCGTAGCTTAACCTGATGGATCGACCCGTGCGGCTGTAATTACTTAGCCACGAGCTCCTCCACGTAGTAAGGTCTCACAGCACAAATAAAGGAAAAAGTCTGAAAACTGATAATTTGTAATTTTATCACATAAAAATTATTATTTAGTTTGTAATCCCAAAACTTAAATTTGCAGTTGGAGAATATATCAATGTATGGGAGAACATGTTTTTCAACTAAAATGTTAAGTTTGTTTTTGGGAAATTCTTTTCAACTACGGAATCCTACATTGTGCGTGGTTCGACACGCACTTGGCCGCTTTTTTTTAATTGTATGGTAAGTGGCAGTAATCCCTCAGTCGGAGTCGGTCGGAGAATCGCGTCGCTTAAGCGCCCAAAATGGCGCGGACGCCCATTGCGGCAGCGATAAGCGGATAAACTCAGCATTACCGTATTCAGGGCGCGTGTAGAAAGCTGCCCAATACACTGTGCCAGTAGAATAGGACTCTCGACTCTAAACACAAAGGTGTACAGTACCGACCAACTATTCGCGTTCAGTTCCGTAATAAGATGCAATTCCGCTCCCAATGGGCGCAGTGCGAAGTGCGCTAGGTTAGTTACGTAAGCGTCCTTTTTAAGTTTAATTGCAGTAAATGCAGCCGTTTGTCGCAAATTGTGGAAGTTGTGACAGTGTGCACTGTCCCCATTCCCACCGCGTGGACCCGCACTGAACCAGCCTGTGTGTTTGTTCGACTAGCCATCAAAAGGAATGGTTTATGACTTGATAACAGTTATGTGTGCGTGTATGAGTGTGCGGCTGTTCCGTCGGTGCCTTATTGGTTACACCTTACTCATAATAATATTAAAATTAATATTACATACTTAAATAGAGGATGCGGGGGCATAAAAAAATTGATCAAATGATCATCGAAAGAGTTAACTCCTGACCCTGAGCGAAACGAAGGCGTTAAGACAATAATCCTGAGTGCAGCGAGGGATTCAAGCTCGCCCAAAACGAAGGTACCTTTGTTCACGAGGAGATTACCCTACTTTTCACACCTTGTGCGAGGTAATAAAGGCTTCATTTCGACTTCTAATAATGGCAAAATTATATGAATTAAATAAATTTCGAAATTAAAAAAGCTGATCGAGACGAAACCAGTCGAGTGCAGCGAGGGATTCAAGCTCGCCCAAGACGAAGATACCTTTGTTCTCGAGGAGATTTCTCTACTTTTCACACCTTGTGCGACGTACTAAAGGCTTCATTTCGATTTCTAATAATGGCAAAATTATATGAATAAAGTAAATTTCGAAATTTAAAAAAAAAACTGATCGAGACCAAACCAGTCTATGGAAGTTTTTGACCATACAATTTTTTTTTAATTTTTATTATGAGCCTGTTATGTCCCACTGCAGGGCGAAGGCCTGCCTTCAGTCTTTCCTTTTTTTCCTGTCTCTTGCTACATCTGGCCAATCCTTTAGATAGGCGTCCAATTCGTCACGCCATCTCTTTCTAGGCCTACCGCGTCGCCGATTCCTGTTATTCGGAATCCAGTCAGTGGCTACTTTTGCCCAATTCTGTTGCGACATGCGGCAGATGTGGCCTACCCAATTCCACTTTAGTTTGGCGGCTGTGTTACCCACGTCTGCGATTTGTGTTTTGGAAGGAAGAATACTGTTCCGAATGCGGTCTGTGACTTTGACTCCAAGAATACTTCGTTCCATTGCTCGCTGGCAGACCCCGAATGCGGACTTTTGTCGTTTCGTTAACGACCACGTTTGCGCTCCGTATGTAAGTAAGGGTGGGAAGGATGTGCATGTCCATGAGTTTCCTTTTTAGGGAAAGTGAAAGTGATCCTTTCATTGGGTGTTCATCGACCAACAGCTCTTCCAGGCGTTTTCGGTGCGTCGAGCAACCTCTTCTTATCTATACTAATACAATCCCTTATTTATCTGTCTGTGTGTTCCAATAAATCAGTTCACCGAATATGACTCACTACTCTACTCCAGATCTACGCTACTATTGTTCTATTGTCAGGTAAATAGTAAACAGCACGATTATCTAACATTATCTCAACAGTGGCGAGGTCACATTCCGAGAAGGGCTCTGCTGGCCTCGACTGACCATAGCGAGATAGTACCTTATAGTCGCGGCTACCGGAGCACGCCGCAGCACGCGCCACTATCTAATTGGTAACGATTACTTAAGACCTTACTTTGTATTAAGCTCTTAAAGTTAAATGACCTTTAATCTAATGGTCTCATTATTTCTGTAATAATAAGAGCTTATTGTGGTTGTCAAGTTTACTTATAAGGTCATTGAAGGGAGGTCTAAGAAAAGTGTAGCAATCATTTTAGGAAAGAAATTATCTGGATGGAAGGCATCACGATTATCAAGTCCCCAAAGATGGCAAGTCATCGTAGTCTACGTTTAAGAAATGCTTGTTATAAATATCTCATGAATTCTGCTCTCCAATGTACAATCTTCATTTTATCACATCATCCTTAGTCGAATATCGGGAGTGAACGATCAACATTCACGCCACATTTTTGTAAACACTGTTATTAAAACGTAGTCATGCTATTCCTTTGCTCGACTGTATTGAACTCGTCTCTATTGCCCCATCTTCTCCAGTACGCTATTTTCTCCTCAAGTGGGGCAATATAGCTGGGAACACCACTTTCCCGCAGTCGGCACTGTGTCTAATGCTTAATGGCTCGCTTGGGGAAAATCTTACAGTCAGATCAACACATCGCGTGAGGAAAATGGATTAATTCATTCGCCAACTTATTACTGTCTTAATTATCTAAATATTGGTGTAAGATTTGCAATTATTGATTAAATAGGTACTTACCTATCACTTAGAATATCTGTCTCATCCTAGGTACGTGCAACGGTGAACTGTAACAAAAAGAATTTATTCGTAAGTATTGGTTATTTTAACAATACAAATAACAAGTTCTGATTTTTTATTCAGAAAACAACGCAAACCACCATCAAGCATATACCAGGGAACCAAGAATTTATAGGAGCACATCTGATATTGATGATCAAGGTATTTGGAATCAGAGCAGCCCGTGTTCCGGGGTGGGTGCAGGGTGACCCAACCGGCCGGGCGCGGCGTCGCGTCGCTACGTGAACCGACCGGAGCCGCGGCTTTCTCCGGTCAATGCCTGCTGCCTGCCGATGTTGACTAACCTCTAATACCAGTACGTATATCATTTACAATGATAAAACTCACGACCATACTCTGAAGATTGTATTGCAACAGATTTGCATAGAGGTGCGCACGGAAACTACAGTGCCACATAGTAAAGAGGTGCGCACGGAAACTACAGTGCCACATTGTAAAGAGGTGCGCACGGAAACTACAGTGCCACATAGTAAAGAGGTGCGCACGGAAACTACAGTGCCACATTGTAAAGAGGTGCGCACGGAAACTACAGTGCCACATTGTAAAGAGGTGCGCACGGAAACTACAGTGCCACATTGTAAAGAGGTGCGCACGGAAACTACAGTGACACATAGTAAAGAGGTGCACACGGAAACTACAGTGCCACATAGTAAAGAGGTGCGCACGGAAACTACAGTGACACATAGTAAAGAGGTGCGCACGGAAACTACAGTGACACATAGTAAAGAGGTGCGCACGGAAACTACAGTGCCACATAGTAAAGAGGTGCGCACGGAAACTACAGTGACACATAGTAAAGAGGTGCGCACGGAAACTACAGTGCCACATAGTAAAGAGGTGCGCACGGAAACTACAGTGACACATAGTAAAGAGGTGCGCACGGAAACTACAGTGACACATAGTAAAGAGGTGCGCACGGAAACTACAGTGCCACATAGTAAAGAGGTGCGCACGGAAACTACAGTGCCACATAGTAAAGAGGTGCACACGGAAACTACAGTGCCACATAGTAAAGAGGTGCGCACGGAAACTACAGTGACACATAGTAAAGAGGTGCGCACGGAAACTACAGTGCCACATAGTAAAGAGGTGCGCACGGAAACTACAGTGCCACATAGTAAAGAGGTGCGCACGGAAACTACAGTGACACATAGTAAAGAGGTGCGCACGGAAACTACATTGCCACATTGAACGCCTTCTGCTAGTACGACGGGTTAGGAAAACCTAATGAAAGTCAAGGTTTCACCTACACCTAACACAATTGATTCGACATCTGTTAAGATAACTGACGCTCGCGAGCGAAGCGTCAAGTCTCTGCTTCAAGTCTGGCAAAATTTGCTTTCGTCTGTCAGTTTGTTGGTACTCCTCTACAGGTCGTATTTTACAACCGATCTGGACGAAACTTGGTATACAGGTTTTACGACTTTATAGATTTTTTTTTTGTCAACGGGGATTCTTTATTGGAGGGGTATTTCCTCCAAAAAGGGGCAAAAGGGGGCTATCTCCACCTTATGAGATCCGATTTCGATGGTTCTTTCTTTATTTGAAAGGTAGTAACTTTCAGTTAGTCTCGTAAAAAGGTGGTAATTATTCTGTTTTAAATAACAAGTAATTTGTACTCGCGAGGTCTACTGTTCGCAGAACTACTAGTTACTGATCAAATGCTTGTGTACCAATTAGCAGATTATTCTGAAGCTCTACAACGTCAACCTGCACTAATTCAATGTAATCATTCAAATCGCGGTGTTGTTGTGAATATTAATAAGTATTAATAGTTATCTTTTGGCCATTTATATTTGCTCTAAAATATCGAATCAATAATAAGATTTGTATTGGGCATGCATTTTAAATTAAAATTAAGAGCTTAAAATAAAATACAAACATAGGTACGCGTGAAAGACCTTTCTATACTTCCACTCGCGTTCTCTGCAGTCGGGTAAAAATCTAAATATGAAAGTCTGCCTTCTACCACAATATATATAGTGCTTCTCCTGCTACCCTGGTTCATGATCATTAATTATGCTCATTTCGAATAGCTAACTCACTTCCTCTTACGACCACAACACTGGCCCGAACGGGAAACATACAGGATTATGGAAATGTTTATTGCAATCGGAAAACTCGATAACTGTTAGATAACGAATCGATAACGACTGTATGCTATTACGACTACTACGAGTGCTTCCGATCTCATTTACTCTAGTATTTATTCGTCTCATGACCGATGTGATTCTCTTATTTTATTTAGCAATATTTTATGTTGTTTTGCTCGCGGCTTTGCCCACATAAATAAATGCGTGAAAGAATGAATGAAATACACCGACCTCAGCGTGGTTTGACTAGACTCGATTACTCGAATGAACCCAAAGATTCACACTCGCCCCGGTTGCCTCATGTTACATGGTGCAACAGAGACCATTGCATATCGAGGAGTAGACCGGGGGGCACGACAATGGTAGGGAAGACAGGCCCTTAGGATAATCATGGAATCGACAAAATAAAGCTGCAAATTATTTGTCTCCTGTCGACCCAGGGGACCAAAAAAAAAGTACTGAATAAAAATAATAGGTTGGGGAAAAAGTTTCTTCGCATTTTTTAAGAAAATTCAAAACATTTTTTAATATAGTTTATTTACATTTAACTAAAGTATGTAGGTACCATTTTGTTCGATAACTTTTTGCCATCTTGTAGGTAGGGACATGATCCCATTGCTATAGAAATTTTGGGACTTCTGGTCAAAATACCGCGACAAGTGGTTTTGGCAGTCCTCTCGTGATGTTAACCTGACACTGCCTAAAGAATTCTGAAGAGACCGAAACAGGTGGAAATCTGAAGGTGCAAAGTCAGGACTATACGGCGGATGCATTAACACCCCCCAGCCAAACTCTCTTAATTTTTGCTGAGTGGCTAAAGATGTGTGAGGTCTAGCGTTATCATGATGAAAAACCACACCCCTTCTGTTGATTAATTCCGGCCACTTTCTCTCAACTTCTTGCTTTAATCTCATCAGTTGTTCGCAGTAGAGTTCAGAATCGATGGTCCTGCCTGGTGGTAACAGCTCATAATGAATAATGCCCTTCCAATCCCACCACACACACAGCATCACCTTGTTGCGTGTTAACCCGGGTTTCGCCACAGTCTGTGAAGCCTGACCGGCCTTTGACCACGACCTTTTTCGCACGTTCTTGTCATACGTGATCCACTTTTCATCACCAGTTATCAGCTTCTTCAAAAATGGTTCGGTTTCATTACGTCGTAATAAAGAATCACAAATGAGTAACGGTTCATTAGGTTTCTTTCAGTGAGCTCGTGAGATACCCAAATGTCGAGCTTTTTTGTGTACCCAGTTTTTGTCAAATGCGCCGAAACTGTGTTGTGGTCAATTTCCAGTTCTTCAGCTACGTCGTAACTACTGATATGCCGATCTTGCTCCACTTTTTCAAAAATGGTATCCATTTTATCCGTAATAGGGCGACCAGAGCGACGTGCATCTTTGACATCAAAATTTCCGGATTGAAAACGCTTAAACCAAATTTGTGCTACTCTCACAGACACTACACTAGGTCCATAAACATCGCAATTTTTTTTCGCGGCTTGCGTTGCATTTTTACCTTTTTTTTAGTAAAATTTTAAAATGTATCGAATTTCTTCATTAGATTCACTCATCTTGACGGTACGAAAAACAAATGAAATTCACACATTTTCCTAATTTGAATTTGGAATTATGTTCTTTAAAATTTAAACTTTCAATGATACCAAAACCAGCCAGATACAAATAGCCACAGAGATTTTATTACAAGTTCATACATACTATAATGCGAAAAGACTTTTTCCCCAAACTTAGAAGATATGATTAGCATTCGCGTGGTCTACGTATTCATAATATTAGATAATATCACCAAATGAACATAATTTTAATTTGGTGGGATAATTTATTAAATGTACAGTCGGAATCAAAAGTGGAACAACACGTTTGAAATTCAGTACTGAAATAATCTTATTAGTAAATATCAAAATGATGTAAAAACGGTAAGTAGAGTAGGCGGCACATTCAACTTTTGCATAATTTTAATACTAAACCATCTTGTAGGTAATAAAAGTTTACTTTCCACGCATTTTCACAAAATTATAAAAATGTTGACAAAGTGACACTAATATATGCTTACTTGACAATTTAAAAGAATTTCCAAAAAAATCCCATTATAACAAAGTGCCAATTTTTCAGTCATAATCCTTTAGTTCAGCTTTCTAACATTGAAACTTTCTTCTCAACACCTGTACGGTTACTTAATACATAACTGTTGACATTGAAGTTACTAGCGACCACATGACGTGCTATCTCAAACACATAAAATAAACTTTAATATGCCATGTTTAAACAATAATTTGCATATTGATTGGTCGGAAGCTGTGATAAATAGTCGAGTGACCGGCGCGCGCGCTGGCTGACGAATAATAATACAAACACGCACCGTGTCCAATGCCGCGCGCGATACGATAACTAATATTTGTTCTGCTTCGAAGTGCCACTCTGCACGGCCGAGTGTTTGACGTTTCATTAATGATAGTTGAATAAATAACTGCAATTGATTTACCGTAAATGAGTTTTGGAGTTGTTGATGGACGAATTGGCAATTTGATTGAATTTCACTGACAGGTGTCATTACTTAAAATACTTTTCTTGAAGGGTTAATAGGTTGGATAAGCAAGCAAATAAATTAACTTTAACCGAAAAAAAACTTAAGAAAGCCAACCAAGCATGAAATACAAATCTAAGAGCTTTCAAGCCCGTATCGCCTAGTCGACGCTGCTCGAGTACGGAACACTTAACACGAAACAACACGAGTCTACGTTCGTTTCCTATCGCTAAGTAAATCCCGAAAACCACAGTTCAAACTTACTTTTATTGCAATCCACCATATAAAAGGCACAGTTATCTAAATCGGTTGTAAAGTTGTAATGGACACAGGTACGATCGTGGACAGCGGTGCTCGCCTTGACCGTGACGACGCGCGTCGAGAGTGAAACCGTTGTACAGTCGCGGCCGCTGCTGAGACAGCACCGCGCTGCTCAGTACCGTTGCACCGGAGCCGATAGACTTTGTTGTGCCATTAAGATAGTGCTGATGCCCTCATGCAGAACTGAAGCCACTTCGCACGAATGGATAGAGGAGTTATAAGGTCGACCGAACTTCTCGTAAAATCTGCAGATAAGTGACAAGAAAGATCGTATTATTTTAAGCACTACTGTACCATTGACAAAAGTCAGTATTATAACTGTGAGTGATACAAGTGAAATGCCCCCGGAAAAGACATAATACATAATAGACCCAGTCTAATGAAAGATATTTTGCAACTTCTTACTTGCTTCGAGTCACTTGTAATTTCGCAACATGCATTATGGCCCGTGCGCACCATAGACCACAGTCATAGCTTTTAATGGGTCTCCCCGTGCTAAGATCATGACCAGCAGATTTACATGCGGCGCTAATTGCACACAACTCCAATTAACATGAATCACGCAGGCGTCGAGATAACATCGAGAGATTCAATTACAATAATAAAAGTTTGGAAAACAAAAGAAAAGTAGTATTTAGCATAAGAGCAAAAGCGAATCTAACGAGCTATGTACTCGTAATGTAGTAAGTTGAAGGAAAGTACGACACGGAAGGGAATGCGCCTGAGCATGTGGGAACATGAGGCCACTTCCATTTTAAAAGATGGGTACAGTAACAAGAAGTCTAGAAAAGCGAGCGAACACTCGTTTTCTCCACTGCTGAAAATATTTAAATTAAGATTACACACTCTGGATATTAACCCTTTTAACTAGTGGTAAGTTCTCGTTAAAATGCTGTTAGGGTTAAAGGAGAACACCAAAGACCGTTCAGTATGGTTATTATCCTTTTCATTATATTGGTGTTAAAAAAAATAACTTTACAAACTTTAATAGGTGCTTTAGAGTTTAGACCATCGAACTGAATAACTTTTACTATAAGACCAAGAACTTTGAAAAGGCGAAAAAATAATCAGTTGTACCAGTTTAGAACAGTAGGTACTAAACTTTAGTATGGCACAGCTGATTTTTTAACGCGACTTCAAAATTGGTTCCGTAGTAAAAGTTATTCAGATAGACGGTCTAAAGCACTCTTTAAAGTTTGTAAAGTTAATTTTTTAACCTCTGATTTATTTAATTATTAGTCCTAATAAATAATAATTATTATTATTTACTAATATTACGTGAGACGTGTGGTCATACGCAAGGCTAATGGAAGAGTACAGTCACTATGAGAATGTAAGGATTTCAGTCAAGTTCTAAGGGCGGCCTCGGATAGTTAAAATAATATTTATGAGTTAGAAACAGAAAAACTTATAGTGCTGAAGTAGGATTTTGCTATACTCCAACAAGTGAAACAATTTTCCATCGGGACCAAGTGCATGAAAACTGTTGTAAGTAATGAAAACAGTGGCTTACTGATCGATTGTCACAAGCCAATTGAACAATTTAAGCTTGATATCAAACCAGTCTATCGATGACCTTTATTGGCTGTGTTTTCCGACCACAATTGATTATCATTTCTCGTGGTCTTATGGTTAAATGTTGCATTCCACTTTATTATACATTTGTTAAGCTTAGGTAATTATGATTCAGTGTTACTCGGGGATCACTCCTCAATCATACTCATTATTAGCTCCTATTATGATTAATTCCAGACAAAGTGACACTATGAGCAACGTCTTCCATTCGGTAAGTCACATAATGCGTGTCACGCTTTGTATTCGTGGCCATTGAACGCGAAATGACCGTACGATTACCATACAAGGCATATATTAATGCCGCGCATTGAATACAATGTATTTACTACTTACTAGACTAGTACTCACTACATTGTTGTTCTGTAGCAACAACCTCATTTAACACTCGCCTGCAAAGAAACAAATAGTTAAACAGTTTTTTCTGCGACAGTACTTTTGTGCTAAAGCAATATTATAGATATGTATTTGTCAAATTGTTACGCGTTTGACGAATTGTTTTTGAGAGTTTGTTATGCTTGGCAAATAATCTAAAGTTTGCTTGATTTATGATGATTAAATGCAAACGAAAGCTTTTTTTACAAAAAAAAACTACTAAATGAAAAATAACTTTAATTTGGGAAATCGGTATCCCTGGTTTTGTATTTTCGTTTTATGCCACTGACTTCCGAAATTATTATTTCTTTTTCACGTTGTAGGTAGTTAGTATATTTTTTTTGGAAGTTGGTTGTTTTTCTTTTTTTTTTTTTTTGTAAAAATGTTTTTTTTTTTTTCAATGTTTAGTTGTGGTACCTACCCCACACAAAATCGACAAATTCGAATACCAGTACCTGCATAATAAATTAGAGCATGATCCACATAGACTGAGAAAAATACGAATTATTTAAGCTATCTCAAAAACTACCCAAGCAAAGTTAATTTTTACATGGGATCAAATTGGAGGTATACCCTCCCGAATAAAACAAGAATCGTTCAAATCGTTCGAATTATTTTTTGTTTGCACAAAATAAAAGTTCTTTCGATTTAAAAACGAACAATGTTCTGACTAACATAAGTAATTAAGTAATTTTCTAAAGAATCCACATTAATTGACCTTCAAGGTCCACAGGCTATAGAACCGCACGCTCTTGACGTGTGATAAAAAGTTTCACTTTCCCCGTACGTGCTTGATGACTTGAATTTTATAAGCATACAATTACCATCATTGATATAATGATCACAATAATGCTGCAGGTGAGTTTACTGTGAATCACAGTAAGCTCCATTGTTATTTAGAATAAAATAAAAAATCAACATACTTATTTAACTTCTCAGGCTTATCCAGTAAGTTAAGTACAAAAAAACTTATCTCTAAATTAGCATTTTATGACACTGAACTCTGAAGGACAATGTAAGGAAAACATAAGGAAAGTGACTTCCTATAAAACCACTTGCTACGATATCTTTTTCATTATAGGGTCGTCCATTAATCACGTGATGCTCGGACAGGGGAGGTGTAGTGAAATATCACGTGTATTTCTTTTTTCGTTGAACGCGCGATTTCTAAACCGAAAAGCGGCGCGTGATCTTGACTAGCCGTTGCCAGGCAACGATATCCCGACTTCGGCTTGCCAGTCGCCAGTCTGTGATTTTGACTCCGAATACATGCGTAAATCGTTGCCGCGTATGTTTTGCCTTAAAATAATTTTCCTGAATTAATGGCGATTATGGGAGCAGTGGTGGCCCAGTGGTAACGGCCGCGACTTACGAGTTGGAGGTCGTAGGTTCGAACCCTGACAGGCGCTTTACTTGTGTAAATTATTTCATCACTACTGCTCTCAAAACTGGAAGGAATACAGCGTCAGGAAACCGGCATGTCCTAGAACCAAAATGTCGAAGACATGTGACATCTACTAAACCGCACTGGGCCCGCGTGGTGGATCACGGCCTGCTCTCTCTCACAGAGAGGACGCCTGTGTCCCAGCAGTGGGAACATTATACGCTGATTATTGTATTTAAATATAAATTAGATTATACCTGTATTTAAAGATATTCTGAACATTTTTAAGATACTTTGTACCAAAATAATACTCGCGATTTTGGGTAGGGTTTAGTCTAAAACCTCACCACATATCATCAGGATACGATATAGGATTTGGATAGGGATGTTTTTTTAACAACTTTTTAACCCCTCCCGGGTTAAAAAGTTGCTAAAAAAATGCTCGTGATTAATGGACGACCCCTTAGTTGCTTGTAAGTTGTGAATAAAAGATGTTCAATTCGTCATACCTCTCACGTGGCTAGAGTAAATACAGAAAACGCAGCGTTCAGCGCTGTCGATGGTTGCATCTAACGTTGTTATGCATTCATGTGTTCCTAGTAAACACATGAACAAAAATGTTATGAATATTTGCTACAGCCTGCTCGTTGTGTACACAATACAGAAACATGAAGTAAGTACCAGCTAAGTATTAGTTTGGGTTTGAAATTAAATATTGTGGACCTTAATTCGAACCTGGGTGTGTCAGGCCCACGAGGCCCTCAACCCAATCTGGACATGCTTTTTGCCAGTCAGATTTAGCGCTGCTATAAGCATAGAGGGTTCAAGGGCTATTTGTAAGCGACATCCTGGCCGATATTGAATTATTATCATAACTACCTGCATTAAAAAGTGAAAAACGTAAAAAACGGAGATAGACACTATTGATTATTAACCGTCGATAGGCCATTTTTTTGTAAAAATATTGATATTTATTTACAATGTTCTTTTTCCGAATAATTAAACTTTAAAATGCTCTCCTGTAAAGTTCCAAACATGTCGCTTAATACAAATAGCCCGTGAACCCTCGATATAGTTGGTAATCATTCTGTACATTCTCATTTCGTGTCGTGCTGTGATCCAGTAAAGCTGCGCTTGCGCTTGATAATGTCACGAGCGTCAAGGACATCGCGCCCCGCACTAATAAGGTAATTAATATCTGAAATGCTTGTAGTAGCGCCATATTGGAGGCTATTGCGAAACTATTGGAAACAAGAATGTGCTAAATGGAGAGTTATTGTCAGCAACCGTGGCAATATTCGAGATGTTGACGAAATATTTTATGGAGCAAAAGATATCATTGAGACAGACACCTTAAACTTTCAAAAGTATTAAAACTATTTGTAATTCACATACTTTTAAATTCATTAACTTTGTTGTGTCGTCAGCAGAACAGACACTAAGTATCTGTTACAGAACATATTTATTTATGAATGAAATATTGAAAAACGTTTTTACAAAAAAAAAAGGTATTTTGATGAAATTTGACACACAGATAGCTTATAATCTGGATTAACACATAGGATACTTTCTATCCCCACATTCCCAAGATTTCGAGACTTACGCGGCTGAAACCGCAGGGCGCTGCTAGTCATATATAAGAAAAAAGAGTGCTATTTACAGACATCGTTTTGTTTTTCCTGTAATCTTTACATAAACTTCTTCACACAGAATAATTTCAGATTTTCCTCTATGCAAATTTCGGAGATGGGGGGGGGGGGGGGGGTACGGTATTTTTCATCAAAAGTCTAGTATCAACTATGCGGCCTAAAAAAAAGAAAAAATGTTTGAGAATGTGCAAACAGCGCTCTTTCATAATGATACCCCACATGCCCTAGTAGCCCCACTTCGAATTTTTAAGACCCCCCTTTTCAGTCCATGTTGCAACAAAAAAATAAACATTTTTATTTCTTTCTTATTTGCAAAATAGTTGGGCAAACGTCATCTAAAACTATTCCAAAATTGAAGTTGATAGCATTAGTAGTTCTTGATATATCTAGCTGTGACAGACTGACAGACAGACTGAGTCGCACTTATGGGTTCCTTTTTACCATTTTGGTACGGAACCCTAAAACACTACAAATTGAAAAATAACTTTAACTTCGGGAGTCGGTGCCTTTGAATCTGTATTTTGGTTTTTTTGCCACCGACTTCCCGAGATTTTTTGAAGTCGTTTTTTTTTGTAAAGATTTTTTAGTTTTTCATATTTTAGTGGGTCAGTTTGTAATTTATCTAAGTTACAATACCCTAATGTCAACTGCTCATCACAATGTATTAAATTACTGATCTGTAACGAAATATTGATCGACTATTCATGTAATTTTAACATTAGTATTGTGATAATACATCATTTAAAACGGTTATTATTAGGTTCTATGAATAAGTAACGTAAATCACGAAATAAACGCACCTTGTAACTCTCGCTGACTGTACCTACCAACGTTACAACTGGAACTTTCCAGTTTTGCAATTCATATTTATATGGATTAAAATAATCATCAATATCCGCTTAGAAATGCCAAAGATACTGCCATATAACTTTTTACATAAGAATAATTAGCTAATGTATTATGTACTAAAAAACCTTCCTGAAAGAATATTATAGATCACGTTAGTGAAAGAATGATCAAAATTGGTTCATTAGTTTTTAAAAAAACCTCATATCATACAAATACTTACGGATCGAATACAGAACCTCCGTTTTTGAAGTCGGTACAGAATAGAATGTAAGTAGTTCATTTTACTTTAGATACCAGTGTTTTACGCACGTAGTACATAATGAATTATCTTTATTTATGTAATTTACGTAATCGCTCAGAAAGTTGAAATCGTAGCGAAAGCGAGTGATAGGTAGCGCTTGTCACACAGTTCTGAGACATTCAAACATTCATTAAAATAATCCAAGATTCAATTAATTTAAAATAAATGTTGTTTTTGTACAATATTTGATTGAAGAAAATTAAATAGAAGATCAGACGTCCTTTTGGGACAAATATTATAGGTTATAAATTTTATAATAATAAAAAGAGTTTCCATGGAGTTTCTTGGCCGTTCTTCTCCATAGAAACCTAGTACAGTTTGGAACGGGCCACTAGCTTCTCTCTTTGATTGGCCGACTTCTTACCAATTCGAAAGTGGCTGCACATACATGGTGTAATTAAAATAAATGTTTCGTAATGTATAAGAGAGAGAAAATAAATGCTTCAAGTATGAGAGAGAAATTATATACTTCGAGTATAAGAAAGAAAATAAATGAGAGAGAATGAGAGAGAAAACAAATGCTTACAGTATGAGAGAGAAAATAAATGCTTCGAATATGAGAGAGAAAATAAATGCTTCGAGTATGAGAGAGAAAACAAATGCTTCGAGTATGAGAGAGAAAATAAATGAGAGAGTATGAGAGAGAAAATAAATGCTTCGAGTATGAGAGAGAAAACAAATGCTTCGAGTAAGAGAGAAAAAATAAATGAGAGAGTATGAGAGAGAAAAAGGTTTTAATAATAATAATAATAATAAAACATTTATTATCAGGCTACAATGGCCCATAGATACATACCTTACGAACTAACATAATTATATAAAGTATAAAACAAAACTTGTGTTAATAAATATAGCTTAAAATTAGGTTAGTAGCGCTTCACTTCACTAGCTTGTCCTTGAGCTGTCCTGTGGCACTTGTCCGCGGAAGCGACGGAACACCACGTCCTGCGGCCAGAAATCTTCTTCCATGACGACGGGCAGGTAACAATTCGGTACTCGCACCACGAACGCCTTGAAATTGACGTTGCGGCGCGACTCCAGTAACTGCACCCTCGGCATGTACCTTGTCTTCTGGCGCACGTACTCCACGATGTCCTCCGCCTTAGTGCTGTAGTGCAGGCGGGAGATATACACCGGTGTGTTCGGCTTAGCGGCACGCAAGCTCACTTCTGGCTTCGTAGGAGCTTTGCCGCAGCGATTCTTGTTGGTTCGCGACCGGCGCTTCCTCCTTTGCACTGTCACGAAACCCTCTTCATCAGCCCTATTCGGCGCCTTTTCTGGCATAGGCTTCATACTTGGAGCGCCTGGGGCACTCGCGGGGACGCTAGCGAAGTCCTTTCGTAAGGGATTCGCCAGGGCTGCAGATACTGGCAGCGGGACGGGGTGATGAACTTTGGCGGCGTTGCGCGGAGGAGCTGCGGTGACGGGCGCAGGGCTGCGGGGCACTGGGGCGGGGCGCTCTGCAATTTCAGCAAACGACGGATGCGCTGGCGACGAAACTGCTGACGCGGAATTTGACGACGATAAATCGAGGCCGGCTCCGCGACACTTGTTTACATTAGATGCATCGGCTGATGACCTAGTTACTGCCACACTGTTACGCAACTCGCTAACTTCTTTGCGCAATTCGGTGACGGAGTTTTGGGATGCATCTAATTTCGCCAGAACATCCGCGAGGCGGGCCTTCAGGAAGACAATGTCCTTCAGAAGGCTCGTTACGTCGACATGGTCGAAGGTGACGGGTGGAAGCTTGTGCAACTCCTTCGCCACAAACGTCGGCACGTCGTCCGGGTCGGTCTCCTTGAACAGCGTGATTATATCCTGCAGGCTCTTCTTAGTCCCGTCACGCCGGCGGGACACCATCTGGTCGCGCTTGTTCAGCACACTGAACAACAACAGCTTGGCAGCAGCTATGTCTTCCTCGCTGAAGTTCGTTGCACAGATCTGGACAGCAGACACCTCGTCCATAACATCCAGCTTCTGTTGCAGGAACGCCAGCAGCTCATTCGCCACAAGTTCATTGCTCATGGCGAGTAATTCACGAGCGACAGCTTGCGCCGCGCTAACTAAAACAGAATATTATGCAAACACGTCCGCATCGGAACGCGGCACAAGCGAGACTTCGACCTGTTGCTGTTGCTGTAGAGGGATTCACACAACCTCTTAAGGGGTTATTGTACTCATCATTATGAACAACTTTTACTATGGAACCAAACCTGAAATCGCGAAAAAAATCAGCTGTTCAGTACATTTTTGTTCACATAATTTGTCAAAATGTACTGAACAGCTGATTTTTTTCGCGATTTCAGGTTTCATAATGATGAGTACAATTGTGCGTTATTTAAGTTTTTAGTTAGTGCGAAGAAGCATTACCGGTACAATCGGCTGGGCGATGAGGAAATCCTAACATTTCACGTTTCACTACAACTGCTCGCAATTAAAGTTAACCTAAAAAAGTCAGGAAGAACCGAAATAACGCGTCAAATATGTAACGCGGTGAAAACCGGTGAAACTTTTGCATAACTGAATATGTTTGTATGTATACATACATACATAGTATGTATAGAAATAACTAGTGTATGTATAGAATAATTACATTATACATACAATGAATATTATGTGTTTTTTGAGTTAACGTTATTCCGCTGCATCGATACCAAGGCCTCAAATGACTAGTCAAGTGGTTTTTCTTTACTTAACGCCCTACAAATGTTGTAGGCCGGTTGACATAGTTATTATATTACCCACCCTAACGCCCTACAAATGTTGTAGGCCGGTTGACATAGTTATTATATTTCCCACCCTAACGCCCTACAAATGTTGTAGGCCGGTCGACATAGTTATTATATTACCCACCCTAACGCCCTACAAATGTTGTAGGCCGGTTGACATGGTTATTATATTACCCACCCTAACGCCCTACAAATGTTGTAGGCCGGTTGACATGGTTATCATATTACCCACCCTAACGCCCTACAAATGTTGTAGGCCGGTTGACATGGTTATTATATTACCCACCCTAACGCCCTACAAATGTTGTAGGCCGGTTGACATAGTTATTATATTACCCACCCTAACGCCCTACAAATGTTGTAGGCCGGTTGACATGGTTATTATATTACCCACCCTAACGCCCTACAAATGTTGTAGGCCGGTTGACATGGTTATTATATTACCCACCCTAACGCCCTACAAATGTTGTAGGCCGCTTGACATAGTTATTATATTACCCACCCTAACGCCCTACAAATGTTGTAGGCCGGTTGACATGGTTATTATATTACCCACCCTAACGCCCTACAAATGTTGTAGGCCGGTTGACATGGTTATTATATTACCCACCCTAACGCCCTACAAATGTTGTAGGCCGGTTGACATGGTTATTATATTTATTATATTACCCACCCTAACGCCCTACAAATGTTGTAGGCCGGTTGACATGGTTATTATATTACCCACCCTAACGCCCTACAAATGTTGTAGGCCGGTTGACATGGTTATTATATTTATTATATTACCCACCCTAACGCCCTACAAATGTTGTAGGCCGGTTGACATGGTTATTATATTACCCACCCTAACGCCCTACAAATGTTGTAGGCCGGTTGACATGGTTATTATATTTATTATATTACCCACCCTAACGCCCTACAAATGTTGTAGGCCGGTTGACATGGTTATTATATTACCCACCCTAACGCCCTACAAATGTTGTAGGCCGGTTGACATGGTTATTATATTACCCACCCTAACGCCCTACAAATGTTGTAGGCCGGTTGACATAGTTATTATATTACCCACCCTAGCTCCCTACAAATGTGTTCTATGTAATTATTCCTTAGGTAACAAAATGGTTACAAACGATACGGTTATGTTTACGTTATGTTCACGTAACTATGCGATAGCAACGGGTTGTAAATTGTAATCGGCTCACAGTAATTAATGAGCGAGCTCATCGGATTGCTTCACCGTAACGTCAGTTACTTATATTTAAGGCAAAAGCGCCAGGGTAGCCTGTGAAATTGGCCAGGATGTCGCTTAATACAAGTAGCCCGTGAACCCTCGAAATAAATTGTTTTGGCTATTTATTGATTAATTTCATAATACTTAGAAACTCGTATTGTCACTGGTTGAGGCGCCCTACTGATCAGTCTGAAACTGTGCAGCCTACATCATCATAACTAGAGCATCTTAATAATAATAGATAATACACAATCTTGCAGCTTACGGTAACTCAACACGTGCGTAACTAACTTGCTGGTCCAGGCTAACTGTGTGCGATCATATAAATTAACGCCTGCTAATCACCGAAGCAGTTTTTCGTAATTAATTATGCAAAGAATCGTACGGTTGACGCGCGTCAGTAAACTGAATTAGCTCTATTACAAATTAATGAGTATTTAATTAGTCGATTACCTATTTTACATAATAAATGGGTTAGCAATCATTTATTGCTTAACAGTTTAATTGATTTCATGTCAATGTTTATCATTATTAGTCAATTGAAATAGATAATGAGTTCGTGGTCGCCATTTGATGATCGTTTTTTACGTATATATATACAGCCTTGATACAACATACAGGCTTTCCTGTGACCTGCCTATAGTAGGTACCATTTTCAAGCTCTGTACCAAAAATTAATTAAATAGGAGCAGTAGTTTAGTCGCAAATATTTTTTAAAGTTTTTGTCCCGTCTGAACATGATGTATCTTTCCTAACAGCTGATTATGTCTTTAAGCATAGGTCAAGCACCTTAAAACGATAAATCGATGCGTTGTTGCCGCTCTGACGCAAGTCACAAGTACAACCAATTTTCGCTAAAAAGCGAAACGCACTTTCATGACGAGAGTGACAATCATAGCAAGACATCCCGCGCGTAAAAGAAATGGAAATAGGTCAGTGTGTTGCAATTGCATCCTAGATCCCTGCCATCGGTGGGCGTCTAAAAAATATTTTGTTCAGTGCGCCGATGCTATCCTTTCGGAACGTATGTTTTGTTTAACTCGCGCGCTTTATTGTGACAGGACACGTAACTTGGGATTAAGTATTGTTCGTGATTTTTTTGTGATTGACTATTTTTTATTGTGATATGACACGTAATTAAACTTTGGTTGTGTGTGTGTGTGTGTGTAATAAAAGTGTTCAACAATGCCTCGTGTAACTTACACGGCATCAGAATACACTGAATACATTCTCCGTCGGTATAATTTGTGCATTAATGGGATTGGAGGACAATCGAGAATGACAGATATCGAGAATGTAAAAATTTAGTGTTTTTATTGTGAATGATGATGTGCGCGTAAAGTACTCGCACCCTTACCTACTTACCTAACATAAAAGCCAGCGCGAGTGGAGGCCTAAAGGCCACCATATACGGACTGCTCGAGCAGTTAGCCATTGATCAACATACACGGACCGCTCTTGCAGTCATAGGCAACAGCTTGAAGCTGCCATTGATAACTGCTGGCGCAGTTGATACCAACTGCTCGTCATTCAAATCAGTAGCAACATGGATAATTCCAATTAAGTTCTTGCGATTTATTTGCGCTGATTAGCGCGTCACAATCTACGTCGTCCATTTTGCTCAAGAGACAAGCGTGTGGACAGGAAGAGCGCGCGATGTAGAATGAAGAGTACAGGCGGAGCAGTCGACAGCTCAAGCAGTCATTGTATGCCTGGCGACTTTGCCGCTTTGTTACCTAGGTATCTAAGGTCAGTTAAATTTATTTATAAAGGGTGGTTGCGTTTTACTCTGATTTGTAAGCTATTTAGTTTGTTTGAAAAAAAAAATCTCATTTTTGGTGCTTTTTATTTTTGTACCGTATCGAATTAATACTAAACACGTATAGTATTCGTAGACTAATTGAATGCCTTTCTTTCAAAACAACTCTGTATATCGTCGTTGCGACTTTAAGACCTCTTATGTGTCACTTTTGGCAAAATCACTTTTTTACGCCAGCCGATTCTACATTTTGAAGCTCTATCGAATGCAAAAACTCTCATGTGTATACGACGTTTCAATCGTAATTTGTTTACAAACTTCAAGATCTCCAATGTTCTTGCTAATTAAAACTGATACGACGGTTTTTATCGATTTTCTCACAAAATTGATTTTTACACATAAGAGGTCTTAAAGTCGCAACGACGATATAGTATATGTTTATATACAAACTAGCTTATACCCGCGGCTTCACCCTCGTGGAGGAAATTGTTCCACGGGAATGCGCTACCAGGATTAAAAAAAGTATCCTATGTCCAAAGCCACGTCCCAGTCTACCCATGAGCCAAATTTCATCCAAATCGGCTCAGCCGTTTTATCGTGAAAGCGTAACAAACAAACAAACTCAATTTCGCATTTATATTATTAAGTTAGGAGTTTAGGACGCGCGAAAGTAAGTTAGTTTTATTATTTTATCCCTCTGAAAAAGTACTTTTTTCTGGATGAAAGGTGGGTATTTTTTCTTTATCCCTGACAACGTATATGCAAAATGTCATGATGATCGGTTCAGCGGTTTAGGGCGTGAAAAGGTATCAAACAAAAAAACATATTTTCGCGTCTATAATATTATAGTTAGGAAGATGAAAGATCGGTCTATCGACGCTCCAAACTCACAAAATGTAATAAGTACTTACTTATTTTTTTTTAACTTATCTCTTATCTCATATCATATCACACTACTAAAGTTTCTCTAATCATGATTCGAAAGACACGTGGCGCCATCTATTATCATAAGAACGTTATTGTTGTTTTCCTCGGGAACAGTACTTGTTTCAGGATGAAAGATACCGTCCGTTTCTATACAGATGACAGACAACGTATTGAACGTATATGCAAGATATGAGGATGATCGGTTCAGTGGTTTAGGCGAAGGTAACAAACAAACAAACTTACTTTCGCATTTATAATATTAGTTAGAAATTAGGATTAGGGTTATCAATAGATTTTTCTTAATGCACACCTTTTTTTTTTGCCGCAACCCTGGCGGGCATCGGCCCTAGCGGACCCCTTCAGCTAGTGCTACATCTCTTTGAGGCGCGCGTGGAACACAACGCGCCGTCGACCCGGGCCTGGTTCTTACCGGACGGCGAGCTACCCTTTGCTCGCCATCCGCAAGCCCGCGCCTACGGTGGTCGGGAATCGGCTATCGATTCCCGACACCCAGGGCGTCTCCTGCGGCGACTAGGGGCGTGAGGGCGTAAAGATTGCCTCTCCCTCACGCGTTCAGCCTCCTCCTTCGCGAGCATTACAGCTTCGCAGAAGGAGGTGACGGCTTCCCATGCACTCTCGCTCCGTACCATGGCCTGTACCAGGGCCGGACACGAGAGATCGCCGCCGCCGATGGCCTCCGCGAGGACCTGCATCCTAATTGCGTAACACACTATAAATCGGAATCTGAACCATTTTGAAGCAAATTGCTAATCCATTGCTTCATATGTTCGAAATATTTGTCTGCTCGACAACGTAAAAAACGCAATGAATGTTGTTGAACTGACAAAATGAAATCGATTCCGATTGATAATGTGTTACGCAATTAGGGTGCAAATTGTGCGTTCGACTGCTGCGGGGTTACTGCCAGTCCCAACTTTTTATTTAACTGGATTATATTATGTTACTTTAATAGAATAGCTGTGTTTAATACTTACCTACCAATTAGGATAAGGCAACAAAGCGCGCGTTTGCGGATTACTTATACAGGGTTATTGGTAAAACACCAATAACCTCTTAAGGGGTCGTTGTACTCATCATTAGAACAACTTTTACTATGGGACCAAACCTGAAATCACGAAAAAAAAAATCAGCTGTTCAGTACATTTTGACGAATTATGCGAACATAAATGTACTGAACAGCTGATTTTTTTTTTGCGATTTCAGGTTTGGTCCTATAGTAAAAGTTGTTCGTAATGATGAGTATGGTCCCTTAAGAGGTATTTGGTGTTTTACCAATAACCCTGTATTGATACGCCAAGCGCTCGATTTATGAAAATTCTCTTAGTAGATTTAGTCTCTCAAGAATTTGCCAGACGTTATCTAAAGAATTCTCCAATTAAAACGTCGGAGTATCAATCACGAGGTGGTTACTCAACGCGAACATCAAACCAGTCCCGCGTGATGATTGGCTGCTTTCTTCTCTTTATTCTTCCGAATTTCATGCTCTATGCTCACAATTTCTACGTTTGCGCTTGCGCATTCAAGTTTTTGTTTGATGTTTATAAACAAAGGTGGTCGACGGTGAAACTTTAGCTGAAATTGTCTCGTTTTGTGCCCGCTGACTGCGCGACTACACAACGCAAATGGAGCGGAAATTAGTCAGGTTTATAACTATTATGATGTTGCATTTAGGTTGGATCATGATAAAATTTCCCTTTTTAAAGCGGCGCTTCGTTACATATTTTCTTTGGTCTAAAAAGAAAACTTTGAATTAATGAAAAATTGTAAAAGTAGGTACCAAACATCTGTTCATATCTGGAGGCAGGAGGGTCTTAGATCTCTGAAGGGAACCCAAGATAAACGAGTACATACCGAGACTCCTCTGTGCGTCGGAAAGCACGTTAAGCCGTTGGTTGTAAGAAGCCCGTAAGTCTGACAACCATTCTTATCAGGGAGTATCGTGTTACTCATTAACTGGGTTGTGGAGGTCAGTCAGGACAGGCAGTCGCTCCATGTAAAATACTGGTAATCAGTTGCATCCGGTTAGACTGGAAGGCGACCCCAACATAGTTGGGAAAAGCTAGGCAGATTGATCTACTTACTTAATACAGAAAGAAATATATACAGTTGCCATTCTAAAACAGGAACACAAAGAAATCGTGGGAATATCAAAGTTAAAATAAAATAATTAGTCACACGAACATTTTAGTACGTACAAGTTGACCAGTAAGCGATCTTGCAATATCGATTATTATCTATAAGAATCGAGTTAGTATCCGATACGCGTGGCGAATGATACTGCAAAACGGTGACTCTGTAATGGGTATGTCGTTGAGGTCACGGCAGGGCTGTCACGTGCTTTCATAAGAATAAATTTGCTGGTGAAAAGTTGTTATATCTAACGTTTTTCCACCCTTCCACTACTAGTTTACGGGTACGAAGGCTAACGAGATGGGGGTGCAAAGGTTCACAATCTAACTGCCTCCTCACTTTGTTTTCGCAACCTTTAGAACTAGGTACGATACATCTTGTTGCAATTAAAAACAAAAAGAAAATAAAAAAACACAATGTTGTTATCAATTTGCCACCTTATGTGCATGTGTTGTGTACTGTTGATCTAGCGCAACATCAGCATCTCCCTCGTGACAGCCCTAAGCGCCACGTTTAGTGGCAGTCGCGTTGTTACCTTCTTGATTGTTTCGTTATCAATCTATCATAGAATCGATGCGATTCGATTCATCACGCCTGTCGAACATTCTCGTCGGATCGCGTCCGTGTTGAGAAATGTTAATTAACCTCAATGTGTGTGTGTCGTGTGGGTGTTGTGTGCAGATACTAATATATTTGTGATATTACTTTACAAACGGCATTAGGTACGATGTTTTGAAATCGATTGACATAAATTTATGGCCGATTCCTATTATTTAAAATTATTGGTTAAAATTAAAACTCTTGTACCTTTACCAATAATGAAGCAAAGACCTCCATAGCAGTCCATAGTAGTAGAACTATCCATAGTAGACCCTCCCATATGGAAGTAGCTATCACAGGAAAAATTAGCTTACGAACATTGAGTTATAATGTAGTACGTAGTACATTATAACTCAATGCTTACGAACCTATTTTTATGCCTAGTTTGACAATAAAAATGCAATACTTACATTGGTAAGCAAAACTATTCGTTTTTAGGGTTCCGTACCAAAATGTTAAAAAGGAACCCTTATGGTACGACTCAGTCTATCTGTCACAGCTGGATATCTCAAGAACTACTAATGCTATCAACTTGTATTTTTTTGCAACAGGGACTCAAAGGGGGTCTTAAAAACTAGAAGCCCTAGGGCATGTGGGGTATCATATGAGAAAAATCTGGAATTATTCTCGATCGTTCGTATACTCGCCGCGGTGCGCGGGCGCCCTTAATGTGTGTTTTGTGGTAGGGTCATTCTTATTTTGAAATTAATCGAATTATATTTACAAAATAGGTTTGTTTTGGCATCTTTTGAAATTACATATATAGAGCAAAGATAAAACAGCATTTGCGTCTTCGACATTTCTATTATCACCGTATTTATCTTATGACAAGGCTTATCTTTGTATTATTTTGTATTCAGAAGATGTGTATTTAAAGATGCACGCAATAAGACACGTTTTACTGTAATGCGGTAACAAACGAGTAGGTATTTATTAATTAAAAGGAACTTATAGGTAGGTACTGAAAATATTCGTGCAACAATGTGTACCGCGATATAAGTAAGTAATATAATGACAGCATTGTTCTTGTTCAATACATAACTGTGATTGGAGCCATTTGTGATAAATACAATGCAGTGGGCACAATAGTTTCATTATTTCTCGAAGAACAACACTCGCTTCCAATCCGGTTCGGCTACTCTTACAAGTACATACAACTTACAAGCAACCTTATTTGTGGCGTATACATAATATACACTCATGGACAAAAGAGGAACGCAAAAAAAGGTTTAATTTCTCCTGTTGCAATTATCGTGCGTACTGGCCACAAACAATTAAAATAGTAATTAAAAAAAAAAGGTTTTGGAATGTTTTTTTTTTTTCGAATTTCATTTGTTTTTATATAATTATGGCGGAATATCGTTCTTTCATACTGCGAAATTTTTGCCAACTTTAGAATTTGAGTTTAGGTTTTGTTTACATGTTTGCTTTGACTGCCTGGTTTAATAATAAATAATATATAGGTAATATAATATAATATCCTGGGACATTTTCACACATTTATTTATGTGTGAAAATGTGGTTTATCGTGTTAGTTGTGATTTGTTACTGCAAATAAACTGAGAATGCCAGATCTAAACGTCACTCAAGTTGCTAGGGCTGTTACTTTCATTGAAACTGGGCACACCTACAAAGATGTGGCACAAACATTACGAGTATCAAAATCGTTAGACGAGTTGTCAAGAGGTATCAGCAGACCGGACAAAATCAAAATCAAAAGTCATTTATTCAAACTAGGCTGAGAATCAGCACTTTTCGAACGTCAAAATTACATAAGACAGTCCCCCAAAACGCCCGCCCTTCACCACTACCTAGTGCTTTAGCTGGGGAGAAGAAGTGGCGTAACAAACTCCCCAGCAGCACAGCTGTCTGCTCAGTTAAAAAATTTGATTGTATACAGCACTGGGCAAAATAATTTAAGTACTACGCAACAAAACATGAAATTAAATTAAATTCATTGCCATAAGTCAGCTAGCACACAGTACGAGTATAAGACACAGTTAATGGTATAAGAGACAGTTCGGAGAGCTAGAGGGGACAGCACTAAGTATTGATTATACCCCACGTTATATGCCTTTCCTTTCCAATTATGAAAAAAAAAACCAAGTACAAAAATGTATCTTTTCTGTAAAATTTAAAATTTTTCTTAATTGGGTAAATTTTTGTCATTTGATCTTTTGTTTTGTCGACGTTTCAATTTTAAAATAACGAATATTAAGCAAAATTCAAATTAATAAACTTAATTGTCACAAATATCCATGACATTTTATTATATATACCTACACACTTTTTTGCGTTCCTCTAAATTTGTCCAAGAGTGTATACGTATGTACTTTTGCTTACATTGATATATTTTTTAATAGAGCGAGATTCGAAGTTATTTCCAAGTTATTTTATTTTAGTCTACATTTGCATAAAACAAATACACTCGGTATGGAACTTATTGATATGCAAGTTATGCAACACAAATGCACAAAATTATTCAAATGCAACAAGTACCAGGCGAACAGAAATAGTAGAAGCTGTCTCTAGAAAATGCATCAATGCAACTTTCTTGATATTAAACTAACCTAACCTACTAGTCTCAAGATTACCTCAGTATCTTCGACGATATACGCTTAATTATATGCTCTCCTAATACAGCATTCTGAACACAGTCCATAAATGTTAATTAATGTTGTTCTTCTATTATTGAATAATTTATAGCGTGTCAATTAATAACTTGTTATAAAAATAAATCACAGAGACAGGTGTCAAAGTAAATACTGTTTAAATGTTCAGCGATATCCGTTATTGAGAAATGGCGGAGATAGCTTTGATGGACTTCTTCATCTTGTAAATACGAGTAAGGTGTAATCTTTTCAGTAAAAGAGGTGAAAACACAATAATTATAGGACTAGAAATAGGGATTAGTTCAACCAGGTTTCAGACTGGCTAAAGTAGGCTCCTACTTCATGGGGTACTGTTTCGTATATTTTGACGAGTCCTAAAATGTAGGGAACAGCAGATTTTTTTTCGCAACTTCATGTTTGGTCCCATAGTAAAAGTGGTTCACAATGATGAGTATAGACCCCTTAAGCGTTGTGCCTTATTTATGTTGCATCTTGTATAACTACTTTGGTTCTTTGTATAGTGATAATAATACGTAACAAGAAAGTTTTTACAATAACCAGCCAAATTTTCAAGAATTTGAGAAAGGACATTAATTTAACAGATTTAGTACGGAACCCTAAACACGTAAAACATTCTTCGAAATAAAATTTGTTACGAATGCATACTCAAAGTGCAATAAATAATTCGCAATTCTTAAGGTGCGTCCAGACATTGCGAATGTCATATGTATTCTTCAGATAAGAGTTATCTGACTATTGAAAAATCAGCCCTTAATTAATAAGCCTCAGAACCACGCACTATCGCGATCGCAAAGTTTAGTTCGGGGTAGCGCCTTAACCGTCATGTTTATGATCCCGGGATTTTAGATGAGGTATTATCCACTCTATGTTACTTCCTTCCTCAAAATTTAGGCAATTATTATATAGTCGACCTATTCCGAGCTCAGAATGGCTAATGTTAAAGTTAACTGCTGGAGTTATGTAAGTAAAACAAGAACGACGATATTACTCTTCTCGTGTAAGACGTTTGAAGCTGCGTCGTTAATACAAACCGTGCGTTGTTACCCAACGCGTGTAACACGAGTGCTGCGTGTTGAATACATTTCGTCAGTAAATCTATCAGTTTTATCGGCGGCCATTGTTTCCATATATTATTTACTGCCGCGATTTGAGCTGCGAGCACGCTCAGCGCCGACCTTCAAAACACAATCAACATTTCTCCCAGAGCGCCTTGGTTTAGCATAAGCTCCCTTATTAACCGACTTCAAAAAAGGAGGTTATTTTACAAACAGTTGCTTATACAGCCAAGGTAAATCCTTTAACAAGGCGAGCATTAAAACATCACGATCCATGTTTTCTTCTTCTGTAACTACTATTTATTTCTGAGCTGTTAATAAGATGAAATCACATTCCGTGCCTGTTCAGTAATAAACTATTTATCTTATCAGTAAGATTATCGCGTTACACGTGGCAGGACTGCAGGAGCTGCAGGAAGTTTATTGTTATTAACATCTACTGTCTACTTGCTGATTTATGTAATGATTTAAGATTTGCAAACGATTTCTTCTAGACTCCACGAGATGGCCTATTTTTCACCAATGAAATTGATAAAAGACTAATTCAAATAGAAATTAATTAGGGGTTTAAAAATCTATAGTGTAATAAATGATAATGTGAAAAACGAGCAAAAATTATATTCCGAATTCAAAGATGCGAAGAAACACAGAGTAAGCTTATTTATACTAACTACAACTGACGCAGTGGGACTTCCGCAGGGTACCTACACATATCTACTACTGACGTCCGTCGGCGACACTCCGTCTGGTAACACAGCTCATGCCACAGCTGATGCACAGCTGTTGTCTGCGCTACTTGTGAGAACCGACGCAGTGGGACTTCCGCAGGGTACCTGCACATATATCTACAATTCTACACTAGCTATAAAAGTCCAGACGCAAAACAAATGTCTGCAAACTATACAGCATCGACCGCGACGAAAGGCGCTGTGATGGAGCACAAACAGCAGTTTCCACCGAAGAACACATGCGATGAGGACAGCTTCATCGAGCTGGAGAGAAAGAAGAGGAAGTCTACTGAGCGCAACCAGTGTGGGACAGCGCCGGCAGGATCTAACATGCGCTACGTCCTGCAGTACCGACGACGCAGCTGTACGTGTCCCGTTTGCACCACTCCACGAAGACTGAGGACGTCATAGAGTACATACTGGACCTTGAGGGCGGAGAAGTTGGAGGTGCGCCATAACACCAATATCAAGTCGTGCGTGGTGCGCGTTCCAACTCACTATTTGGTGACTTTCCTCAAGGAAGAGTTTCCGTGTCCGCGGCCGGCTACGCGACATCTCGCAGCGTAACATAACGAGCGCGGTAGTTTTTAAGTTTGTTGTATAAAATATGTATTAGTTATAGTTATTGTTTTTATACTTATATATGTATTGTGTTTTATGGGCCCTAGTAACACTAGAGGGATGCTGGCACATAGGATAAGACGCGGTCAGCCGCCATTGCGGTAATTTTATCAGACAACAAATATTTCTACAATGAGTGAAATATTACAGATTCTGATTAAGAAAAATAATTACTTACAGAATAATTAATGATGAACTTAAAAATGGGCTTACGTAGAATGACGGTCCCTGGAAATAGATAGAACTGACTAAGTCACCCAAGAAAAGAGACTGAAAAGCCGATCACATTTTCGTATAGTGTTTACTTATGGTGTGCGTGTGTGTGTTTAGCGGGGCCACTCGCGAGTCGATGTTATCGGCGCGTGCGTCACCGTCTCCGCCACACACAACTGACTGGACATTAACTCTGATAACAGCGCTCTTATCAGCTGCAGTCCTAATCTGCTTTCTTATATTGTTTACTGGAATTTCTTTACTTTTGCAGCAAATAATTGATTAAATGTGACGTGCTTTTTCTCGGTTGACCGCAAGTCCAGCCGGGCGGCCCTCTCCTTCTCACCTAGTAGAGGTTTGGGTCTCAGCAGTGAGAACATAATGTTCCAACAAACCCATAATGATAAATTAATGTTCCATAATGTTCCTGCAACCCTAATAATATAATGTTCCTTGCTAATTGCGTCCGTGGTTTTTGCTTTTGTAGCTCCAACCAACACATTGGTTTTCCGAATCTTAGAAGTAGCAATGATGGTAAGCTAAGATCAGTAAAGACAAGCTATAATGGATAGATTCGTTTGGTATTGGACGTAACGTTAGATTGATGGCTATAATTATACTGTTGAACCTATGTAAGGAGGTGGCCTATCATCAGCAGTATCTCCTTCACAAGCTGACGGTAGTAGATCTACTATCTCGATAACAGTAGACTAGTTGGTCAGGTCGTCCCACGCTACATTTTCCGGTTCGCGGTCGCTATTTGAGAACCCGTCTTCCTCCCCGGATATATTGGTGAGGATACCAGGCTATCATATGATGCAAACGACTTAGAAACTTGTAGGAACATTGTCATAGGACAAATTATATGGAAATAAGGCGTTGTTATTTTGAAACCCAGAAAAGGTCAGAGTGCAACAGTAATGATCATGATAATAACAGAGATTAAAGCAAAGATCATTCTGGTAACCTCAGTTTATTTTACACAGTCCTTATCGTTAAAAAGCGACATTTCAAATGGGAAGACAGAGCGGTCTACAGTTATTAACCAACTTAAAAAAAAATAGGTTATCAATTCGACACTTATTTATATATGTAATATTATTGGAACTGCAATATATTCACATTAACTACAAAAAAATATTTATAGGTGTATGTATGTTTGTATATGCCTGTGTTTGTACGTATGTTTGTTTACCCATTTATTTCTTCGTTACTATTAATCGGATTGCGATTTTTTTGTATTGGCTACAACTTAGGGAACACTGCAAGTTTCATCAAAATTGGTTCAGTTGTTTTCAAGATATGGACTAATTTGTGTAAGAGTGACAGCCTGGTTTATTGATACGAGCTACGGGTGTGGTGTCAAAGGGACATCTCAAAACCTTGGTCAAATTCTAGTGCAATATTTATAACAAAACTATTAACTATATATTACAAACAAATATTCCAGTTTTTACTTAAAACTAAAAATTACGAAATAAAAAAAGTAATTTAAAGAAAAATCGACTTCAAAAAGAAATTAACTCGAAATTATGAAATAACTAAGTCGGTGGCAAAAAACTAAAATAAAGATCCCAACATATCGACTTCCGAAATTAAAGTTATTTCATAATTTTGAGTTACCTTCTTTTTGAAGTGGATTTAATTTTTTTTTAATTACACATTAAAGAATCTTGGGACACTATCAAAAAATCATGCGTCATAGTCATAAATATGATTGTTTCACGTTTATTTTGTAGTGCATCATACTGTTATCGTGTTGATATTAATATTGCTATTAAAGTATTACGATATCACAGAACGAGTCAGAATTAGTTAGTTATTTTTGTTGTACTTAGGTATCCTCAGAGCATCTTCAGCATTGAGACAGAAATGAAACTGCTTCAGTAGAGTGTCTGGTGCTTGGTCTACCTTTCGTAAAGCTCCTATTGGAATCTGATTTTCTAGTAAAAATTGTGGAACAGGTCGGTAGGTTAAATTATTCTTCAATTAGGTTGGTTTCACCTACTCGGGTTAAACTCTGGCTACTCTGGTTATCCTTAAACTTATCTTTCTAATAAGTTTACTATATTTTACTAGATGCCAGATTAAGCACTACACAACAATACACGTGATAGGATATCAATCACATAATTATGCAAAGTAGGACATGAGACGCTCATGTGCGCGTGTTATCAAACAAATTGCTTAGAATTTTCCTACGGTTATATTGTTCTTAGTGGAATAATGTACTGAACAAATTCAAGTGGCGAATACCCTGAACCCGGATACATTAATTTCCTCCCTACATCCTATACCTACCCAGTAAAGAGGTTTTTCTTCGTCTCTGTCCTTCATGTACGTTGAGTTCTTTGAACTTTGTGCACGCTAACTATTATTAAAACAATAGAAACCAAATCTAAATTCTAGTTTTAGTCAAAACATAATAACAATTCTTAATTGTGTTAAAAACATGGTTATTATCAAAATACTCACCGTTGATAAATTACGATGTATAGTTACAGGTGCTAGTCTACGATAAAATTCGATATAGATACTAAATAAATCTTAGAACACATCACTAACTACATAACAGCGGTGTTCATTTAAGGCGAGTTCACACTAACATTCTATTTGTGATCATCCCCCGAAAGGATATAAATATTGCCGAGGATAGCGCGCGGTACGAAGCCAGCTCAGCGACGGCGCGGCGCGCACTGTGCGGCCGTACCCGAGTGCCGCTGTGCCGTACCGATACTACGAGCGTCACATCTGGGAAAGTGGCCGCTGATATGCAGGAGCTAGCCAGCGGAAGGTCAAGTTCAGATACAATTTTAAGGCCAGACATTCAGGTTACGACGGAGGCTGCATATCAATCGCCGCGCCCTTTATGCTGCCCTGGTCATTTACTTACGACTTTGGTTGTGGAGCATTTAAATTGCCTTCGTTAGTAAGAACAACCACATTGGCCTGCTTACGCCTTCCAAAGTCGTCACGATATCGTGATGACTTTCAAGTAATAGGTGCACGCAACTATGTACCTACCTAACTAGGTACCAAGTACATAATACGCATATGTACATCTGGATCAAAGTTAGAGTTTCTAGTTTCAACCAATCCAGCTAAATAACCACTTATATTAAATTATTAGCGAATTCTTTTGAAAAATCTACGACGCGCGACGCGACGTGGTTAGAATCTCCTTGAAATATAGATTAGCAATTTACGAGTAATCTATTGCCATGACTATTTACCTCAATATGTGTAAGATAATCTAATAAGATCCAGAGAAAACGTAATTCAAATAGCCAAAGCAAGCATTATTAAAACAAATACACTTTTTTACACTGCACCAAAACTGGTTCCGTTCAACATTCGTCATCCACAGCATCTGCAGCATGTGAATCAATCTCGCTATTTCTCCTCTCACTCGCACCTTTCCCTTTTGCACTGAAAGTAAAAGAGACAAAACACATCCGCAGCGCGCAAGTCCTCACCCCTACAGTAAGTTGGCAGACGAATTATTGCCAGGTTTGGACAATCAATATGGAGTAATGGCGGGATGAATGGAATCATGGCGCACTTCGCGCCATAAACATTTAAAATTATGTGCATTTCATATGGCGGTATTTCGCAATGACTGTGCATATTTAATGGTGTTTTATTGTAGGATATTGTGTGAGCATTTTATGCTATTCTTTTGTTCTCGTGTCGTGTCGTGTCTGTGCCCCATAATTCGTAGTTCTGACGTCTGTAACTATTTTCAAAACGATTGCTTTGCTGTTGCATAATCTCTTTCTCTTATCAAGGTGACACCATATTGAAATATTGCATCAAGGTTAATTCGATTTTTACTTTCCCTTAAATCCCTTATTTGCCTTGCTGTATTTTACAAGTATAAATCTTTCAATACTCCATCACCTCCCCTTACGCTTGTTGCCCTAGTAACTCGACATCATCAAACTGTCGACCCTCGCTCTCACGAAACAAAATACCAATTTAATGAGACAAGCGTGGGCTTACAGCCAACTATAATCTTATTAGAGACATCCCCTAGGAAGTATAAATAGCTGTAAGTTGATAAGGAATGACCCCCGGACACATTCGAGTGGTTTTCCCACGAAACTGAAGAACGTTAGACAAAGTTATCGTTCAAACTTCAAGTGGCTGGTATTTGTTATTGAAGCGACAAATTAAAGCTGCTAATGTACTCTAACACTATACTTTGTTATGCTTTAGTGTTGTACTATCTACTGAGTACCTATCTAAAGCCGAAGACATAATTATTTTCGAAGGGTTTCATAACAAATGGCATTAGAAACTTCTATGTTTTATGTCGACTAGGAAGTCGCTCACAAAGTTAGCGCCTTGTTCCTTTGCGACTCATATACCTACTAAAAAAATATTAAATGTATTCTTTTAGAACGTTTTAAAAAGTAATCGAAATCAACGGATACGTAAAATAGTTAGTTACATGAATAGTTTTGAGACTGCATGTGTAAATAGTAAGTGGAACTTTCAATAGAATATAATCATTATGTATATTTACGTAGCTCATACAAAACAGACGTCGTGTATTCTATTAGTTTGTGAGCAAAGATACTGTTATGAGAGAACGACAGAACAATGTAGCAAATTGTAATTGTCTCAGATTATCTTATTAACGAACGACGAGAGAATTTGAACTGTGAACGCAAACGACTCAACAGTGATATCATACTTAATTATTATTTTTATAGAAATATGGAACTATCTCTGTATAGATGATATATTCATTACAGAGAGAAGACGCGAAAAAAAAGATTGGTGTAAGAGAAGCTTAATTTTACGGATGCATCCGGTAACGATATACGAGTATCGGCGATATTTAGATTTTTCTGATACATCGGTATCGACGATACCTATTTATTTGCCGATACACCGATACATTTCCATTTTTAAACCTTAGTAAAGGCGCGGTCATGAACTTTAGTCAAGTGCAGACGAGGCTGAAGCTCGATGTATGCTCGGGGAATCCCTGCATTATGAAGAATTTGTGGTTTTGTAAAAGATTGCATTGGCGCAAAAGTGGGTAGGTAAGTACTTGTTTCCAAATGAGTTCTGTCGCATCTGAGACACTATTTCCTACAGCAGGCCTCATTCATACAGACTTGCGAAATCGTCTTTCTCCGCATAACTTGAAAATAATAAATATTATGTTAAAAAAAAAACTTCTTAATGTTATGAGAATATATTTGTGATTGCAAGTTTATTAAATACTAGCTTACCCGACAAACGTCCTGTAAAAATTTCAATAATTCGTACAAAATTCCCATAGAAAATGCACTTTCAGTTTTCCTGAATTTTCCAATTTTCCCGGCAAGTTTTTAACCATTTTCTTTCATACAAACGTTGTCCTGACAATTACAAACACAACAAAAAAGAATTATCCAATTTGGTGCAGTCGTTCGGAAGTTATGCGCGTACATACAGCCTTCAGCCGTCGACGAACCGACGATCGGTCCGTATCAAAAAACTCGGTATCGTATCAGCCAACATGTGTATCAATGCATCCCTACTTAATTTTAATATCATTATCTGAAATACAATATGCCAAAGGTAACGACGACATGTACAAACAATTGAACTCACTGAAGACAATCAGAAAACTGCGCACACGTAGGTTATAGAAATAAATTGAATCGAGTCGCGGCTGCAGCTGTGTTGTTGAGCACAACAGCGGCTCCTGACGCACGCGCTGCGTACACAACATATATCACTTGACTGTCAAACATACAACTAACGTCTGAATACTGAAACATACTGCGTTAACAAAATTAACACATATTAGACCATTAAATGGAAATGGGTGCTAATAATTATCAGCCCAGCCTTATCCCAACTTGTTGGGGTCGGCTTCCAGTCTAACCGGATGTAGCTGAATACCAGTATTTTACATGAAGTGACTGCCTAGCTGACCTCCACAACCCAGTAACTGGGTAACATACCCCTTACTGGTAAGACCGGGTGTCAGACTTTTGGGCGTCTGACGTACTTTTTCTTCTCCCGTAACGACTGTCAAAGATTCACGAATGACAACCGGGACCAACGGCTTAGCGTGCTTTCCGAGGAACGGGGGTCTTGGTATGTAACGATGGTCACCCATCCACGCACCAACCGCAAGCGTAGCTTAACCTGATCGATCGACCCGTGCGGCAGTTATTACTTAGCCACAATCCCCTCTGGGTGCTATATTTCATAATATTTAATTTTAATGAGTATGACCTAATACCTACACAAGTTCGTACATAGAACGGTACGAATATAGAACGTGTAGCAACACTGACGGCGAACAAGAGCTTGATTTCCCAGGAGACCTAGCGTCTGAATTCGAAGCAATTGCGATAAATTGGTTGTCCTGTAAAGGCAGCGGGAATGATCCGGATGGCAAAGGACCGGGTCGTAAGAATACCAAGTGTCCAGCGATGGCTACCAACATTAACTTTTAAAAAACTTTTTGACAAAAAAAAAACAACAGACTTCCAAAAAAAAGCACTACAAAGTGAAAAATAACTTTAATTTCAGAAGTCGGTGTCTTTGGTTTTGTATTTTCGTTTTTTGCCACCGACTTCCGAAATTAAAGTTATTTTTCAGTTTGTAGTGCTTTTTTTTTTGGAAGTCGGATTTTTTTTTTGTCAATTTTTTTTTATTTTTGACTTTTTAGTTGTGGGACCTACCCCACAACAATTCGTATACCACTACTTGCTAGATACTAAGTAAACAACAGTGACAGGAAGTTATAAGATCAACTTACACTAAGTAGAAATAATACGTATTATTAAAGCTAACTCAAAAACATTAAGCTGGGCGGCCACCGTCCATAGGTTTCAGGGTAACACCCTCGAAAGATCTGTGATCGACCTTGGTAAAAAAAAAATTTGCTAAAGGGCAAATATACGTCGCGCTAAGTCGTCTCAAAAGTTTGGAAGGCATAGTTTTGTCAGATTTGGACGCCAACAAATTATTAAAGCGAGCACACGACGTTGGATCATTGATGGAAATAAAGAGGCAACGAAATCTGTCTCGTGACAACCAAAGCCACACTTAACATACGACTCAAGTAGCGCAATTTGATATTACCATTATAATCATCTAAAGCCAGAGTGCATCTCATGACAATTCCAATAAGCCCAAACACGGCTAGGATACATTGTTTTATTACGGAGTTCCGGTGCCTACCTTCCGGCTTCATCATCAGATCGGTTCGATGGTACCATTTTGATCAGAACCATTAATTTAAATTTGCTTCGTCATAGTCGCTTAACTATTTTAATCGAGATATCTTATCGCCAGCCGTGAAATACTTATTATCATTGAGGAGTTCCTGTAACCATCTGTGGTCTACTTCATCAGTTCCACTTCACCAAATGATATTTTCTGAATATTTGAATTCACTTGCTTGACTTGTTGTTGAAAATACCAAAATTGATTTATGTATGCTTACAATATTTGAGGAGTTCCCTCAATTCCTAATTGATCCCATCAGACAATCAACCGAATTGATAACCTCCTCATTTTTTTGAAGTCGGTTAAAAAGACTACAAAAACCGGTCAAGAGCGAGTCAGACTCACGCACCGAGGGTTCCGTACCATCTTATATAAAAAAGTGTGCTATTTAGAGCCATCGTTTTATTTTTCCTGTAATCTTTACAGAAACTTCTATCACACAGAATAATTTCAGATTTTTCTCTATGCAAAGTTCGGAGATAAGGGGGGAACGGTTTTTTTTTTCATTTTTTATCTAACGTCAAAAACTAGGCGACCTAAAGAAAGAAAAAATGTTTGAGTGTTCAAACAGCCCTCTTTCATATGATACCCCACATGTTCTAGTAGCCCCATTTCGAATTTTTAAGAACCGCTTTCAGTCCCTGTTGCAAAAAAAAAAATTCTTTCTTATTTACAAAATTGTTGGGCAAACGTCATTTAAAACTATTCCAAAATTCAAGTTGATAGCATTAGTAATTCTTTAGGTATCTAGCTGTGACAGACGGACAGACAGACAGACAGACTGAGTCGCAACATAAGGGTTCCTTTTTACCATTTTGGTAGGGAACCCTAATAAAGGACACTCAGACTGCTAACCACAAACAATACAGCTCATCAAGAACTCTTGTACAATTAAGGCGTTAGAGCTGTGGTAATAGCAATTGCTGATCATGTGCGACTATTTAATTAGCCGCCACAAGACGTGTCAGCACATGACATCATAGATATTTCCATAACTCCCATAATTTACTGAGGCCACACACATGTTCCTTGATAACCACGTCGTGGTGAATCATTCGCCAAAAGAAACAATACGGTGGCGACGATATCAAATTGTTGATCAAATACAAGCAAGACATAGATAGGTACTATTGTCATTAAAATCTGGTAATTAGCATGATAATTGATGCTTTGAAAAACATGAAAATAATATTCATTTTAGTCATCATATTTTGTAATAGGCGATACAGGATATTCTTGCGGTACCAACATATTTTGAATAAATATTTTGTTTTCATTTTCGAACGAAGCGTACCTATTGTATATTATTGACATAAACACACGGTTGGTATCCCAAAAACATTTGTCTCTCGAGTAACCACAAAATTTCAAAAACGTCACTACGTCGTCAGTCTAAAAGTAAAAGCTTAGAGCGCAACTCAGCGAGGCAGACACGAGTCACGACTACATGGGGGTGGGAGTGGACTAGCTCGAGAGATCCTCGGCACAGGTGCGCCACCTTGGCACGCCGCCAGACACCGCGGCTACAGGAAATAATGCTTCGGAGAATACCTAGACTAACTCAGCATTCGACAAGCCATTCGAAGCTTTCTACATTGTGCTTTATGAATTTACTAGCTTTTGCCCACGGCTTCGCCCGCGTGCTTGTCGGAAATTATCTCACGGGAACGCACTACCGGGTTCAAAAGTATCCTATGTCCTAATCTAAGTCATAGTCTACCAATGTGCCAAATTTCATCCAAATCCGTTCAGCGGTTTTAGCGTGAAAGCGTAACAAACAAACAAACTCACTTTCGCATTTATAGTATTTAAGAAAAACTGGTCTATGTACACTGTAGACTCACAAAATATATTAGGTATTTAAATTAAATTAAATAAAAACTTAAGACACTACTAAAGTTTCTATAATAGCTAATTCAATCATGATTCGAAAGACACGTGGCGCCATCTATTATCATAAGAACGTTTTTGTTGTTTTCTTCGGGAACAGTACTCTTTATCGGGATGAAAGGTACCCTATGTCCGGTTCTGTACACTTGACAACGTATATGCAAAATTTCAGGATGATCGGTTCAGTAGTTTAGGCGTGAATAGGTAACAAACAAACAAACAAACATACTTTCGCATTTATAATATTAAAGTTAGGATATTAACTTTGAGTTGGTTTAGTGCAGTTGCGGCCATTAGTTCCACCCCAAGCTAGAAAAAGTTTAATGCGGATAATAATTTAATTAGCAACATTATGGTATTTTGTGTAGTGAAGGGTTTGCCCCAGGGTGTAATCTTAGGTCCTATTCCGCACTGAGTCACCAGTTATTACTACCTAAATATTACATATTGGATTGCGGTCCGACTTAATAGCAATATTTACATAAGTAATTATAATTATTTAGTTATTTTGATGATTAAGTAAGTATCTTTATTGATGACTAGCTTTTGCCCGTGGCTTCGCCCGCGTTGAGTATATTATCCCACGGAAACGTATTACCGGAATAAAAAGTACCCTATTTGTTAATTCAGGTTATAAACTATCTGAGTGCCAAATTACATCCAAATCCGTTCAGCCATTTTTGCGTGATTAACAAACATTAAAACATACAAACTTTCACATTTACATATAATATTAGTAGGATGTGTTCATCTGATCATTTCTACTACACACACCATCCGGAAATGCAGTTTTGAAATATCAACTTCTTTACCTGTGTCAAGCTCACTCACTGTTCAGTCGGCTAATAATAACTTAAGTATACAAGATATTTTTTTTAAGTTTCTACGTGGGCGGTGTGAAACGCGACGTGTCCCGACATATACTATATCGGTGACTAAACAAACGAATGTGATTAATATGGTGAAAGCTATCGACGAATCGGTCTGTCTCTAAACATACAAATATTTGTAAATATACGGTGTAATATGAGAACACACTTTCCTTCACAACAAGTGATTTAGCGAGTACATACAAATATTAGTCATACGAGTATAAGTAAACTTTTAAATAATGATAGACGGCAAACAGGTTTACTACTCAAACAACAATGGTAAACTTTAAGGTTGAGAGAAATACAGAGCAAGTCTTCAAATCTTACGGGGCTTTAATATACCACAGAACCTCACTTCACCGGAATCGTTTTACCTCAGTCTTAGTTTCCTAGCTTAAAATCAACATTTTCTACGAAATGTCGTACCAGGCTTCCAGTCTACGGTGGAGGTGCAGTCAAAAGGTAATAAAATGCAGGAGGCAGTAAAACCCGAACCACACTGTGCAGTGTACATAGTTGCATAGAGTATGGTCTGTCTAGACATGCGTGAATAGTAGCGTAAATGTAGCAATACCAATGTGCCGACAGCCGCGCTACCGCTGCATTTTCCCGGAATTCTGCAAAGTGCAAGTTTACCTAAGCAACCGTAGGCACGTTTTACGCTACACTTCTCATTGTTAGCTTGTTTCTACATAGAAGTTATTTAGCCTCATGAGAAATTCATCATTTTAGGTGGTGAGGGCGGATGTTTACCTTTCTTGATGGACGTTCTTAGAATAATACCAAGTAAGTACCAACATATTATTTTAGTAACAATATCTTTAAAACAACTGCTTTACCTAGAGACATATTCTGATATGGAAAAAAAAAGACGTGAGAAAAACGCGTGCTCTTTTACCGCATTCATTTCATCAAAACCAAATTAGCCATTAAAGTAAAAACGTTTTGTATTCAAACTACTCGGAAACCATATCCCGACGTCCATCTTTGATCTCACTGATGCATTTGACGTGTTGACTGATGTTTGCTGGTGTAAGCTCCGGTTCAAAACGTACGCCTTATAAATCCGTTTGCGTACGTAGTTCTATTTCTGTTGTTATGTTTATCAATTTTTCTAACGCTCGCCATTGCGATGCAGTTGCTTTCATGTTCCGCACTTGGAAGTAAGTACCGTCTTGTAACTTTGTGTACGCATGGAGAATAGCACCCTCTCGCCGACAAAGTGGATCGTGAGGACGATAAACAGAAGCCTGTTTTAATATCACTCTTTGTAGAGAAGCTGCCAAGATTACCACTAGTATTAGAAACGTGAGTGTTGAATATTATGAGCCTTATTGCTTTGAGCAAGGGATTAGAGGGTATATTATCGAGTAAGATACGCTTCGGTATGCAATCGTTCAAGAAAATTCTAATGGGCAAGAATTTTATTATTTTTGGTGTCGTTTAGAAATCCGGACAACTGAAGCTTGAAAAGAGATTGAAAAACATTTGTGTTTCGTCGAAAACGTTCACTTTGTGTGCACAGTGTGTCTGCTTAGGTGTTTGGTTTCCTGAATTACAATTTCGGAATAATGTTTGCAATAGAATAACTAAGCAAGTACCTACTCCTTGGCTCACGCTTGCACAGCTGCGGCCGCTCTGTTTTTCAGCCTTCATGAGTTCAGGTATACGCTTGTCATTATTATAATTTGTAATTTATTCGCTGTACGCCATTGTAATGTTACTTAGCCATGTTTTTCGTGTCAAGAGCGAACGTAGCACTTGATCAAACACACAGGTGTAAGTATCATATTATGTAGGTATGGGATGCCGGAGGATGGAACGAGAAACAATGGAGTTGTTACATACATACGTACATAAACTCACGCCTTCTTCCCATGAGGGTAGGCAGAAATTACACAGAACGCCACCTGCTACGATCCTTACATACTTCTATTGCCTCGTTTATGTTCATACTTCTAGTCAAACACGCACGCCGGTTGCGAGTACTACGCATCTGACCTTTCTGAAGAACATCATTTATCATCAAAATACAAGGGATGTTGTTGGATAATATTAAACGATCAGCGAGAATACAAGAACATATAAGCTAGTGTCCGTATAGTCATAGTATACACTGTTAAATGTTGATACATTTTGAGTGGCATGATCAACTACAATATTATAATGAAGCATTCGGCCCTTACCCCTATAATAAAAACGAATTTTCCCAGATATAAGACCCAGCTAGATAGATTTTTTGCCCCCGTAAACCCCTATATTGCAACTTTCATCGAAATCGTTAGACCCGTTTTCAAGAACGTGATTGATTACAAATAATATACACATATATACCAGGTGTCTGAGAAAAGGTGTCGCCAATTTAAGGGTGTGATACAGACCATCAACCTAAATAACTTTTCCGGGGGACCAACATCGTAATCGTGAAAAAAAATGGTCAAGTAGGTATTTAAATTTTGTATGGGACCCCTTTTTCTGGTACTTATATATCAGTGACATGACAGAAGTAACTGATCATCCCTGCATACTCTTTGCAGACGCTGTCTGTAATTCTCCTTAAAAATAAATAAAACTATAATGAGGCGATAAATAGCACCGTAAGCAAAGTATAACTTGGATGGAAAAGAATAACCTTAAACCTAACATACATAAAACCAATTATGTACAATTTGGTAAGAAAAACTGGGTTAAAATGGATTTTAAACATAACTTATAAAGATAAACAAATACAACAATTAGATAGTATGACTTTTCTTTCTAGATGAGAGGTGTTTTTGCGTGTTGATAAGATATGTGGAAAACTCAGTATGTTTGCTTATGTTCTATCTATGGCTTATCACGCATATGTTGGTTCGTTACTGCGTTATGGTATACTGGTATGGGGAACGTCGCTGCATCTAGGAAGAGCTTCCATCGCACAAAAGAGGTGTATACGTGCGATTTATAATGTAGACACACTTACATCCTGTAAACCACTGTTTAGGAAACTTAGAATACTTACATTAATTGGTATTTATATTGAGGAAATATGTAAATTTAGCAAATCTCACCCTGAGATGTTCGAAAAACTGGGAGATTAAGTTGAAAACTAAATACCTTATTAGATTAATTATTCTTAGAATGAAAACGGAACTACACTCACCGGCACGGAATCTTGGCCAAGCGCGTATTTCGCGATAACAAGAGCTTTAAGTGTTTCCTATGATTATTTATTATGAAGGTAGGTCTAAAAAATGTTTACCTTTAGTTCAAGAGGGTAATTTATCATGTTTGAGTGCAATATGACGTTATTTTTAAGTTTTAGTTGAACCCGGTCATCTGAGCGACTAAGTTGCTGTTTTAAATTTGTGTTTTGTGAAAGTTTATTGTTAGGTTATTCAATTATTGTGATATCGTACTGTTACTTCAATAACTAAAGGTGATTTAATTCCAATAAAAATGCCATTAACACCATCACAGGTTGCACAAGCTGTAGCATTGATCGAACAAGGGCTGACACAGCGAGAAGTTGCTGTTATACTGAATGTACCACGTTCATCGATGCAGTATGTGCTGAAACGATACCAGGAGACAGGCCGCTACTCCCGCAGACCAGGCAGCGGAGGCGTCAGATGCACATCAGCCCGGGATGACCGCTTTACTGTCCTGGAAATTTTGAGAAACCGCTACCTCACCGCTGTTGAGATACGCCAGCGACTCCAGTTCACAAGAGGTGTCAATGTTAGTGAACGTACAGTGAGAAGACGAATGGAGGAAGTGAATTTACAAGCTCGTAGACCAGCACGCGGCCCAGAACTTCTCAGAAGTCACCGAGTAGCTCGACTTCGATTCGCACGAGAACACGTCAACTGGACCCATGAGCAGTGGGCTCGAGTACTGTTCACAGATGAGTGTCGAATCGCTTTACGAGCTCCAGATGGTCGGGAGCGAGTGTGGAGAAGAAGAGGAGAGCGGTTTTTACCCATTACCACCACACAAACTGTTAGTTTTCATGTTTTCATGGAGGCTCTATAATGGTTTGGGGAGGAATAAGTTCCGATGCACGTACGGAGTTAGTTATCGTCGATAACCGATTAACGGCAACACGATACATCGAGGAGATTCTTCAGGAACACGTGTTACCATATTCAGGGTTTATTGGATTTGACGAATTCCTCCTAATGCACGATAACGCGCACCCACACGTTGCACATTGCGTGGAGGAATACCTTACAGAGGTTGGTATTCAAAAATTGCAGTGGCCAGCTCGTAGTCCAGACTTAAATCCAATAGAGCATATCTGGGACAAGCTTAAAAGAAAAATAAAGTCCTCCTCCAACCCGCCTGAAACTCTGAATCAGCTTCGAAATGCAGCACTGACCGTTTGGGAAAGCATACCACAAGTTGAGATCAGAAACATCATCCAAAGTATGCCAGAACGAATGCAAGCTGTTATCGGGGCTAGGGGAGGAAACACCCGATATTAAAATGCAAACACAACGAAGACTTTTTGGTTATTTTTCATTTTGTGTTCTTTTTAAATTGACAGTGTTAAAACCAATATTTTTGTGAAACTGCTTATTTTTTTAAAGATTACTGCTGGTGCATCATTTTTTCAATAACTAAGTTACAAAACCATAAAAAACCCGAATTTAGTGCATAAACCCATAATATAGTGAAAATTAAATATTTAAATAGAAATTATCGGCAAGTTATTGGTGGCCAAGTTTCCGTGCCGGTGAGTGTATATAGGCGAAGTTGCTATCCTATGTGTATTCAAATTTTTAACAAGATTTCTAACCAAATTAAATAACTTCCAATGGTCCGCTTAAGAAGGGCTTTACGCAGGTGGTTAATTGAGAATTCCTTCTATATTTATAGTATACTCGTAGAAGGAATTCTCAATTAACCACCTGCGTAATAATAATAATTCCTTCAGTTAAAATTTAAATAATAATAATAATATCCTGGGACATTATTCACACACGGTCATCTGATCCCAAACTAAGCAGAGCTTGTACTATGGAAACCAGATAACTGATATACTACATACACTACTTTTTTTTTTGTAAATACATACTTATATACCTAGATAATTACACCCAGACTCAGGACAAACAGACATGTTCATGCACACAAATGTTTGTCCTGGATGGGAATCGAACCCACGACCTGCGGCATGATAGGTGGTATAGGTACCAAAAATGTGCATGACATTATGTTATGATTGTACGAGTATATGTCAATCTACTATTACGAGTATACTACCGTTGTAACAACTTTTGTAACCAAAGTTATCTGCAAATAAAATTTTGACTTTGACTTCAAGGGCCGGTTATATGATCCGTAGTTAACGCAATGGTTAAACATAGTTACTAATGGTTGAATTTTGGCCAAATATGAAAGTCTACAATCATGATTGATGTGTGAATACATTCATATTAACTCATTCATGTTAAAAAATACTAGACAATGGCATTTTGGCAAACACATTTAGCCAAAATTCAACCATTAGTTACTATGTTTAACCATTGGTTGAGGTAACTACGGATCAAAAAACCGGCCCTAATAGTATAAGACAGGGATGGCGAACCAATGGCACGTAACAAAATAATTTGGGCACGGGCGGCATTATTTCAGGAATTTAGGCATATAGGTACCAACCTATTAATGTAGTTTGCAAGAGCAGAAGTCGCGCTAATTTGTTCCATCATTTAAATAAATATAAAACTCGGTATTATTATAAGTATCTATGCATACGCGAAATCTCTTAAGGAGTCATTGTACTCATGATTATGAACAACTTTTACTATGGGACCAAACCAGAAATCGCGAAAAAAGAATCAGTTGTTCCCTCAAAAGAATCACATTTACACATAATTATGTCCTCAAAATATACAGAACTGCAGATTTTTTTCGCGATTTCAGTTTTGGTCCAATAGTAAAAGTGGTTCATAATGTTGAGTACATTGACTCCATAAGAGATTTCGTGTATAAATAGATAGACCTTCTATAGTTTTTTTTTTACCAGTAGTCAGTAATTTAAGATTGTTTGATGGCACGTCATGGCCACATTCATTATTTTTTTTGGAAAATGGCATGTAGATGTATAGAGGTTCGCCATCCCTGGTATAGGATATATTATATTATAGCCAGGGTAAGGGTAAGGGCCAAATGCTTGACTGACCATAAAGGACGTTGGACATTTATAGGTAATTTGGTATTATAGGGGACCGAATTTTATTCTCACTTAAGCCGGACACAAATCAGATAAAATAAAAAATAAAAATAGTAGAAGTTTGCGTGCAATTCTTTCCGAATAGACCGAATTATTATTATTGATATAAGTAAGTAACTAAGTCTTCTTTACCAAAACACCTTGTGTATTTCGATCCAGACGTTTTGACAAAAGCCACCGCGCCACAACAAAGATTAACAAGTATCTTCCTACGTAACCCTGGGGATTACGTCTCGCATACAAAGGGCTGGGCTGAGCAATAGCGTCGTGATTGCTATGCGGCGTGGGCGGCGCGCGAGTGCGTGCTCGTCCTGACGACGGCGACGTCGCAGACCAAGTGTCCACACAACTGACAACACACATTCATGCACACACTGCACACGTCACACGGATATTATTCCGTGCCACGTCACGAATACTCACCAATATGAGAGCATCGGAGTTTAGTGGGCCCTTCCGCCAATTGTCTGCTAAGGATGTTAAGCATTCTGAGTAAATTGATCTCTTAGTAAAGCTGTTGTCGGTTGTCCTAGTGTTATCTTCTTCATCATCCGCTACAATGACTGGCGCTATTCGATGAGTTGCTTTTTAAGCTGAAAAATTTCTCCGTAAGAAAATTCTGTGAAAAATGTCGTTGCACCAATCATTCCTTATTCGGAGTTGCAAGATCTAGTAGACTCAGCACGATACGAGAGCAATATATCACGTAAAGTGTAACACGCTGGAGCTCAGCATGAGATGTACATTTGAATCGAAATATGGTAAGCAATGACGTAGCCTCGCCATTTACAATCAGAATAAATCAAACAGGCCGTGTCAAGCAAAAAAGTGTTAGAGTATTATAGGCCTACTCGCTAATTTAGAACGGACTGTAACCAACCAACCATTTAGTGAAGAGGCCTCGGGAGATGGTTTACGACGCGTCTGGGCACTTTTTCATGTCGTCGGCAAAATACGACGCTTTATAATAGCTAGAAAACCATCTCCTCTCCCCCGTGTTCCGCTCGCCGCATGTTGTTTTACGGATTAATGGAGAGCCCTCTGAGCCGCGGAATTAAAAATATTATTTATTAACTTCGTCGTCATCAAAAGATGGAATTAGAAGCCAATTTCATTCAACTTTCTCTTTTGATGGAGAAAATTGCGCATTTCACTGATGAGTTTTTTGTTGTTTTTCAGTACGGATTACAGCATATCGAGTCGATGTAAATCATAACGCATAAGCATCGGGAATATCGGGATTATTCGGATTTATTAGCACTTTCTGAGACGTAGCCCACGGCTCCCGGCTAGGCGGGCCACACGCGAGGCTTTATAACCTTGCTATAAATTCGATCTGTAGGTACAGCATACCATGATTCATTGATCACAGTATAAAGCCACAGGAATACTGAGTTAGACGATCTCGTGAAAGTCGTAGTCAGTCTGGGAGAAGTGCAAGACACAAGGTATTACCATCGCAAATTATTTTAGTACAGAATGTATTTAAATGATTTGCGATGGTAAAGCAACTTGCAACGTAGTCAAATCAGGGACGGTTTTTGGACAGATTCTTGTTGTGAAATGAGAAACACAATTGAATAATAAAAAACAAAATAAAAGCTTGAGAACTTGTCCTATTTCAAAGGACCTCTTCATTAAGTGCAGTCTCAATTAACGGGAGCGCATAGACGTGGCGATAACAATGCAATGAAATCGTTGAGTGGTGTATTGGATGACGAGGTAATTGCAGCAGGATGCGGGCGAGCCCCGAGGGTGCTCTGCATCCCGGCTGCCGCCTCCCTAGTCCTTCGCCGGCCACTTCATCGCTCAACACTATCTTTTGTTTATATTGTGAGTATTTTAAAACAGACAATGGAACTTGAGTGTATGGTTACCGTCTTCTAATGGTTTAGAAAATAGAAAGTAATTTATTTATCACACCTCATCTGTTTACGGATTTTTTTAAGAACTTAATAACTAATGTTGAAAATTCAGCTTCCTTATGTGGACTTTAGATAATGTTGTACTTAGTTCAGTTTTGACTCTTAGTTATAGGTTATATATTATAAATACACGTGCACTCGCGTAGGTAGGATTTATAGAATATGAATTTATAATCGCAAACGCGTGTCGTATCGAATTTAATTAACATAGTTCGTAATGAACCATGGTTATTGTCAAATAATTTTAACTAATGCTCGGATCGTGGGCGGAAGTCTTCGTGGTCGTGTCTTTAAACCAGTAACACGATAATAAAGGAAGTTTTATTGACAAGTCTGTATAGGTTACTAATGTCCACTGCTGTCAACAGAATTGTATCGCCAGCCTAATGTGTAATAGGGTTATTGTTGGTCACTGAAATTAGCGATATTTCAAGTGGTGCCATGCCACCGCTTGAAATATCGCTAATTTCAGTGACCTAACATATTATATTATTGCAGACTATGAAATAGATGTGCAGACTAAACTTAAATTAAATCCATTTTCATTTTTTCTTTTCTTTATTTAACTACCTATGTTAAGAAATACTTTACCAATGAATTACAAATATTGGCTAGTGACTTTGCTGCGGAGGGACACTGATCTCTAAGATACAGGGATACCCCTAGTTTGGAGATCAGGGTTTCAATGTATTGTGCATAGCATAGCCACCTAGTTATAAATATAACATTGTTTTAGTAAGTACTTTGGCTTTCTTCAATAAACAATTTTTATTTTTATTTTTTTTTTATCTATACGTTTTAGAGCTTAGTCCTTTAGTCCGATATGTTTAAAAATATATTATTATACTAGCGGACCTGACAGACGTTGTCCTGCCCGAAAAGCGCCACCTACCGGGTCTAATTGTGAATCTAAACCTCCAAAGACCAGACGTTATGTTATTGCGTGTGACGAGTGACATAGACGTTATATTTATATGCAGTTCTGTTGCGTGTGACGAGTGACATAGACGTTATATTTATATGCAGTTCTGTTGCGTGTGACGAGTGACATAGACGTTATATTTATATGCAGTTCTGTTGTGTGTGACGAGTGACATAGACGTTATATTTATATGCAGTTCTGTTGCGTGTGACGAGTGACATAGACGTTATATTTATATGCAGTTCTGTTGCGTGTGACGAGTGACATAGACGATATATTTATATGCAGTTCTGTTGCGTGTGACGAGTGACATAGACGTTATATTTATATGCAGTTCTGTTGCGTGTGACGAGTGACATAGACGTTATGTTTATATGCAGTTCTGTTGGGTGTGACGAATAACAAACGAGAATCTGTCGTTTCATAACTCTAATGTCACTACACTTGACTTGACGAACACTTTGTGTTACGTTTTTATTACATGATATTAAAAAATGAATTTTACTGAACATACGCGTTATTTCGTCCGCAGCGGTCTGTTCATTCCACTCTGTAGACATGAGGTGATAATATGCGAATAAATTAGCGGGTGACATAATGACGACCAAACAGAGATCGCTATAATTGATAAGTGTTACAAAAAACTGGTTTTGCTTCATGAGCTCCTAATAAGATTTCAATTTACAGACGAGTGAATACGCTACAGATTGTAATGAGATTTCAATCTGATTAGTATTCAAATTGATTTGAACTAAGTGCTACTAGAGAAGTAAAGATAAGTGCTCAATGTAAAATAATCATAAACTGTTTTAAGGCGGAAACTTGAGTAGGCAATCCCAGTTGTGGTGACATAAAAGAAAATAAACCATCAAGTCGTTCTATTTGTGTTGTTAGTGCGACTAATTCACGGTCCGCCTGTAACGGGGAGGAAGTCCATGCCGGCGCATAGGTAGTTGCCCCGACAAAAATATCAATAATTTGAGCTTCTCTGGCCGGTGCGCTCTGTGTATGCGACGCAGAACGACTGGAAGGAGTATGAGGGCCTAAGGTAAGTATAGTTAATATTCATAAACTTGATGAAAGTTTCTTGTATGGTTTCCTATGATTGAACAACCATGCTCTTTTTGTTCGTCTGGAAATTATAAAACCCTCCGCAATAGGGATCTTAACCGATTAATTAGGGGGAAGAGTATCTCAGGCGAAACGTATTAGGACCAAACAAATCACGTGAATGCCCGAAGCTCACATTAATGTATTTGATTTATAAAGAAAGTATTAGATAGTGTGGTATTTATTTCCACAAACCTACTGGCTGGTATTTTCTTTCATAAAAACAAGATAAACATGACAAGTGTCACGTCTCGCGGAAGTGTTCATTTAAAACGAACTTGCCCACTCAAAGTCGACACCATTTGTCCAAACATTTCAAAACAGCAGTAGCAATTATTTATAGCCAAACAGCAGTAACAAGTCGCAGTAAAAACATAAATTACCAAAAACGTGATTCAGACTATTCCAGTCAGAGGTACGTCCAGTGTTCGCATAGCGGTGCGCGCGTATAATATCCGCTCCGACCGGTCCACTGCGACTCCTTCTTGTCGCATGTCGCAGTCGTCGCTCTGTAACCATGCGGTACAGAACAAAGATAGTTTGATAACACAAGAACACGTGGATACCGCAAATATTTTAAGAATAAAGACTAAGTATCTGATGATTAATATGACGAAAAGATTTTTGAATGTCGCAATTTGGGAAGACTCCAAAGGACTGACGAAGCAATGCGTAGACTAAATCACAAAAATGAAAAGATGCACCCCATTATGTAGGAGTAAACTTGACTTTATCGGTAATTGTTCTACTTGTGCAAGTTATCATCTGCGCTATAAATCTAAAATGTATCAGCAATGAATTTTCGTGAATAGTGAATATATGTATTGTTCCGCGTTGCGATCAGTGACCACTGTGCGGTGCGGAGTGCTCTGTTCTCTGCACTGAATGTCAACCATGTCCAGCAATACGTAACACCAGAATTAATGATTGCGCAACCTAATTAATTAGTCATATGTTCGCTTAAAAAGTTAAAGCAGCGGTCGGTGGCGTATCGCAGACCAGCGAAAGTGAACAAATACGAACACATTAGCGATGGCACGTAATTAGCGAAAATAATATGAAGTTACTTACAACCGTTATTATACCAGTTTAATGTTTTGGAAAACTTTCATTTTTTCACAAGAAACGATAAAGAGAGTTGAGATACTGTTGTGCTCAAATAACGAGGAGCGACAGATTTTTTTATTAAATCAATGGCTGGAGTCGCTGGCGACTGGCAGATTGAAAAAGAAATTGCAAAAGGCGAACCGTAAAAGGTTCAATGAAACTTTTCCCATAAACCACTTGAACCAAAAACTGCAGTAAAGGTAAAAGTGAGCACAATCGTTTTATTGTAGCCACTTCTCTAATCCACTTGCCACATGAGGTGTGAACCATTTCATGTTTGAATATCATTATAAGAGCAACTGTTCTTATTGGATCATTTGCATTTGATTGCAGAGTTTGTCTGTGCCTACTCTGTTGAGGAAAGTAAATAAATGATACACTAAATACATACACAACGGACTTGCGCAGCACTAACATCACATTGGGCAACTTCCTACATCACAACACCGAATATAGAAGTGGTAACCAAAACAATTGCTAAACGCACTACCCTAGTTATTAATATCGCACTCCAAAATTCTAATCAGATTAGCAAAGTTGAATTTACGGTTGCTGAACTTGAAAGTGAAGTGGTAGTGCTTGTAGACGTGGAGGTGCTTGTAGAGCTAGCTAGGTATATAGGTGGCAATGCTGCAATGTTAGTACAACGACACTGTTCATTGCTTGTAGACGTGGAGGTGCTTGTAGAGCTAGCTAGGTATATAGGTGGCAATGCTGCAATGTTAGTACAACGACACTGTTCATTGCTTGTAGACGTGGAGGTGCTTGTAGAGCTAGCTAGGTATATAGGTGGCAATGCTGCAATGTTAGTACAACGACACTGTTCATTGCTTGTAGACGTGGAGGTGCTTGTAGAGCTAGCTAGGTATATAGGTGGCAATGCTGCAATGTTAGTACAACGACACTGTTCATTGCTTGTAGACGTGGAGGTGCTTGTAGAGCTAGCTAGGTATATAGGTGGCAATGCTGCAATGTTAGTACAACGACACTGTTCATTGCTTGTAGACGTGGAGGTGCTTGTAGAGCTAGCTAGGTATATAGGTGGCAATGCTGCAATGTTAGTACAACGACACTGTTCATTGCTTGTAGACGTGGAGGTGCTTGTAGAGCTAGCTAGGTATATAGGTGGCAATGCTGCAATGTTAGTACAACGACACTGTTCATTGCTTGTAGACGTGGAGGTGCTTGTAGAGCTAGCTAGGTATATAGGTGGCAATGCTGCAATGTTAGTACAACGACACTGTTCATTGCTTGTAGACGTGGAGGTGCTTGTAGAGCTAGCTAGGTATATAGGTGGCAATGCTGCAATGTTAGTACAACGACACTGTTCATTGCTTGTAGACGTGGAGGTGCTTGTAGAGCTAGCTAGGTATATAGGTGGCAATGCTGCAATGTTAGTACAACGACACTGTTCATTGCTTGTAGACGTGGAGGTGCTTGTAGAGCTAGCTAGGTATATAGGTGGCAATGCTGCAATGTTAGTACAACGACACTGTTCATTGCTTGTAGACGTGGAGGTGCTTGTAGAGCTAGCTAGGTATATAGGTGGCAATGCTGCAATGTTAGTACAACGACACTGTTCATTGCTTGTAGACGTGGAGGTGCTTGTAGAGCTAGCTAGGTATATAGGTGGCAATGCTGCAATGTTAGTACAACGACACTGTTCATTGCTTGTAGACGTGGAGGTGCTTGTAGAGCTAGCTAGGTATATAGGTGGCAATGCTGCAATGTTAGTACAACGACACTGTTCATTGCTTGTAGACGTGGAGGTGCTTGTAGAGCTAGCTAGGTATATAGGTGGCAATGCTGCAATGTTAGTACAACGACACTGTTCATTGCTTGTAGACGTGGAGGTGCTTGTAGAGCTAGCTAGGTATATAGGTGGCAATGCTGCAATGTTAGTACAACGACACTGTTCATTGCTTGTAGACGTGGAGGTGCTTGTAGAGCTAGCTAGGTATATAGGTGGCAATGCTGCAATGTTAGTACAACGACACTGTTCATTGCTTGTAGACGTGGAGGTGCTTGTAGAGCTAGCTAGGTATATAGGTGGCAATGCTGCAATGTTAGTACAACGACACTGTTCATTGCTTGTAGACGTGGAGGTGCTTGTAGAGCTAGCTAGGTATATAGGTGGCAATGCTGCAATGTTAGTACAACGACACTGTTCATTGCTTGTAGACGTGGAGGTGCTTGTAGAGCTAGCTAGGTATATAGGTGGCAATGCTGCAATGTTAGTACAACGACACTGTTCATTGCTTGTAGACGTGGAGGTGCTTGTAGAGCTAGCTAGGTATATAGGTGGCAATGCTGCAATGTTAGTACAACGACACTGTTCATTGCTTGTAGACGTGGAGGTGCTTGTAGAGCTAGCTAGGTATATAGGTGGCAATGCTGCAATGTTAGTACAACGACACTGTTCATTGCTTGTAGACGTGGAGGTGCTTGTAGAGCTAGCTAGGTATATAGGTGGCAATGCTGCAATGTTAGTACAACGACACTGTTCATTGCTTGTAGACGTGGAGGTGCTTGTAGAGCTAGCTAGGTATATAGGTGGCAATGCTGCAATGTTAGTACAACGACACTGTTCATTGCTTGTAGACGTGGAGGTGCTTGTAGAGCTAGCTAGGTATATAGGTGGCAATGCTGCAATGTTAGTACAACGACACTGTTCATTGCTTGTAGACGTGGAGGTGCTTGTAGAGCTAGCTAGGTATATAGGTGGCAATGCTGCAATGTTAGTACAACGACACTGTTCATTGCTTGTAGACGTGGAGGTGCTTGTAGAGCTAGCTAGGTATATAGGTGGCAATGCTGCAATGTTAGTACAACGACACTGTTCATTGCTTGTAGACGTGGAGGTGCTTGTAGAGCTAGCTAGGTATATAGGTGGCAATGCTGCAATGTTAGTACAACGACACTGTTCATTGCTTGTAGACGTGGAGGTGCTTGTAGAGCTAGCTAGGTATATAGGTGGCAATGCTGCAATGTTAGTACAACGACACTGTTCATTGCTTGTAGACGTGGAGGTGCTTGTAGAGCTAGCTAGGTATATAGGTGGCAATGCTGCAATGTTAGTACAACGACACTGTTCATTGCTTGTAGACGTGGAGGTGCTTGTAGAGCTAGCTAGGTATATAGGTGGCAATGCTGCAATGTTAGTACAACGACACTGTTCATTGCTTGTAGACGTGGAGGTGCTTGTAGAGCTAGCTAGGTATATAGGTGGCAATGCTGCAATGTTAGTACAACGACACTGTTCATTGGGTTTCATTGTGATGTGGACAATAGCTGCGCGGTGGGTGTGCGCTTGCGCAGCTCGAGTGGGTGGTGAAGAAGACATTAAGTGGTGTTACGAGAGCGCAGGCAATCGTTCTGATGATTGATGATCAGAGTACTGTAGCTGATCATTATAATTCTTTTTGTTTGTAGTAATTGTGGGTACTATGAAGAAAGTTAAAATTAGTTTTAACATGCGCCAGACACAGACACCATTAAATAACTTGTGTTTGCACTAACAATCTATAAGAATCTATAAAATCTGAATATTAAATAACGGTTGTGTTAATTTTTCTAAAAGCCAAATAACGGTCGTCGCTTGAATATGTTCGCATATTAGATGTTCAAATTAAACAAATATTTAAATTAGCAAATATTTTGGATCGCTGAACTGCTGTCAATTATCTATTGTTAAAAAAACTTTGCAATCAACATGGCATGCGTTGACGCAACGATAGTTACAATAAATCGCGAACCTAATCGGTAATAAATGTTTTTAGGGTTCCGTACCTCAAAAGGAAAAAACAGAACCCTTATAGGATCACTCGTGTCTGTCTGTCTGTCTGTCCGTCTGTCACAGCCGATTTGCTCCGAATCTAATGGACCGATTAAGTTAAAATTTGGTACACATATGTATTTCTGTGACCCAGAAACGGATGTGTAACGTAAATAAATAAATTTTGAATATGGGGGTCAACTTTGGGGGGCAAATAAGAAAAAAAAAGTTTTGCAATCCGTGTGACATGCAAATGAAAGGGCTTACGGCTTACTGTGAGAGTCTCAAATGTATTTTTTTTATAATTTTAAAATAAACCATTTTAAAGGTATTTAAGAAAATAGACAAAAATTGACCATTCCCCCCTTATCTCCGAAAGTACTGAGCCTAAAATTTTGAAAAAAATATAGAAAATAGTTCAATACCGTTCAATAGTTCAATTCAATAGGTTACAGGAAAACCTATAAGAAATCGATGATCTTAAAACAACATGGTTTTCTCAATATTGTGCGTACAAACTAACATTTGTCCATAGTTAAACAAAAAGGATCCAACCCACATTGTGTGTAATGTGGGTTGGATCCTTTTCGTTTAATTAACTATGGACAATTTGTAGTTGGAATGTATGGGAGAACATGCTTTTCAACTACAATGTTAAGTTTGTTCTTGGGATAAATTCATCCCAATTACGGAACCCTTCATTGTGCGTGGTCCGACACGCTCTTGACCGGTTTTTTTATTATAATATTGCACGTGCGCTGTAATCCAAGTATGCGCATACGTGTTTACCAACAATTACAAATAACGATATTTAATTGATCGTTTTGTAACGCGGGCGCATCACTATCGAGGAAAATCGGAATTTTCCACAGAGCAGTCAAATGCAGCAGTTTCTGATAGATTAGCAGATAACACATTGTAGTAAGCGAGAAGTGAAGATATTAGACAACAGATTATTATAAAGACAAGATAACAAGCCTCATAGAACTAGAAACTCTTGTATCACATTCACGGATGAAAGAGTTAGCGGTATGGTTCGATTATGCTGTGCTAATCGATGCCACAGCGTTACAGTAGGAATCCAATAATTCCGACTACGTTTCATCATGCACACGACGTGCAACGATTGCCTGTTGCATCGTGCACGTAACTACACTGCAATAACTAAACAAGCATTGTCTCTGCTAATCTGGCGATGTTTGTGGCACAAGTGTCAAAACTGACGATATTTACAAAAGTAATGTTAAAACAGTGGGTGTTATTATAACAATGAGCGAAACTGTGTCGATGTGCCGATATAATATATCGCTTGCAACAACATCGGCTGTCGAAGCTACTGACTGCGAAATAACCTGTCAGGCTGCCACGTGATACGAGTATCATCATCTTACCGTTGTTGTTATTTATTCCCACCGACTAACTCGCTGTGTGAACTATGATCAGCGTACTTGACAATTTATTGCATCATTGCTTATCTACGAGTACGTGTGTAGCAGTATGCATTATGAAGTATGTAGTTTTCTTCGAATTCTTCCAATTTTATAATCGAAAATGTAAAATTGGACATTCCAAACGAATAGATCAAATCTTGGGACTTTATACAGAATTGGGAAAACATATTGCTTTACAAGTTTATAAAGACTGAAATAAGTAAATTGGCAAAGTAGTCAAGTAGTCTCTCCTGATTTCTACGAAAACCAGATCATCAATTTCTTGGAAGTCTACGCAGAATTCAAGCAGTGCGTTGTTAAATTCCTGACATTGCTGCACTCCCAGTACTTATCGTCTCTAGTTAACATAATTATAAAGGGCGTCGATGGTATCGCCGGCGCTTTGTCCCCTATATAGTCAGCCGGACCACCACTCATTCACTACATTCTAATTAGGAAAGCTCTGTTATTCATCCTTTATCATTATTTGTTTTAATTAAAATGAAAACTATGTCTGAAAGAGAGTCTTTCAGACATAATTGTACATGTGGTTTCATTCATCATGGAAATTAATGAACATTCATTCTACTCTTCTATATGAGGCTTTTCATGAACATTCACGCCACCAGTGGGCGCCACTTTGACAAGAGGTCAAAAGACCTCTTTGATTTCGACAATGAATCTATAATACATACATAATATATATGATGATGAAAATATTAAAAAAAAACTATTCTTTTCTATGACGTTCATCATTCAGTGACGACGAAGGAGGCGCTTTGACACTTTTGACAGGTGCCCGGACCTGACGTCCAGTGCTGCCACCTAGTGAGCGTCATTTCCCTCAAAACCCTCATTGCACTGCTCGCAGTGTTTAAATTCATTGAATTCCTTTTTCGTATCGTAGAGAGCTGCAATGCGACTGGCCACATATTTATGATGTCAATGTCAGTCGCCCTTGTGAAGAACAACTGTGGACTCATCTAGGTAATAATTCTATCGGAGATCCCACTAACGTTTACGAGCGAGGGAACATCGGAATCGGAACACAAATAAAACAGTAAAGTTTAAACATGAACGGCACAGTCATAAATACATTATTAAAATAAAACCGGCCAAGTCGTGTCGGACCACGCACAATGAAGGGTTTCGTAGTTGGGAAGAATTTACCCCAAGAACAAACTTAACATTGTAGTTGAAAAACATGTTCTCCCATACATTCCAACTGCAAATGTAAGTTTGTATGCACAATATTGAGAGATTTACTTACCGTTATTTTAAGACCAAAGACTTCTTATAGGTTTTCCTATAATCTATAGATATTATTTGACGTATTGTTGTGTTAATTTGTAACACATAGGTATACATATTTGGAATTGGTAAACAAATAGTAATAAGTTATCTAGATATAAAACTATTTTCTGCATGTTTTTCAAAATTTTAGGCTCAGTAATTTCGGAGATAATGGTCAATTTTCGTCTATTTTCTTAAATCACTTAAAAAGAATTCATTTTAAACTTAAAAAAATACAAAATAAAATACTAATAATAAGTATTGAGACCCTCACAGTAAACCCTTTCATTTGTTACGGTACACGGTACAGTTTGCATAACTTTTTGTTTTTCTCTTATTTGCCCCCGAAATTGACCCCATATTCAAAATTCAATTATTTACGTTACACGTCCGTGTTTACATCACACAAATTCATACGTGTACCAAATATCAACTTTGGTCCATTAGAAATTGTCCGTGACAGACGGACAGACAGACAGAGACACACGAGTGATCCCATAAGGGTTCCGTTTTTTTCCTTTTGAGGTATGGTACCCTAAAAAAGGTATAATTTCAACTGCGCTGCTGAAGAGAAAACAAAATGTTATGTATTCTTAGTTTGGATCCCCATGTTTGGAAGGAACTTTAGGCTAGACGGCTGTATTTGGCAATAAAATATCTGCCGAACTCGATCGCGAGTCAGACCGACACAGCCTTGCCAAAACTACTTTTAAATGTGATATTTACTTACCGATTATATCTAGACCACAAATGGGAGGTTGTTTGCAGTTATTTATTATTACAAGTCTTTTACACGCTGCCGACATACTTGTATCGTATATCGTTTATTTTTTTAGAGCTACACGTTGGTAGTCCAATAACATTAGCATAAAACAAGTGAGAGACAATTAAATCTGTTATGGGTTTAGTAGCTAATGCAATGCATCCAACATCTAAAGGAATCATTTCATCATTCCCTCAACCATGTAGTTGTAGTATGTGTAGTTGGAAGCTCATGACGGGTCTTGATTCACGAGTCGACAAGTGTCACGACTCACGATCTACTTCTTGCGACAGTTATACACTTTAAAAGAGTGTGGTCGTTGTCTAATCTGCTAGGCAGTTGAGATAACCGCCGGTCAGACCGGACCCTTTATTTGTCCCTCCCACGCCAGCGTTGTCTCCTACAGTCGCGACCACACGGAGGATAATATGTTCATAGGAGTTAAAGAGCCCATTGTAGCATGTTATTCGTATCAGTTACAACATCATTACTTAGTTGGTAATTTGTTGTTCTCATGAGATAGCCCAGTGACGGCAGAATTTAGAATGTAAGCATTCGTATTTATTGACATTGGTTCAGATTCTTAAGAGACTTTTGCATCGGGAGGGAAGATGAGACCTGTAAACCAGACTCACCAAATTGGGGTCAAGAAGAAATCATTGTAGAGCAATGAGACTCTGACTCTGTACGATTGATGTAAAAATGGTAATCAGACTGTGTAGCATTACAAATTGAGTATCGATCATGCAACAATGAAATATGTGTGAAAGTCATACTTTCACAACATAAAGCCCTTAAAGGATTCCCTTCATTTGAGTTGCTAATCCACTCATCCTACTTCCTCGCTAGTTTCACAAACAGTGAGGATGACGGATCTGTCATGTGTCACCTACACACCACACTGACCCAAATCTGCTAATATACTTGTGGGACACGTCTCGGGCGATGAACTCCACTTGTTCTTAGATAATATAATATGTCTCCCTCCCACACGATACACAAAGTTCTATCTCCTTTTCTCTTAGAGTAAGTACACTGTTACAGTTTTGCCTGTTATCTTACGGAAAAACAACCAAACATTTGAAGGTGCGAAACTGTACAAACGGATGCAAAGGAAAGTCCAATCCAAACATCGTATAGTCATCATAGTGCGTTTTAAATATTCAGGAGTACTGGCCCGGCTACTGGCGTACACTTCTGTTGATAAGTTGACTTCGATTTGTCTTTCAACTCGGCGTCTCAATGCTAATATTGAAATTCGAAATGCAATGCTAATATTCGCTCGGATTTGGCGAATTTCTAATCGATTTTCTGTTTGTGACGATATAGCAGCCCATTCATTGTTTATTTTTTTACCTCTACGTTTCTATAAATATTTATTACCTATACATTTCTTTATATATATATTTACATATACGTTTCTTTACGTATTTTTCACCTATACGTTTCTTTAAATATTACGGTTCCGTACCAAAATGGTAAAAATGAACCCTTATGGTGCGACTCTGTCTGTCTGTCACAGCTAGATATCTCAAGAACTATGCTAATGCTAGCAACTTAAATTTTAGAATAGTTTAAGGTAAAAAAAAAATGGATATATTTTTTTTTTGCAACAGGGACTGAAAGGAATCTTAAAAATTCGAAGTGGGGCTACTAGGACATGTGGGGTATCATATGAAAGAGCGCTGTTTGCACATTCTTAAACATTTTTTCTTTTCTTTTTTAGGCCGCATAGTTTTCGACTTTTGATGAAAAATATAAATAAAAATACCGTTCCCCCCTTATCTCCGAAGTTTGCATAGACAAAAATCTGAAATTATTCTGTGTGATAGAAGTTTATGTACGGAAAAATAAAATGATGTCTCTAAATAGCACACTTTTTTATATATGATGGAACGGAACCCTTGGTGCGCGAGTCCGACTCGCTCTTGACCGGTTTTTTTTTATCAAAACAGTTGATAATTTCGTCGAAGTAGTGTGTCTCAATATTAAAATGCGCAGAACTGTCGACGTTCGGTTGGTGTTGGTTCGGTCCGCTGCGTAACGACTTCCGCTCCTCGCTTGTAGGCACGTGTCTTAAATTTATTATAATGCACCTTTTTAACAACTTAAATTTGGTTAATAATAACTTTAATTCGGCTGACGGTGCTGGGTCAAGAGCCTGATACAGAAGGTTGTAATCTTGCAAGCATTGTGCGGTAGTTCCTCTCCCTGGATGCCTAGCTACCGTTTCTAAGCCAAGGGTTTTGATTGTCAAGCTGTAAACTGCGGGTGGACTAATATTTAATATACAGGGTTATTGGTAAAAGACCAGCAACCTCGTAAGGGGTCATTGTACTCACCATTATGAACAACTTTTACTATGGGACCAAACCTGAAATCGCAAAAAAATCAGCTGTTCAGTACATTTTGAAGAATTACGCAAACATAAATGTACTAAACAGCTGATTTTTTTTCGCGATTTCAGGTTTGGTCCCATAGTAAAAGTTGTTCATAATGATGAGTACAATGACCCCTTAAGAGGTTGTTGGTGTTTTACCAATAACCCTGTATATGATTGAAATTCGTTAACAAGAAACGAAGAATATGCAGTGTCAGATGATTACCTATTGTCCTCCCTCACACAAAACCGGAATCTTATTTACCGAACACAGCATGACGTCATTAAAATTAGCAAATTTAAAAAGTTAATTGTCATTGTAAGAAATTTCCTTAAAAATCTCATCAAGAGAACGTGAACATGACACTCATTTTGATAATTAATTCGAGTTTTTAAACAAAGAAGCGACATTCGCATATTATTTTTGAACAGCTCATCCGCCATCACAGTTAACAGTAGAGATAATGGATGTATTTTTATAATCGTTTATTTTTGTATAACAATGTCTGCAAGTGATTGTCTCCCATGGCTGAAGGTCGTGATGTCCAATGCCACATGACAATCAGCTCGTCATGAGAGAAACTGTTGCTTCCGAAAACTATTAGTGTCCGGAAGTGCGCGTACGCTGATCGCATTGGATAATACGCGCCAATCATAGGAGCGCGGCCTGCGCATGCGCATTATAATAATCATTTTCAATGTTGGATGTATTTGGAGTTTCATGGGAGATAATACACGTCGAATTTGAAGTTACTCTGGATCGGATATTCGGTATTGAGATAAATCTCATCACAGTCTACACATCCTTACATTTACTACCTACATAAAACGTGGGACCCACCACGTATGAACCAAAGGAATATGAATAAAGGATTTGAGTCACGAATCAGCGATCACCAGTCATCTCCATAACCATTGAGGCATTTGAAATTGAACGATCAGTTTCCTAAAATAATCTAAAATTCTAACTAGTAATTGGCCACTACGTGTCGAGCATGCACATAACAAATTCCATACAATTCTAGAGAATTAAAAAACTACAGATACGTGTCGTGTTCCACGTTTGAAATCACTGATCGTTTTGGGCACAGAATAAATAATAGTACTAACGTAATTTGGGATAGTGTGGGGGCAGGCGGCGGGGACAACAGGTGGTATCGAGAGCATTGGCATGGCCGAATGATATCACATGTTGTTACTAATGTTATGTGATAAAAACTAGTCCATTTGATGAGTTCACAATAGCTTGTTCATTATGTGTCCATGTTGCGGTACGTTTCACAAACTTGACATCTGGTAAAATACCTACCAAGAACCAGGATCTACCCCCTAGGTAGTTTGGCCAATGATTTACCATATTTCCTACACGCTGTTTCCCGCGGCTTAGCCCACGTGGATATTACTAGGTATATTTCCCTATTTGAATCGGATTTTGTTCACAATTTCATGGGTTTTATTATTATTTTTTTTTTTTTGCGCGGAAACCTAATTCATTTTGTAAAGTAGACTTTCTTACTCCTAATAAAATCAGCTATACGTCAGTGAAAGTTCCGTCAAAATTAGCCGGAACAAACAGACAGACTTTAAAAATAGTTTAATTTTTTATATATAAGTAATGCATTTAGTAAAAAACTGTATTTTGACATTACAGACAGATACTATAGTTTTATTTATTTGTATAAATAGGGATTTCGATTTTTGTTTTTCCCTTCGTGCTTAAAGCTGCTGTGCATGACATGGGGTTTGGAGTAAGCACCAGAAATGGTAATTAAGTAATAAAAAACCGGTCAAGAGCGTGTCGGACCACGCACAATGAGGGGTTCCGTAGTTAGGATGAATTCATCCAAAGAACAAACTTAACATTGTAGTTGAAAAACATGTTCTCCCATACATTCCAACTACAAATGTCCATAGTTCAACGAAATAAGTAAAATATGTCTATCTAAATAAGTAAACATTTTTCGTAACTGCATTTCCTACTCCTATGTTTAATGCATGCCGTGGCAGCCTTTAATTAAGGCTACACTAAAAAATGTAAAAATAATATGGGTATTTTAACGTGTTTTTTTTAGTGTATGCTTTGTTGGTTGTCCTTAAATAAATAAATAATGGCCGTTCTAAAAAAAATACAAGTGACTGCCAGTCGTTGCAAACACACTTGCCGCTACTAAAATACCTCCATGGCCTGCTCGATTGGGAGACTCCCATGGGAGTCAAAGAAGAGCTCTGCCAAATATGTATGCCGTACACACACCAGAAAATCTTTTTCGCCTGTTACAACGGTCGTGGGCGGCCATTGCGCAACGTGATTCGGATGAACTCATATTGAGTATGCCGTATCATTGCGGTTGTGTTTAATACGCGTTAACGGTGGAAATACAGAATAAGATTGATTTATTTTATGCAATGAAAACTTTTATTTTTATGTTTTATGTGAAAAATACAGCATAAGCAAAAAGCGCGAAATCTTTATTAACGCAAAAACTACTTCGTCGATCTACACATACGAAAACATTTTATTTAATCGATAAATAGACATTTTTGTTTAATTTCAATAGGGCAATATATTTTATTTTTTAAATAGCTTGATCTCTAGGCACTTTTGATGTGTGTAGATATATATCGGTAATATTCGCGTAGTTCCAGTTTCTCTATGTAACTGTGACATGTATCAGCGTGGGGGTGTGTGGGTGTGAGGCGTTGCATATTGATCAGTATGTGCCACGTGCTGCTCGTGTTGGATGGCCGATGAGCGATGGACATCGATGTGTACACATAGCCATGAGAGCCTCCGTCAACAAATGTTAGCTCAATAATAACACAAACACCTGTCGTTACTAGAGATAAATACCAGAGCGAGGATGAGCATTGTATTGAGCTGGATTTTTTTGCAAATCATGTAGTATATAACAAAAATTTCAGTGCGGTACGTCGAAGCTTAAGGTCAGACCGTCTATCTCTAAATGTGCTGAACTTTATAACCTCAGTGCCAAGCTGTTACTGAAACTAAATTCATGTAAAGTTTTGAAGTAAGTATCAGACAATGACAAGAGCCGCGTGACGTTATGTATCATATTTTTTTCATAAGGCGTCATTTTTCAGAATCCGTAATTTCCACAAAACTTAAGACTAGGTACTTGTTAACTTTACCCCTAATAAGTATTTTATATTGATTTGTTTTTGCTTTAAATTAAGCGGTTCTATATTATATTTTATTAACAAACCCAGATAGTTGGAGTTAGTACATCCGATCTATTCTGTAAAATTCTCATCGTGAAAACTTAGGTGAAGTGAGCTTGAAGAGAGCTGTCATTCCACCCGTTGGTAGGGTTTGACACTATTGACGGCTCACTCCACGCTCACTTCACCTAAGTTATCACGGTGAGATTTTTACAGAATAGCATTGCAGTACATAAAAACAACTCCACTTCTAATGCTGGGGCCACACCAACGGTCAACGTCAATGCCCATCATCGCCATAAACAACGCGGTAATTATTCCGATATTATCGCGGTAAATTGAGTGGCCACACTTGAACGGTCAACGTCAATGCTCATAAGGCGATAACATTGGCTTTGAATTTCAAGATGGATGTTGACGCTGCTGTACTATATTTTATGAGTGTCAATTTTTAGGGTTCCGTACCTCAAAAGGAAAAGGGAACCCTTATAGGATCACTCGTGTGTCTGTCTGTCACAGCCAATTTGCTCCGAATCTAATGGACCGATGTAGTTGAAATTTGGTACACGTATGTATTTCTGTGACCCAAACACGGACGTGTAACGTAAATAAATGAATTTAGAATATGGGGGTCAAGTTTGGGGGGCAAATAAGAAAATAAAAAAAAAGTTTTGCAAACTGGTACAGTTTGCAAAATTTTTTTTGACATATCAAATGAAAGGGGCTTACTGTGAAGGTCTCAAAATTATTCTTGTGAAGTTATTTATGTGAAGGTCAGAAAATAGACGAAAATTGACCATTCCCCCCTTATCAAGTTCAGTTCAGTTCAATACCTATAGATTACAGGAAACCTTATAAGAAATCTATGGTCTTAAAACAACATGGTAAATCTCTCAATATTGTGTATACAAACTAACATTTGCAGTTGGAATGTATGGGAGAACATGTTTTTCAACTACAATGGTAAGTTTGTTCTTGGAATTCATCCTAACTACGGAACCCTTCATTGTGCGTAGTCCGAGACGCACTTGGTCGGTTTTTATTATATGAATATATTTTATCATTACCGAACGAAGAAAAAGAGTAATAACATTAATAACCCATTAGCGATTCCTTTTTCTTTTTAATTTCGTCGATTGTTTTGGAAGAGGTAATGCTTCTATTAATCGTCCGCAAGCATCATGTTGCGATGCACGATTTTTCCCACAAACATGGCTCTGTTTGCAGAATTTCGAGAACCTCGATGAGTTTTTCATTAGTCCACTCCGTAATCGGCTCCGCTAAACAAACTCACGTGCGATCCTGTCGCGCTCGCGGTGCACAATGACAAACGTAAGAGTGGCCGGTTCAATGCAATAATTCTCGCGGTAAATCTCTTTGATCTGCCAAAAAATATCGCCACCCGTAGGTAACCATCGATATAAATCAACGTATCATTATCCAGCTCTAGTTTTTGTCACGATCAATCTAAATAAATTTCACTATGGGATATTTTTATTTCCAATTAAAATCGGCAATCAGTCGCAAGACTATAAGCAGATGGGTTAAGCGATTATGGCTTTTAGGCGAAGAGACCAGTGCACAGTGTCTCGACTGCCTATTTAACTATGGGATATAAAGCTGAAAAGTTCGTTTGTTTGTTTGTTTGGTTGGACGCGCTAATCTCAAGAACCACTGGTTCGAATTGAAAAATTCTTGTAGCGGACCAACAATGAAAAATATTGCAAAAACGGGGAAAATTAATTTCTTTTGAGAACTTCCGTTGCGTGCGCTGCGTAAACGGTTAAAGTTACGCAACAATCATGTATGACGGAATTGTTTCTCTTAAAAAGTTCTAAAAAAAGTTTGCAGTAGCATATGTGTATGTAGCGTATGTCTTTTAAGGTTGGCTCACTGTAACTGTTTTAATGGTAATCAAATTATATACTAACTAGCTTTTGTCCGCGGCTTCGCTCGCATTAATTTAAAATAGCGGTTTAGGGCTTAAATGCAAAATTTAAATGTGAGCTTTGAAGTATTATATCACTAGCTTTTGCCCGCGGCTTCGCCCGCGTGGTTGTCGGAAATTATCCCACGGGAACGCACTACCGGGATCAGAAGTACCCTATGTCCAGGTCTACCCATGTGCCGAATTTCATCCAAATCCATACAGCGGTTTCTATAACAATATAATTCAGTCATGATTCGAAAGACACGTGGCGCCATCTATTATCATAAGAACGTTATTGTGGTTTTCATCGGGAACAGTACTTTTTTCGGGATGAAAGGTACCCTATGTCCGTTTCTGTACACGTGACAACGTATGTGCAAAATTTCAGGATGATTGGTTCAGTGGTTTAGACGTGAAAAGGTAACAAACAAACAAACAAACTTACTTTCGCATCTATAATATTATATAGTTATAGTTATGATAGAGTTACGAAGGGTTAGAAATAACAATATCGATTTATAGGAAGTTTATTTTTTACACCTCTGTAGAACTATTCGCATTATTTTTCAGTCCAACCACACTTTTAATCACATTTTAAACTAAAGACTGCTAAGTCGCTCTCAAAAATACAAACAAAATAACGTGCGTGAATGATTGACATTTAAAAAGTCAACCAATCAGAGAAGGTCTCGTTTTGGGCGCTCCGACCGGTCAATCAGCGTTCTTATTTCATAATTGCATAATAGTTTCATTTCGCAATATTACTAGAGCGACTCGTGTTTTTGCAAAAATCCTATCTATTTCCAGTAAGATTGTCTAATTATCCGTGTTTTCGCTAAATCCCTAGGATTTTCGCGAAAATCCGAATTATCAAATCATCCTACGACATATACACATATAGACATACTGAGAATGAACGTAAATCTGAAATTAAATTTGTAGTTTTTACGACTTGGTTTACCGCCGAAGGTACTCAGAGCAAAACAATGACAATCGTTTTAGATACAATACAAGTTTTTTTTTTATACCAAGCTCTCAGAGTTAATGAAGAGGTGGTATCCGCTTGTCCTGCGGAATTGGGAGCCAACAATATGAATGGCATAAAAACGCCAAGGTCGACTGCCACCGGTTATCGAATTAAAATAATTCTTCACACTACCTGTTGCCTTAGTACTTAACACTAGCCATTTTTTTTTAGGAAATTGAAACCTTGCTTGCCTAATTAAGCAACCTAATGACTATATTACATGAGTTAAGTGGTTATTAATACTGCGTTTTGTAAGGAGCAAAATATTCCTAATTGCACTGAGAATGCCTAGTGCATTTTCAATGCAATTAGGAATATTTTGCAGGTTCAACTATGTGTGATTTGTTTCGCGATTTGCAGTGTTTCACGATGCACCATGCCACAGAGCATGTAACTTTCACAATGCGAGCAAGCAAACGCGTCAACGTCTGTAGGACGAGGAATGTGCCGCGTGATACATGGGCCATGGCCGTGGGTGAACCGCTGAAATATTTAAAGGGAAGAAACATTACGATTAATTTAATTTTATTATAGGGCTTAAAAATTAAAAAGAAAAGCAAGTAAAGGATTACGACGGAAAAGGTAATGTGATATTGATAAACCTACTTAGATTTACTTACTATTCTTGTGTGATACTCTTTCCGATTCAATGCCACAGAAGTTTAGTTACTGGAGGATATATTCTTAAGTTTGACTGTAAAATACAATTAGGTTCTTCCCTGTAAATGTTAATTCCTAATGGGTCGTAAAAGGGAACAATAAAACAAAGCATCACTATCGTCATTAATTACTTTATGACCGCATCCAACATCTTAATAATTACGGGACCGAACACACGTCAGCATAAATCCAAAAATAAAATGCGTCCTTTGGCTGTACCTGATTCACTTGTTCGTTACAAGTTAAGACTGAGGTTACGAAAATCACGCAGTGTATTCGGTACTTTCATCCGTCAGTCAGAGAGTAAAATGCTGGCTCTGTATCCTAATGGTATTGTGTACGAAGTTCACGCCAGTCGCGTACACTGTCGCTATGTACACAACAGCTCATAGTGACATAATAATACAACCATTATCGTGTAATTATAGTTTGTTAGAATCAAAATAAAAATCTTGCTCGAAGCGATGACTCGCTAAAAGTGATGTCTTGTCAACTTGTCAAGCAATCATTATACTTAGCCGACTCAGATGTTACACATCGCTCACTCATTCATTACTTAAGTACCTACGTGCAATTATCACATCTATTTGCTAATCGCTGCAGTAATCAATCAATCAATCAATCAATATCAGTCATATTGTCAAATTAAGAAAGTGTTGACGAGTTGACTAACATTGCTCACATTGCGATTAATTATCACTTACTCACCCACTTTGGGGTTAAATCGACTTCAAAAAGAAATTAACTCAAAATTATGAAATAACTTTAAAGTCGGAAGTCGGTGTCTTCGGATCTGTATTTTAGTTTTTTGCCACCGACTTCTGAAATACAAGTTATTTCATAATTTTGAGTTAATTTCTTTTTGAAGTCGATTTAATTTTTTTTAATTATTTTTTAGTTTTTAGTAAAAACTGGAATATTTGTTGGAAATAATTAGTTAATAGTTTTGTTATAAATATTGCACTAAAATTTGTCCAAGGCTTTGAGATGTTTTCCCTTTGACACCACACCCGTAGCTCGTATCAATAAGCGAGGCCGTCACACTTACCTACACGTAGTAGTCAATATCTTGAAAACTACTGAACCAATTTTGATGAAACTTTCACTGAGCCCTAAGTTGAAGTAAATGTAAGCCAGTAAGAATGGTCACGATCCGACTAATAGTTTCGGAGAAATGCGTGGACAAACATACATGCATACATACAAATAAACATACATACATACCTACATACATCTATTAAATTTTGTATCTTTGTTTGGAAGCCCTAATATGTGAATATATTGCAGTTCCAATAATAATACATACATACGTGTCGAATTGATAACTCCTTTTTTTGAAGTCATCAATAAAAGGGTCTACTCGTATTCTACCCAAAAAAAATAGCTACTATAAAAAAGCGACGTCTTACCAACTGCAGTAGTTCCTTATTGATTAATCAAAAGTAAAACAGAGTTTTTCTGTTTAGGTAGTCGATGCCAAAGACATGTGTTTTCAGCAACGAATTATATTCATAGCAGTCTTCATATTTAATAAAGCAATTGCGCTGATGTGATTAATTTGTGAAACTAATCACAATGAATGTTTCACACGTCTGAAAATGCCCAGGCTCCTATACACGTCTGCCATCTGATGTCATCCACCGATTTTGAGCCGGCAGGCTTGGCTAACTTATTTTTTTTTCGTTAATTGTTAGTGTGATATTTGATTACGTAAAGTAAATATTAAACTCTCATTTGACACATACGTGCTTTTTATTCTAAGAAAGAGGAGAGGGGAACCTATCTATATCGCAATTCGAGTTAATGATAGGAACGATATATACATCGCCGCGTCGTCGCGTCGGGTCAGGTTAGGCCCTTCGCACACGGATCGTAAGCGTAGTCGATTCGTAAGCGTATCGTCATGCCGCATTGGCGCAAAAAATCTCATACGATTCGCTGCAGCACCGCTTCGTATGCGGACAAGTTTGAACATGTACTACGTGCTCGTATGGCTCTCGTCCTACGCGCGTATTTCGATACGCTCACGATACGACTACGCTTACGATCCGTGTGCGAAGGGCCTTAGGAAGAGGGTTATGTTCGGAACAAATATTATAATTTTTTTCAAGTTCCTAACTAACCCGCGAGCGGGTTAGGATTTCGGGTCAGGATCGGAATAAACCGCGGGTTTGCCACACGAAGGGCGCATACCCGCACGGCAATAACCGCATACACGCAGACTGCATAGCGGCATGTCCTCAATCGTCGTACTCTTGCCGCTTGCCGCCGGCCGTGGCCGCCGGCAAAGTGTGTATAGCAGCTAGCGAAACGACGGACGGCCGACGGATTCCAGCCAAACCGCAAATTGCATGAACATTACGAGGTACTGTCTTGAATATAAAAGTATTTAATTGGAAATGAAGCTATTTCTTACATAATCTCTTTATTACTTTGTGCAATTACTATAATATGTCATTTTATAAACAATAAGTGCTGTGTGCAAGGAGCACTTAGGCCGAGGACACACGAACGTAATGTTTTGAGCTTGCTACCGTATTACCTCTGCGTGTTACGACTACAAACATAATGGTAGTATTCAAAAACTCTTTTATCAAGTTATACTGGAAGTGTATCTGTAGCCGGCAGTTTATTTTTATTTTATTTTATTGTGTTTGGGTGGCTTACAGCTAACAATACAAAAATTTATAGTGAGGCAATCAACGAAAAGCCATTTACAAGCCTCCACAAAGTTTACTGGAAGTGTATCTGTAGCCGGTAGTTTACTGGAAGTGTGTATGTAGCCGGTAGTTTACTGGAAGTGTAGCTGTAGCCGGTAGTTTACTGGAAGTGTAGCTGTAGCGGGTAGTTTACTGGAAGTGTATCTGTAGCGGGTAGTTTACTGGAAGTGTATCTGTAGCCGGTAGTTTACTGGATGTGTATCTGTAGCCGGTAGTTTACTGAAAGTGTAGCTGTAGCCGGTAGTTTACTGGAAGTGTAGCTGTAGCCGGTAGTTTACTGGAAGTGTATCTGTAGCCGGTAGTTTACTGGAAGTGTATCTGTAGCCGGTAGTTTACTTGGCGCGGACTAAAGGACAGTCAGCCAAACGTTGCACTACGTTTGTACCGGTAAATGGTGCGTCCAGCTCGCAGTAAGTGGGTCATCCAGGTATCGCCATCGGAAGATTATTACCTGGTGCCAAAGCTTATACCATAATACTTAATGTAATGTTGTATAATTTTAATATGGCGGCGGTGAAGCGTCACGGTAGCCCGCGAAATCCTAATTTTCTTACGTTTTTTGCAATTTGGAAGTCAGTATTAAGTTGTAGGTATGTTCATCAAAATATGATTTGCGACCGTAACAAGTATGTATTTAATAGTCATCAATACAACTCTTTAGGACCAGGTAATCCTATTGAATAACTATTTCATGAAATTTTGACATTTAGAAATTGTATTACTGATTATAATTTTGTAAATAGATATTTGATACGGTCGCGAATCATACTTTAATCAACATATACAACCTAATACCTACTGACTTGCAAATTGCAAAAAAACATAAGAACGTTCCTCCATAAGCTGAATTTGAAAATCTATTGAATTATTTCCACTTTTTGATGTGTAAGATACATAAAAAATGGAAATAATTTACACAGGAATAACAGGTAAGTACCTGCTTAATTAAAGTAGCTATGAACCACAGTCAGGCAGTAAGTTGAAATTCTGTTTATTAATTTCACTAGTCAGGTTCTAATTAAAAGAATCGCGTGGTAGGTATTTACGCAGAACTTGCAAAACGTTTTCCTCGAAATAAAGACAAAATTGTTGAAACTGCTACAAAATAGCAGTTTCAACAATTTTGTCGAATAGTTTACAGTACGAATAAAGAATGTGTACTTAAATTAGTTTATCAATTTAAATTGCAGTCTTCTGACTGACCGTAGTGACCGTTCTGCATGCAGTAGGTTGGTAACATTGATTCCGATCTTCTTACGGCGCTTTGTTTATTAATGAAAGCAATAAAGCTGATAGTGCATCTTATCGCTTATCTGTCATTAAATTAACAATGTATCTTCCTAGATAAAGTGTGAGGCGCCGCGACATTAAAACATTGTACATAACGATCGATTACCATAATAAAAATGTGTTACATTTATACGATGAAACATCACCGAATACGTTCAAATTAAATCCATGGGTATTTAATTAATTTCAAATTAATAATGGAAATGTGGAAGTTGATAAGTTACGAAATGAATGAAATTATCAGCTTGGAACTAATATTGGCGGTATTTACAACCTGTTTTATTACAAAAGTACCTATCTATTTAAGTACTTTTAATTAAAAAGGATCAATGATAATTAACTATGTAAGTTGGTTATCACGTACCTAATAGGTGATAATATTGAACGTAATCACTAATCCAAACATGAAAGAAAACACTACCTACTATTTACAAAATAACTTAGAAAACCACCCTCAAGAAGTATAAACAAACTTACCGAAATGCAAGTATCACCGCGCACTCAGTCAGTACATAACTGCAGCTCCACAACAATGCAACACGATAAACTATCACTCACTAATTAGTTAATTCATTAAAAATATGTAACTTTCCTAAGTCCGCGTAAAATATTACGATGTCGAGCGTTCCGATATCTCGAGTGATGCTAACAAACCAACGTGCACACTCTCCGGCGGCCGCGTGCGATATGCGATAGATAGCATAGCGATCAGCAGCGGACTCATTCGGATTGGCTAGTCGCCGCGCGTCGTCGGTCGCCGACGTCCGGTGATCGCACTCGTGGACCTCGGATACCGAATTACCGATACGCCGAAATTTGCCAGATACGCGCCAGGCATGGCCATGCGGCGTAATGTCCCGCGTAGCGTAGTGCCGTACCCTCGCGCCCTTCGTCCTCGGCCACTCAACCGTAGCTGCACTATAAAGTTCTATGATTGTAGCTTTCGGGTGGTCTTGGCTTTACCGATGTCGGCTATAAATCCGTCTGTGAGGTGAATTTTGAACACGGGTGGGTTTTAGTCAGTAAAAGTCTGACACGCCCTTCCGCTCCACCCAGAGCGGGAGAAGTTATTTGATGATTTCCCATCCACAAAAAAAAAAAGGTGAATTTTGACTACCTATTTGTTATGAGCCGGCTGTTATCGAGTTACTCCTAACATTTGTTATGAGCTGGCTATTACCTAGTTACTCCTGACATTTGTTATGAGCCGACTGTTACCGAGTTACTCCTAACATTTGTTATGAGCCGGCTATTACCTAGTTACTCCTGACATTTGTTATGAGCCGGCTATTACCTAGTTACTCCTGACATTTGTTATGAGCCGGCTATTACCTAGTTACTCCTGACATTTGTTATGAGCCGGCTATTACCGAGTTACTCCTAACATTTGTTATGAGCCGGCTGTTACCGAGTTACTCCTGACATTTGCTATGAGCCGGCTATTACCGAGTTACTCCTGACATTTGCTATGAGCCGGCTATTACCGAGTTACTCCTGACATTTGCTATGAGCCGACTGTTACCGAGTTACTCCTGACATTTGTTATGAGCCGACTGTTACCGAGTTACTCCTGACATTTGTTATGAGCCGGCTATTACCGAGTTACTCCTGACATTTGCTATGAGCCGGCTATTACCGAGTTACTCCTGACATTTGCTATGAGCCGGCTATTACCGAGTTACTCCTGACATTTGCTATGAGCCAGCTATTACCGAGTTACTCCTGACATTTGTTATGAGCCGGCTATTACCGAGTTACCCCTGACATTTGTTATGAGCCGGCTATTACCGAGTTACTTCTGACATTTGTTATGAGCCGGCTATTACCGAGTTACTCCTGACATTTGTTATGAGCCGGCTATTACCGAGTTACTCCTGACATTTGTTATGAGCCGGCTATTACCGAGTTACTCCTGACATTTTATGAGCCGGCTATTACCGAGTTACTACTGACATTTGTTATGAGCCGGCTATTACCGAGTTACTCCTGACATTTGTTATGAGCCGGCTATTACCGAGTTACTCCTGACATTTGTTATGAGCCGGCTATTACCGAGTTACTCCTGACATTTGTTATGAGCCGGCTATTACCGAGTTACTCCTGACATTTGTTATGAGCCGGCTATTACCGAGTTACTCCTGACATTTGTTATGAGCCGGCTATTACCGAGTTACTCCTGACATTTGTTATGAGCCGGCTATTACCGAGTTACTACTGACATTTGTTATGAGCCGGCTATTACCGAGTTACTCCTGACATTTGTTATGAGCCGGCTATTACCGAGTTACTCCTGACATTTGTTATGAGCCGGCTATTACCGAGTTACTACTGACATTTGTTATGAGCCGGCTATTACCGAGTTACTCGTGACATTTGGAGCGAGCGACGTTTGGAGCAGCTCTGTGTCCAGCTGAGCAGTGGACGTCTTCAGCTGAGTGAGGATAATGATGATGTAAGATGTTGTAATGATGATGAGGTAAGTACCTAATGTTGGAAACATGGAATTTGAGGTTTTCAGCTGACCAGTGGCTGGTCAGTAGCTAGTGGCTGGCCAGCCACTTATTTTTATTATTTTTGCTTTAATTTTCAAAATATATTTTTTTGTTCTTTTTCGATAAATATATGTTTTGAAATGATTAATATTTCTTAATTATAAGTTTTTTCATGTAACACAATAATTGTATCTTTTACTTACTTTTTTTTCATTTTACTGAACCTCATAGCTCTTGAACGAGTAGAATTATAGAATAATAGCGTAGAATTATAGCCAACAAGCCAAAGAATAAGAATAGTTTTAAAGCAAGACGTGTCAAGACTTAGCAGTTTCTGTTTCATTCCATGCAACAAAAATTTTAAATATTTTTTCCGGGCGAACTATCAGCTTTAGAGAAAATCGATTCATAACAATTATTCATCAGAATGACAGATCTTTTGATAGGTATTTGTTTTTTAATGGAATTTGTAAAAAAATCTCTATGTCTTTCATATAGCAGTTCTGACCCACTGTGCGCTGTGGGAGCGGAAGCCGAGAACATAATCTTCTATATAAATAATAATCAATTGCCGCACCTATTTGGCAAATCTTTTTTTGTTGTGTTTGTAATTGTCAGGACAAGGTTTGTATGAAAGAAAATGATTTTAAAATTACCGGGAAAATTGGAAAATTCTGGAAACTGAAAGTGCATTTTCTATGGGAATTTTGTATGAGTTGTTAAAATTTTGAGAGGACAACGTTTGACGGGTCAGCTAGTGAAAGATAGTGACTTACCTGTGAACATTCAGTTTTTCGGTGGTAACGTGTCATATGTGATAAGAGGAGAATGTAACTATGTAAATCGCCTATCGTCATACTAGCTGTAACTAGCTGGAGGCTAAGCAAAGTTAAAAGAACAAGACTCAAGTGAAAGAGCTCCTTTGTTCGCATAAGGACAGATTCTCATAAAGACAGATTAGCAGGACAGATTCTCATAAGGACACAAAGTACAGTTAAGTTGAAAAGAATATATATTTAACTTCTTTTTTTTTTAATATCTTTATTCATTTTATAGAAGGTTTGATCAGACATGATCATGCCACCCTCATTGGCCTCACAAAATAACTTATCTACGCTTAATAGCTAATTTAACTAATTTATAAACTGACTTTGCCTCGTCTGACAGAGGACGGGCCAGAATCTTTTACTTTACAAACTAAACCAAAACAAAATAATTTTAATGTAGGTAAGTACTCCAGCTCGAGCTCTATTCTTTTGCAATCTTAAACGGAGCTTTTGGTGCACTTTGGCGTAAACTTGGCAACTGCAGTGCCCATCATTAGTAAAGCTGACTTCACGCTTGTGCCACATGCCGAGTCAAAAGCTAAAGAAAATCGTCTTACAACATATACGTCAGAACGAACATAAAAAAACAAAGTTTTCCTATCGTTTTGAACAATCCTTCCTTTTCTTCCACATTAACGTAATTTATAAAAGAGATTTTTGCCTTTCATATCGTAGCTAACCTTCACATTGTTTTCATAATATAGCCCTGGAAAACTTTAATGAATAAATATTCCGTGCTTTTGTCAAGGGATCTGCATACAAGCTGTCAGCGGGGCGGAGCACCGGAGCCCGAGATTGCAGGGCGAAGCGACACACAAAGGGGCCGCCAGCACGTCGCGTCACATCACCTATATTTCGCTGCAATCTTTATGAAGTTGCTCTGTGAGCCCCACGCGCCACGGAGCCATCAACACTTTTGTTATGTTATATTGTATTTCGCGACATGATACAGTGCTACGTGCGATCGCTTTGTAGGTACTATATAAATCCCCGGATGGAATCTTTACTTTACTTCGGGATCTACATATATTAATAAATAATAATCTGACTCGTTAGACTGTGTTATATTTAAAGAGCTTTTCTTATTATATCTTTTTAAAACCAACGCCCCTATATTGGCCAAGGGGGTACGTCTCGCTGACGTCTCCCTAGAACCAAAACTATCATAATGACCGTGGGGTGGGAGGGGGCTGAACCATTTGTATTTGGCTTAGATCAAAAGATGGTGCATCCATCTACATATTGTATCTAAAACTTTAGGCTCAGTTAGTAAGTGTAGCATCTCAACAGATGCCGCTACAAAAAATGAAATTGCATTATTATACATTTTTTACATAATTAGCGTAACCATATTTATTTTATATTTTGATAATAAAATTGAGCATATTTTAATATTGTTAAATATTAAAATAAATAAGATATTATATACATAAGTATTGGCCTTTTTTATCTGTCAAATACATTTTTAACTAAATGTATTTGACAGATAAAAAAGGCCAATAAAAACCAAACCAAACCTATCAAAGTTACAAACTTCAAACGCGGAAGAAGAGTCCGTAGGTAAGTATATGTTCCTTGCGGAAGAACGTTATTTGCGTTGTTAATTTTATAAACATTTCTTTTGAAAATGCCTAAGTTATGTTCATTTGGCTTGTGATGTGGCTGTGCTCCCGGTGATGTCTAATTTCCATAACTTTTGTTAGTAACAGCTGGATTCAATCTTTTGAGTGTTCCTTTTAATTCATTCCTTGCAATTCCTAGGCATAACGAACAGTCCTCTGAGCAGGGCTTGCATGGACGCTGAGGAAACCGTTGCGGATGTGCTCTTTGAATGCACAAGCAGTACCCAGATTAGAACAGAAACCCTTGTGGCACCCAGATCTTTCACAGATGTTCTGAACAGACCAGGAGACGTGATCAATTTCTGGAGGGAGGTGGGTTGTTCGGAATAACCACCGACGGCTGCCGTGCCTCACGTCAATGGTCCAATTGAATCACTAAGTGCAGAACCCAAACCCAGTAACATAGAACATAATTATGTACAGACGCCAGCTCATCAAGCTACTACATTCTGTCAGATTTCTTTAATAGAATTTCGACTTTATTGCTAAAGTATTAAGTTCAAGGTTGATTGGGAAAATCTGACAGTTTCGGGTAGGTTGACCTGCTGGCGTCTGTACCTAATAATTTTATAATTATGGCCTCTTTGTCATACAGTAGGTATCTAAGTGTACCTATGTAGTTTTATGGAAATTAAATATGCACAATTTGACTTGCGTTCGGCACAATTTAACTTGTTTCATTTCACGTAATTTCTATGAAAGACTAGCCTACTTGTGTAAGTCAACCGCATACCAATGGTAACTCAAACTCAAAATTCTTTATTGCATTCATGTGTACATTTAGTTGTTACAATATAAGTAAGTTCCAACATGAAACCCGGTTAGGGCACGGCAACATAATAATAACATAATATTAAAAGTATGTCTGTGTGCATTATTTTTTGTGTATTATTTATCTAATATCATATTTACTAAAGACTTTGTTCTAAGTATTCTGCGACCGAGTAAAAGCATTTTTGTGTTAGATATTCTTTTCATTTTCTGTTAAATTTATTGAATTTGGTTTCTTCTTTTATTTGTTCCGGTAATTTGTTGATTTTTTTTTTGTAAAGCATTTTGATCCGTGGGGGTGGATGATGTAATCTATTTTTATGACGTGTGTTTAATTTATGAATGTCTTTTGTTTTTGGAAAAATGTTGCTATTTTTAAATACAAATATGCAAAGGTCATGTATATACATAGAAGGTAAAGTTAGGAGTTTTAATTTAACAAAGTATGGCTTACGGCTTTGGGTATTCTCAGTATTCTAACACATTTTTTTTTAGATTATAAATAGGTAACACTTGCGTTGACGCTATTTCCCCATAACATCACTCCATATCTGAGCCACGAGTTTGCGTAGGCGTAGTATGCCGATAGTGCTGTTTCTGTATTTGTGCTGTACTTAATTTGAAATTAGGCGTAGGTAAATTTAGATAATTTAGATTTAACTATTTCTATGTGTTTTTCCAATTAAAATGTGTGTGTGTGTGTGTAACAAAACTAGTAAAAGCAGATCCTGTCCTCTCTAAAACTTAGTATATTATGCCAGTTCCGTTTAAAAAGGTTTTATTGCACCAACTAATGTAACTTTTTTATACGTCCATGCCTACAATACAATTTGTGATACCATATATTGCAGTCATGGACGTATAAAAAAAGTTACTAACAAAGTATATCTTTAGCTAGCTATAGACTGGTTAGTTCGGAAGCAAATTGTAGACGGCGCCACTGTGCATGTTTGCATAAAAATATCATAAGAGGGCACTCTTCTCCCTATTTATTAGTTATACTCTTTGGTGACCGTCCGAATGTCATACATATCGGCAGCCTGATATATTAGACAGGGGCTTGTATGAAACCTCTACAGTACCTACCTACCCAGGTACTTGCCTGTAAACTTGCACTCATGAAAATCCCGAGGTACTTACCTAAGTCACCTTACCCTCTTTTATTGCTTTAATCTGTCATTCTCTTCAATTTCTTTGTTTGTTGAAAGCGTCAGTAATCCCACAGATTTGGGATTGAATGGTGGTTGGATCATCTAGGTACATTCAGCCATAACTACGTAAATAAAGGAGAGCTCCCCGCCTCTGCATATGAATCAAACCTGTTCATGCTCCCGTATTCATAACTTTCATATTCATAGCTTTATGTGTATTAAAAGCTCGGCGGGGCACTTAAAAAAGCTCTGAGCTGACTGAATCCCTCTTTCAAATTTACATTACATTGACGGGCGGGTTCACCAAATGTATGAAAATCGCTACGTACGTTATGGATATAGATGCACTTTATACACGTCCATGTATCAATGTATCATATTGTATGCAATGGTATGAGTTATGACACGTGTTAATTAAGGAAATTAACCTCCCGCCGCCACCGGCAACAGGTGTGGCGAGGGGCCTACAGGGTGCGCCGCGGTGCAAATCAAGCACACCAGTGCAGAATGTCAACTTGGGATTGGGGATGATAACAAACAACTTTTTCTTTATTTGTATCTAAACAGTTGTTTTCCGCTTCATTCAAGACTGCTTTTCAACTTCATCATTGTGCGTTGAACTCTTTTATAGAAGACACTAGCAAATGTTAGTGTGCATTTTCGAAACTTTCCTAAGTTTTTTTGACGTTTAAAAAGTGCCGACCTACCTAAATTGAATGGTTTTTTGATTTTGATGCATGGCAACATCCAAGTTATGGGCCTTCTGCACCTTACTAGACTGTAATGTATGATATTCATGGCACAACACACCCCGTTAGCTGCTGAGGGTCGGGTGTTCGCAGTCCGTTCTACGTAGTAATGTTACTTATGTCCATTACAAGGCGGCTTGTTAATACATTAGGGTGCGGGTTGCATTGTGTATTGTTTATTGCAAGCTTTTAATTTTCTAATACAGAGACACGTAAGTACTGATTGTTGAATGATATTACAAAGTTACCTACTGAAATAGGTTATCGCCGTATTATCGATTTAACGAATTATTTTTGTAGATGTAGAGAATTTCAATCATTCAATAAAAATTATACAATGATTTTAGTTACCTACATACTATTAATGTAAACAAATACCTACAGCTTAGACAGGTAATAAACATATTATGTACAAATCGCGTGTGGGTATTAAAACTTTTAATAATAAGTACTTAATGATCGATAAATATGACGAATTGCTCCTTGATACTAGGATTTCATAGCATCTAAGCAATATTTCCACTATTCATATTCATGCGTACCAGTGAGACGATTAGCGAGGTTCTGTAGTAAACAGGCGCCCACGCCACCCCCGCGCGGAGCTGGCCTCCTGGTACTCGCAGCAGGAACTACACACCTCATGACACGATATAACAATTATAACTATTAATGACCATAACACTCGTATTCACACCTACAGCCAGATGTACCTGATATAATGCGCAATATTAAATGACCTACTACGCAGTGCTTACTACACTGGGTTAGAATGGCTGGGAGTTAGCACATTGGATACTCGAAGGTGGCCAAATATATCCATCACACAATACACCGTGGGATGACGATCTAGACGAGATTGTTTGAAGAAAGCGGAATGTGTATCAATGAATGAAATTGTTGACTTGAAATGTTCAGTGTTATGAAATGAAAGTAAGTAGGTAACACTATCCTGTGTTTACAGATCATCCATGCTATGCGAGGATCCAACCGGCTTTTTATCCATCGCGATTACCAATAAGTTTGCTCTTATGTTGCCATTAGAAATGGCAACAGGCCCAACCCGCGAAACTTATGTGCGTGTGGATTGACAGATCTTTTCGAGAAACTCTTCCAGTCCCAACCAAATTATAAGAGGATTTAGGAAATAATTGTGAAAACTTCATGGTAAGGTATAAAGTTTGTGAAACCTAAACAAAGAAAGTTAGAACTCATTAACTGGATCTCTCAATCTGGACAACTGAAGAAAAAGCCATAACACGTATCCAAGAATATACTGCCTATGTGTTTATAATTTGCATTTTAATTAATTGTGAAGGATTTGTGAAAGCTGCTAAACAAAATTTCGATTCGTTTCAAAGCCACGTTTAAGATTTATAACGGTTTATATGGATCACTCAGAGTGGACAATTTTCAATTGAGTGATCTTGTAAAACACGACCTAATACTGAAAAAGTATGAATAATTATCATGTTTATTGCAAATTATGCTTCTGGGAAAATTTGTGAAACAAAAATCGTGATTGCAATCTTACTGGTTCAAGGAAAATAAAAAACCTTGTTTGTTGTCGATCGTCCCAACTGACAGACCATTATTTTGAACTATATTTAATAAACCACAACTTATAGGTAGAAGAAGAACCATCAGAAATTGTGAAAAATGTTGTACTAAAATTTGACGAATCAGTAGTCCCTGTAAGTGTTATACTTAAAAAGATAAATCATTTTTTACAATCCTTATGGAAAACGTTGAGTAGGGTGACCATATCGCCGGTCGGAAGCCGGTTTCGGTCGGTTTCAAGCCTAACTTTTCAGGAAAACTTTATGCCACTAATATTACAACAGCTTAGTTTTTCCTTAAAACAGCTTCTTTTCAAAGAACTCTCAGGAGAAAATGTGTCGTGTTTTAAAGCGGTGACGAAGGAAGTCGGTCAAGTGAGTGAGGCTGGAGCCCCGAGGCACGAACTGCTTATTATTCAGAACTGGAGCACGCCCCGCACCAGCTAAACGAAGATCGCAAACACGGCTGTTTGTGCTAGCATTCAGTACGAAACTTTTGTATGTAGAATGTAGGTGAGCCGTCAGTTTCTAAAAACTTTTAGAAGAGGTTCCAGCGGCTGATGGTAACCTAACCTAACCAATAGCTGCACTTATTATAAACCCACTGAAAGTAACAATTTTGAATGGAACACGAAAACAATCATGCGATGCATAGTAATCTTGCCTGCATTGCACCGAAATCATAGTGGCATTGACGAGTCTGCAATGCGGGGTCCGGGACACGAGAGCCCGGGATTTGATACAACTACAAGTTTTTAATGGCTTTGGATTCCCGCCAACCAATTAGCAGATGATACAGCACTCGGATGTGGTATTACAAAATGTTTGTATAATAAAATCGGACTAAATTAAGATGAAATCCTTCCGCTCTCTGCCGGAGCCAACTGTAGTTTATATCACTTCAGAGTTATGTTTGTCTTAACTGTTTTGTATGAGGGTTCCGAACTTAAAGCGTCAAGCGACGAGTTCGGGTTCAGTGTTCAGTCATCATTATTTAAGTTTTCTGCGAAAATACTTTCATAATTTTGTTGTAGCTTGTGACAAGGCTTGTGCAAGCATAATAGTATTAAAACCACTTTTACAAAGAAATGTTGTGAAGTTATTGATCAAATTACGCGCAGTTTTTCACGCAAACTCAATAAAGCTACTAGTAAATAAATAAATAAAGTATTTTCGTTGATTTAAAAGTTTAAATCAATGTAAAGAAGGAGTAGGTACCTATCTAATCTAAGTACTAAAAACCGGCTGCATCGCACGTTTGGCAGTTGCTTTCATTAGTCGCTAAGGAACGATTGCGGTATACGGAGAACCTGCACGGCTGCATCGCACGTTTGGCAGTTGCTTTCATTAGTCGCTAAGGAACGATTGCGGTATACGGAGAACCTGCACGGCTGCATCGCACGTTTGGCAGTTGCTTTCATTAGTCGCTAAGGAACGATTGCGGTATACGGAGAACCTGCACGGCTGCATCGCACGTTTGGCAGTTGCTTTCATTAGTCGCTAAGGAACGATTGCGGTATACGGAGAACCTGCACGGCTGCATCGCACGTTTGGCAGTTGCTTTCATTAGTCGCTAAGGAACGATTGCGGTATACGGAGAACCTGCACGGCTGCATCGCACGTTTGGCAGTTGCTTTCATTAGTCGCTAAGGAACGATTGCGGTATACGGAGAACCTGCACGGCTGCATCGCACGTTTGGCAGTTGCTTTCATTAGTCGCTAAGGAACGATTGCGGTATACGGAGAACCTGCACGGCTGCATCGCACGTTTGGCAGTTGCTTTCATTAGTCGCTAAGGAACGATTGCGGTATACGGAGAACCTGCACGGCTGCATCGCACGTTTGGCAGTTGCTTTCATTAGTCGCTAAGGAACGATTGCGGTATACGGAGAACCTGCACGGCTGCATCGCACGTTTGACAGTTGCTTTCATTAGTCGCTAGGGAACGATTGCGGTATACGGAGAACCTGCACGGCTGCATCGCACGTTTGACAGTTGCTTTCATTAGTCGCTAGGGAACGATTGCGGTATACGGAGAACCTGCACGGCTGCATCGCACGTTTGACAGTTGCTTTCATTAGTCGCTAGGGAACGATTGCGGTATACGGAGAACCTGCACGGCTGCATCGCACGTTTGGCAGTTGCTTTCATTAGTCGCTAAGGAACGATTGCGGTATACGGAGAACCTGCACGGCTGCATCGCACGTTTGACAGTTGCTTTCATTAGTCGCTAGGGAACGATTGCGGTATACGGAGAACCTGCACGGCTGCATCGCACGTTTGACAGTTGCTTTCATTAGTCGCTAGGGAACGATTGCGGTATACGGAGAACCTGCACGGCTGCATCGCACGTTTGGCAGTTGCTTTCATTAGTCGCTAAGGAACGATTGCGGTATACGGAGAACCTGCACGGCTGCATCGCACGTTTGGCAGTTGCTTTCATTAGTCGCTAAGGAACGATTGCGGTATACGGAGAACCTGCACGGCTGCATCGCACGTTTGGCAGTTGCTTTCATTAGTCGCTAAGGAACGATTGCGGTATACGGAGAACCTGCACGGCTGCATCGCACGTTTGGCAGTTGCTTTCATTAGTCGCTAAGGAACGATTGCGGTATACGGAGAACCTGCACGGCTGCATCGCACGTTTGACAGTTGCTTTCATTAGTCGCTAGGGAACGATTGCGGTATACGGAGAACCTGCACGGCTGCATCGCACGTTTGACAGTTGCTTTCATTAGTCGCTAGGGAACGATTGCGGTATACGGAGAACCTGCACGGCTGCATCGCACGTTTGACAGTTGCTTTCATTAGTCGCTAGGGAACGATTGCGGTATACGGAGAACCTGCACGGCTGCATCGCACGTTTGGCAGTTGCTTTCATTAGTCGCTAAGGAACGATTGCGGTATACGGAGAACCTGCACGGCTGCATCGCACGTTTGACAGTTGCTTTCATTAGTCGCTAGGGAACGATTGCGGTATACGGAGAACCTGCACGGCTGCATCGCACGTTTGACAGTTGCTTTCATTAGTCGCTAGGGAACGATTGCGGTATACGGAGAACCTGCACGGCTGCATCGCACGTTTGACAGTTGCTTTCATTAGTCGCTAGGGAACGATTGCGGTATACGGAGAACCTGCACGGCTGCATCGCACGTTTGACAGTTGCTTTCATTAGTCGCTAGGGAACGATTGCGGTATACGGAGAACCTGCACGGCTGCATCGCACGTTTGACAGTTGCTTTCATTAGTCGCTAGGGAACGATTGCGGTATACGGAGAACCTGCACGGCTGCATCGCACGTTTGACAGTTGCTTTCATTAGTCGCTAGGGAACGATTGTGGTGTACGGAGAACCTGCACGGCTGCATCGCATGTTTGGCAGTTGCTTTCATTAGTCGCTAAGGAACGATTGCGGTATACGGAGAACCTGCACGGCTGCATCGCACGTTTGGCAGTTGCTTTCATTAGTCGCTAGGGAACGATTGCGGTATACGGAGAACCTGCACGGCTGCATCGCACGTTTGGCAGTTGCTTTCATTAGTCGCTAGGGAACGATTGCGGTATACGGAGAACCTGCACGGCTGCATCGCACGTTTGGCAGTTGCTTTCATTAGTCGCTAGGGAACGATTGCGGTATACGGAGAACCTGCACGGCTGCATCGCACGTTTGGCAGTTGCTTTTATTAGTCGCTAGGGAACGATTGCGGTATACGGATAACCTGCACGGCTGCATCGCACGTTTGGCAGTTGCTTTCATTAGTCGCTGGGGAACGATTGCGGTATACGGAGAACCACTTGCACAAACACTAGTGGACTACTAGTGTTTGTGAACTTAAGAATAGCTGTTATGGAATCCCACAAGGCAGTATTTTGGGTCCTACTTTGTTTTTAACCTATATAAATGATCTGTGCAATATGACACTCCAAAAGGGTGTAATTATGTCATATGCAGATGACACAGCTCTACTGTTCGCAACTGAATCAAAGGCCGAGGTCTATGAGGTAGCACCTAATGGTTTTAATATTGTGTCTAATTGACTTCATAACAATCTCTTAACATTAAACACAGATAAAACCAAGTACCTATTATTTACTATCAGAAACACTAATCCAACGCTTACTAATCTAAACAATCAAGCTCATAACAATTGTAATTCATCATGCTGACATTGCATGCACTTGTCCCACTTTAGCTAAAACCGACCATATCAAATATTTAGGCATCACGATTGACACAAATCTGAATTTCCGCAAACACATCGATTTATTGTGCACCAGAGTGCGTAAACTAATATACATTTTTTTTAAATTTATGTAACATTGCTGACTTTAAATTAATTAGACAGGTCTATTTGGCTTTGTGTCAATCTATTATTACTTATTGCATAACGTCCTGGGGTGGTGCCGCTAAATCAATTTTACTGCACCAAGAACGCGCTCAAAGAGCAGTTTTAAAGGTTGCTACTTTTCGTCCATTTAGATTTCCAACACACCAGCTTTATATGGCATGTAAGGTGCTAACAGTACGACAATTATTTGTTTTGAATGTAGTTTTATTCCAACACACTGCACTTTATTTTAATCCAGTACCTTCAGATAGGAGAAGAAAAGATTTGGTTTGTTCTAACACTCAGACTAAACATGCTTTTGCTAGTCGATTTTATTTGTTTTTAGGACCCTATTTGTATAATCAGTTTAACAGAGTGTTACAGATTTATAGTTTAAGTTATAATAGGTGTAATTTACTAGTCCGGGAATATTTGGCAGAATATTTGGATTTCATTTTAAAATTTCTAGTAGTTTTTTAGTGTCTAAAAAACTACTAGAAATTTTAAAATAAAATCTCTATCTACCTCTAATACATTTATGTGTCTTCCTTTAACTAATTGCTAATAGTCACCACTTAGTGTTGCCCAAATTCAGTCTTGGTCTTGCAGTCTTGGTCTTGTTCTTGCGTTTTTGCAAGACCAAGACCAAGAACAAGACCGCGTATTTTTAGCAAGACCAAGACCAAGACTGACCGTGCAAGACTTGAGCAAGAACAAGACATAGCCTGCAAGACTCTTGCGTCTTGCAGCTAGGACTTAGCGCTATTTCACTGAGTAGTTAGGTGTAACAGTTCGGTGTATAGGTAGGTACGCTTAGGAATTCTATGAGACGCAAAAAACTGTATCAAAGAATATGAAAAACTGGACCTATGCGCATTACGACTAATACCATAAACATAGCGAATAAAAAAATATCTATTAAAATCAAACTGAGTGCATGCATAGTTATGTTTTAACCATCGGCACTTTGATAATGCGGCATCAAAGGTTTTGTACTTACTTCTCAAAGAAATTTGCCGCTTTTCGGAAGTACATGGTTATGATACACGCGCCGGCGGTTTCTTTTGAAATCTAAAACAATCGTTGCCGCCACGCCGAAATCATAACATTTGTGACACTATTTGATTGCCGCCATAGGGCGTAGGTATACTCATGCAAAATAATTTCGAATTTTTTTAAGAGTAGGTACCTACAGGTGTTCCAAAGAATAAATAAGTTTCAGAGTGCTTAGAATGAAAATGAATACATTATACTGATAACGCAAGTAGTATTATGATTAGGATAAAATGGTAAGGATAGGTAGTAGATGTCATATTAATTCATTCTAGTAAGTATATATTATAATATTGATTACTTATATGGTTTTAAACTAATTACTTAAGTACTATTATTGTACATTTAGTCATTATATTTCTTAAGTTTTTACAAGAAAAAATAGCAAAAAAGTGTTCAAATATCAACCGTTTAATAAATATTGTAGCCACTTTTAAATATACTTGAAACGTGTAAAAAAATTCTACAAAACTAATAAAATAATATAAAAAGCGTAGGTACTTACCTACTAATAAAATAAAAAGCCTGCGATAAGAGTTTTGTATTACTTACCAGCCCGAATATCTCTGAGAGAGATGATGAGAGTAAGTATTTACTAGCTGTGCCCGCGACTTCGTCCACGAGGAATAGTAACTTTGGAGGTATAGTGACGTTCAGGACTTATTTATTTATTTTAAAACTTCTGTCATCAAACATACAAACGAACTCTTCAGCTTTATAATATTAGTATAGATGTACGCCAAAACATTCACTTATATGTAAAGAATAGTGATTGGCACTAATTCTATTTTATTCACGCGTCGCGTCTGTACAAGTAGATAATATTTAGTGTGTGTTTGTACGCCGCACGCGGCATTGTTTGATTTGCGGCGGCATCCTTTTCATAGAGCGAGGCGGTGCGGTAGAAAGCAAGGAAACGTACTATAAATAAAGGAATTATTTTAATTCCAGTCATTTCCAATTGAGCTGTGCTTCGAGTCTAACTTAATAATTGTTTTTACTAATTCTCGTTGTTTTCTAAAAACGTATCACGTGTACAATTTAATATGAGTGACGAAGATTCAAATTATTCTAGTCCGAGTAACGAGAGTTTGAGTCACAGATCTAAAAGACCCAAAAGCAAATTTGAGGAGTTTTTCGAAATAATTCATGCATCCCAAACTGCCTTCTGTAAATTGTGCCAACATAAAAAGATTGAAATAAAAATGAAAAACAGAAACACTTCAGGCTTAAGGAAACATCTAATATCTTTCCACAAAAAGGAATCAGAAATATTTCTTCCTGTTAAACCAAAATTAAGTGGAGATATCACAAGCTTTTTAGTAACCGCTGGAAGAAGTGGACAGGTAAGAATATTTTTTTAACAGTTAAAAGAATTTTAACTCCGCGTAGCTATTCATGCGATACTTTCAAAAACGCCATTAACTTACGTAAGTATTTTTGAGTTAGTGGTGTTTTCATCTAGGGGTGCGACATATTAAGTATGTAATTATCGTCTTAAATATTTTTTATAAACACCCATATTTTCATTTAATCGGCCAGTAACAACTAAGTACTTTATTTTGGTAAATTACAGTACAGTGCAACCTTAATATAACAAATATCAATTTAACGATTTTCTCGATTTAACAACAACAAACCTCCTCCTCTTATACGCTCAAACCTAGTATGTTTTAAATAATAACACAAGATTTATTGTTTTGTTTCAGTCGGAAAACAGCAGTGACAACATCACGACAGCTACAGTTGATTGGGTGGTGAAAAAATATCTTCCCTTCTCATTTTTCGATGACGAAGCTACACAAGTATATTTTCGACGTATTTGCCCTAATATGGTGTTTCCTAAAAGGTCTACACTTAGAAGGAAAGTCAAAGAGCGATTTGAAGAGCTCCAATTGAATCTCAAGGAACGACTTCAACAATTATCATCTAAAATGTCTTTTACCATTGATGGGTGGACGTCAATTGCTGGTAGGAGTTACTACGGGGTTACTATTCATTATATAGACAACGAATGGAAGTATCAATTTGTAGTTCTTGATTTTATACCATCACGCGGTCGACATACTGGGGAAGATATTGCAACGATTTTCCATGAATGTTTATTGGAATATGGCATAATTGATAAAATACAAGGTATCACGGTCGACAACGCAACTGCAAATACCAAATTTATGTATGAACTGGGCAAACAGCTGCCGCCACACTTTGATTCAGACAATCAACATTTCCTGTGCTTTGCTCACATTTTAAACCTTGGTGTACAAGATTTATTAAAGACCTTAGCATTACACTGTGAGTCTGACACTAACGCGCAAGATCAGCAGTACGAAGACTATGCAGACGAAACTGAGGATGAGGAAGATGAAGAATCTGCACCAAATATTGCTGACTCGCGTACATCTGTAACAAAGTTACGCAGTATTTCCAGTAAAATAAAAAGAAGTGAGATAGTGAAGAAGAAGTTTCAGTCTGCTTGTGAAGCAGCTGGCGTGCCATCAAATCTAAATGCCATTCTTGACTGTCCAACGAGATGGAATTCCACACATGATATGATTGGATTTGGTTTAAAAGTGAGAGCGGGCATTGACATATTGTGCAGTTCTGTCACCGAATTAAATGATTTTCAAATCACAGCTAATGAATGGCAGGTACTCGAAAAATTGCATAAATTTCTAATAAACTTTAAACTTTTAAGTACAAAACTTGGTGGAGACAAATATGTTACATTACCGCTAGTCATTGTATCATTCAATCTCTTGCTAGATAAAATTGAATCCATGGTAAAACAGTTAGATGAGAAACCTAATCGATCTGAAGTGGATGAAAGGCTCATTCTAGCTTTCCAAGCAGCTCGAGACAAAATGCTTAAACATTACAAGAAGAGCAACTGGATTTATTGTACTTCTTTAATTTTAGACCCAAGGCATAAGGCTCAGACTTTTGACCTGACAATGTGGGGGAAGTAACTTAAAACAGAAAGTCTGCGCAAGTTCAATGAACTTTATGAAGAATATAAAAGTCTACACTCACTGAACAAATCTCTGGAATTACCAGAAAAAGAAAATAAAGTATGTGATGAAGATGAAGACGTAATAGACTTTGATAAACTCTATGAATGTCCCTCGACGTCATCTGGATCTTGTCTTCAAGGCTTAGTGATAGACGAGTTGGAGGAGTACCTGAGAAAACCAAGAACTGCCAGCTCGGAAGACATTTTAGATTGGTGGAGGACGCATGAGACAGAGTATCCGATTTTATCGAAAATGGCCCGTGATTTTCTCTCAATACCTGCAACTTCAGTACCTGCTGAGAGGTTATTTTCTAAAGCATCATTAGTAATTAGAAAACATAGAAATAGGTTAAGTGATGAGTCAGCCAGATGGTTACTTTGTATTAATTCTTGGTCAAAAAAATTGATATAAAGTATCATAACCTAATGATAAAGCTGTTGATTTGTGTTGTATTTTATTTTTTATTCAAATAAATGATAAATCGTAAAACTCTTTTATTAAATTTCTTATAAGTTGAGGGTTCAATCTCTTTCTAGACAGATAAGTATTGTTCTTTAAAATACAGTCAAGTTATTGTAATTAATTTGTTTTTTTACATGTTTTAGTAAATGTAAGCTTATAAATCATAAATGTTTATTAAGAAACAGTTACTTCCATGGAAAACGACATATAGGTCAGTTGATTTTTCGAATTTCTTATCAAATCTTCAGTTATTTATTAATCTGCTTGATCTTTACTATGGCTATGTTAATTCAAGCTCACAATGTTCCAATTCTAATACGTTTTTCTAAGATTTAAAGTAAACTTTAATAAATAGTAATAGACTAATAGGTAATTGCAAGACTTGCAAGACTCTTGCTGCAAGACCAAGACCAAGACCAAGACTGGGAGCGCAAGACCAAGACCAAGACCAAGACCAGGTGTATTGGCGCAAGACCAAGACCAAGACTGGCTAAGTCTCGTCTTGTTCTTGCATTTGGGCAACACTATCACCACTTTATCTACTTTAATATTATTCGTTAATTTTATTTAAACATAATATATCTTACATGATCTAGTTTTAAAATAATATACACAAATAATAATTACTTGTTAAGTTATTAACAATATTATTTATCTTCTTTTTAATTTAGCTTCTAATAAATTTATTGTTGTCCTCTTGTTAAAATGTTTTATGTAAATTGATTGCCTGAAACACAGGTTTTCATAAAAACCTGGATCAGGCAGGTCTACATTACAGTTAGAATTAAGTTTTATTCAATTGTAATTAATGTAAAACATCATTTTTACCTTATTCTTGAATAAATTTATTTTATTTATTATTTTTTATTTGATTTATATTTGATTCATTGCTGCATGTATCATCAAAATTCTAAGAGTACTTTATTTTCAACATTTCACAGCTGAATAGAATTTTTAAGCAAATTATAACAAATGTATGATATTTTGCGTGAAGCGTTTGTAAATTTGCTAAGTATTAAAAAAAAAACTTAAACCAGATTTTTTTACGATTTTTTCGTTACGGCTATAAGTATTTTACGATGGGGTCATTTAAAGTTAAGTATTGATGTATGTTTGTCATCGCCGATTTTTATTCAATTTTGCTTTTTTTCTTTATCAGCTTCTGGGTCTTGCCCACAAAGGAATCAATGTTTTCAGTGCTACTTCGGAGCCTATTTCTCGGGGTTAGATAAATCACAGTGCTACTTCGGAGCCTATTTCTCGGGGTTAGCTAAATCACAGTGCTACTTCGGAGCCTATTTCTCGGGGTTAGATAAATCACAGTGCTACTTCGGAGCCTTTTTCTCAGGGTTAGCTAAATCACAGTGCTACTTCGGAGCCTATTTCTCGGGGTTAGATAAATCACAGTGCTACTTCGGAGCCTCTTTCTCGGGGTTATATAAATCACAGTGCTACTTCGGAGCCTCTTTCTCGGGGTTATATAAATCACAGTGCTACTTCGGAGCCTCTTTCTCGGGGTTATATAAATCACAGTGCTACTTCGGAGCCTCTTTCTCGGGGTTAGATAAATCACAGTGCTACTTCGGAGCCTCTTTCTCGGGGTTAGATAAATCACAGTGCTACTTCGGAGCCTCTTTCTCGGGGTTATATAAATCACAGTGCTACTTCGGAGCCTCTTTCTCGGGGTTAGATAAATCACAGTGCTACTTCGGAGCCTCTTTCTCGGGGTTACATAAATCAAACTCAAACTACTACTTCAAAGTCAAAGTCAAAGTTTTATTTGTAAAACATAGGTGGTGTAATAACAGTTGTTATTAATAAAACTTAAAAATACATTGTTTTGCCGATGACGGCGTACAAATATGAATAAGTAGTTTTATGATTGTTAGGTAATAATTAACATCATTAATTTAAAGTGAATTCAGCAAAAAATAATAAATTAAAAATGACAACAGCATAAAATAATTAATATAAAATGTACCTATGTCAAAATAAAATACTTCAGTCAGATAATTATTGCAGAATTATGTCATAATGTTAAATTAGAATTATATAAAATAGTTTTTTTTTTTTAAATAATCGACTTCAAAAACAAATTAACTCAAAATTATGAAATAACTTTAATTTCGGAAGACGGTGGCAAAAAAACTAAAATACAGATCCTAAAACACCGACTTCCTAAATTAAAGTTATTTCATAATTTTGAGTTTATTTATTTTTGAAGTCGATTAAATTTTTTTAAATTATTTTTTTTGCAATTGTCAGGACAAGGTTTGTATGAAAAAAAAGTTTGAAAAATTGTACGGAAAAGTGAATTTTGGTTAAAAAAGTCTCCATATAAAAAAGTGAGTGAGACAGAAGACAAAAGGGCGATCTTCAATGACAGAATCGACACATTGACGTTTAGTTATTCAGTTTCCTATATAGTTTTATCTGTTACATCAGAAAAAACAAGTTGTTTTTTGCAAAAAGTTAGCAAAAATGGTGTAGAACGTTATTATTCTGCGTTCTATAAACTACTATTGCTGGTATTTTTAAAAATAGCAATACCTGCTATTTTTAAAAATACCAGCAATAGTAGTTTATAGAACGCAGTGTGTTATCGTTGTGTTATCTATCACTGAATTGCCTCAGTCTTGGTTTCTTTCATTGTTAAGAAAATGCCACCAGTAAGGCATCAAAATATCGGAAAGAAAAATAAGAAAAATTGCCGGGAAAATTCGGGAAAACTGAAAAGTGCATTTCAATAACAATTTTGTATGAATAATGGAAAGGAAATGTTTCAAAATGGGCCAGGTATGTGTACACTACCTCAAAAAAAAAGAGAAATCCGTAGAATTCGGGAAAAATACAAATTACTCATTTAAATATATACTATTGTGGTAGGGAATCGATATTTATCAATTATTTTTTATGGTCTTTCAACATGACGTCTCACCGATTTAGTCACTCTGTGACCATTGATCATAGAATGGGGACTGTCAGCTGTCACAACAGTGACACTTCAGTCCTCTTCTTGAGTATTAAACATGTCAAACGTCATTTCAACATGACAGCTCACCCCCATGACGGGTTTTTGTTGTGTGTTGCTATTTCAAGTGTAATTAATTGTGGTTTACCAGAAAACAAAGCCATTTTAAAGTAATTGGACAGTTGAGAACTATTTTAAATATATTTCCTTATTTTATGTATAGTGTACACGTACCTGGCCCAAGGTCCATACATTTTGGAACATCTCCTTTAGACAGGACAAAGTCTGTCGGGTCAGCTAGTATTATATAAAATACAATCAAGTCAAATAATAATTTTAGAGCTTTTTCGAGCTTCGAACAAAAAGCTAAAAAGCACAAAAATATTTTTGGTAAACTGCAATTTATAGTATAAAAAAACCGGTCAAGAGCGAGTCGGACTCGCGCACCGAGGGTTCCGTACCATCATATATAAAATGTGTGCTATTTAGAGACATCGTTTTATTTTTCCTGTAATCTTTACATAAACTTCTATCACACAGAAAAAAATCAGATTTTCCTTGTGAAAACTTCGGAGATAAGGGGGGGGGGAACGGTATTTTTATTTACATTTTTCATCAAAAGTCGAAAACTATGCGGCCTAAAAAAATGTTTGAGAATGTGCAAACAGCGCTCTTTTATATGATACCCCACATGTCTTAGTAGTAGTCCCACTTCTAATTTTTAAGACCCCCTTTCAGTCCCTGTTGCAAAAAAAAAAAAGTTCTTATTTGCAAAATAGTTGGGCAAATATCATCTAAAACTATTTCAAAATTCAAGTTGATAGCATTAGTAGTTCTTGAGATATCTAGCTGTGACAGACAGACAGACAGACTGAGTCGCACCTTAAGGGTTCCTTTTTAACATTTTGGTACGGAAACCTAAAAACCAAATAATAATATAAGAAAAAGAAGAAAAAAACCCGTCATGGGGGTGAGCTGTCATTTTGAAATGACCTTTGACATGTTTAATACTCAAGAAGAGGACTGAAGTGTCACTGTTGTGACAGCTGACAGTCCCCATAATATAATAATATCTTAGGACATTGTTCACACACGGTCATCTGATCCCAAACTAAGCAGAGCTTGTACTATGGAAACCAGATAACTGATAAACTACATACTTACACTACTTTTTTTTTCTAAATACATACTTATATAGATAATTACACCCAGACTCAGGACAAACAGACATGTTCATGCACACAAATGTTTGTCCTGGATGGGAATCAAATCGCAAATCCCACCTCGACCTTTATAAATTCATTCACTGTTACTAAAGTCCGAGGGCAAAACCCACAGGCGCTCCACTAAAAGTATGTTAGCTCGAACGGGTATCGAACCCGCGCCTCATGGTGACACAAAAAGCATAGTATATCCCTATCACACTACACTACACTACGCAAACACTAACCTACCATCTTCCCTTTTCCACGTCATTCACGAACCTAGTATACTCGTAGGTAAACAATGAAAACTTAAAAACCCAAGCTATTGACGTGAAAGAAAACTTCTTTTCGCTCGGTGTACTGGTGGTAAGTTCAATATTTATGACCGACAAAAATATGTAAGATTTCAACCGCTAATAACTACGAGACTTTTAATGCTAGAGTAATGGTTGAGCAACAAAATATAGGTCATATACAGACTTGATACGACATAGGGGCTTTCCTTTAACCTGCCTATACTAGGTACCATTTTCAAGCTCTGTACCAAAAAACAATTAGTCGCAAATGATTTTTTAAGTTTTTGTCACGTTTGAACACGATGTATCTTTCCTAACAGCTGATTATGTCTATACGCATAGGTCATGCACCTTAAAACGATAAATCTGAGTATAACCTACGATGCGTTGTTGCCGCTCTGACGCAAGTCACAAGTACAACCAAATTTTCGCTAAAAAGATAGTAATGCGAACAAGGAAGCACTAAATACACAACTCTTGCACTTTTATTACGAGAGTGACAATCATAACAAAACATCCCGCGCGGAAAAGAAATGGAAATAGGTCAGTGTGTTGCTATTGCATCCTAGATCCTTGCGATCGGTGGGCCTCTAAAAAAAATATTTGTTCAGTGCGCCGATGCTATCCTTTCGGAACGTATCTTACGTAACACGGAAGCTCCTCGAACTCGCGCGCTGACAATTGTGATTTTGTTTTGTTATTGTGACAGGACACGTAACTTGGGATTATTATTATTTAGTCTTAGTGTTTTTTTTTTTTTGTGATTGGATGTTTTTTATTGTGATAGGACACGTAATTAAACTTTGGTTGTGTAATTAAAGTGTTCAACAATGCCTCGAGTAACTTACACGGCGTCAGAATACACAGAATACATTCTCCGTCGGTATAATTTGTGCATTAATTTGAATGGAGGACACATGAGAATGTAAAAATTTTGTGTTTTGTCGTGATTGTTGTTGTGCGCGTACCTTACTTAACTTTACCTGACATAAAAGCTAGCACGAGCGGAGGCCTAAGCCGGCGCCCGCGCCTCCGCCGGCCACCCGCTTTGACACGAGATAACACACGCCGCGCTCCGGTGCGCGCGCGACGTTGCCGCTTTGTTACCTTGGTATCCAACGTCAGTTAAATTTATTTACAAAGGGTGGTTGCGTTTTACTCTGATTTTTAAGCTATTTAGTTTGTCTGAAAAAAAATCTCATTTTTGGTGCTTGTTATTTTTATACCGTATCGTATGAATACTAAACACGTATAGTATATGTAGTGTAATTTAATACCCCTATGTCATATCAACTCTGTATAACAATTTTAAGGCCGGATATAATAAAATTTGCGTATGACGTCATACTACGAGTGCACGCGCGTCCGCGCGACCCTCTATTTTACACTATGTATCGAAATATCAATTTGTATAGCGCAAAAATGTGTTTAGCTAGATCAGTTATTCTGGTGTCTTTGTCAAGGGTTGACAAAGCACTACCAGGTCCTAAAGAGAAAAGAGAGAAGTCGGACTCGCGCACCGAGGGTTCCGTACCATCATATATTTTTAAAAAAGTGTGCTATTTAGAGACATCCGTTTTATCTTTCCTATAATCTTTACATAAACTTCTAACATATAGAATAATGGCGGCCTTAAAAAAAATGTTTGAGAATGTGCAAACGGTGCTTTTTCATATCCCCACATACACTAGTAGCTTCGTTTCGAATTTTTAAGAAGCCCTTTCAGTCCCTGTTGCAAAAAAAATATCTGTATTTTTATTTCTTTCTTATTTGAAAATAGTTGGGCAAACGTCATTTAAAACTATTCCAAAATTCAAGTTGATAGCAATAGTATTTCTTGAGATAATCTAGCTTGGAAAGACTGACAGACTGAGTCGCACCATAAGGGTTCCTTTTTACTATTTTAGTACGGAGCCCTAACAACAGGAATATTGGCTAAAATAGCTTTAAAAATTAATATGAAGTTGATAATAGCAAAATAATATCAAATGTCGTCTCATATCGGCCGTAAATCTGCTCAGAAATGAAAAATATTATAATCGGTGAAAGCTTACGCTATAAGGAATGCAATGAGTCTAGTGTCGAGCAAATACAATGGCTACGGCAGTATCGGAAACCGTAGTAAAATTTCAATAATAAGTATGTTTTCACGAAAACAAGCGGCGCAGACTCGAACTGCGCCTACTAAACTGTTTCAGTACCTAATCGAAACTAATGAAGAAAGAAATTCACTGTAAACGATAGACGATAGCTCTACTTATTTCAGGTACAACCAATCGGTATTGTCGTGTGTGGTGTGCGTCCGCGAGTCCGTGACCTCCTCGCCTTGCACCGCCTGCCTCTGCCTCACGTGACTGCTTGTCTGCCACACGTAAATAAAACAAGCTCGCTCCGCGTATTAGCAGGCTTCGTGCACATAATACTGTGCTATTGTTGCTTCTATTCACCCTCTAGACAATCTAGTCTGCGTTGCTCCCCTTCCGCATTCCTGAAAAGAATTCAGACAACGCCCTTCTAGGGGTATACCGGTATAGGTATAAAGTAGGTAATTTGGTATACGAGAAGGTATGTACGTTAGTATCTACGTACGCACTTTGGGCTGTAGTTCTGTAAATCTTCACAGGCATTTAATTTTTTTCTCTTTATTTTTTTTGCGTGTGATAAGCTTATAATGACATCAGCAGTCATGAATATATAATTATAGGGAATATTGTTTCATAGGTTTTTAGGGTTCCTTACCAAAATGGTAAAAAAGAACCCTTGTGGTGCGACTCAGTCTGTCAGCTGGATATCTCAAGAACTACTTACTAATGCTATCAAGTTGAAATTTGGAATAGTTTAGATGGGGAAATAATAATGATTCCGAAAAACAAATTAATCTCCAGCGATCTGTGGCCGACTATTATTCTAATTAACCAGCGTTATAATGAATTACCGACAAAAAACTCAAAACATAAACGAAAATAAATATCCAATTTAACAACAAATAAGAGCATGTTCAAATTACATTTTCTCCTAAAAAAAGATGGATCTTCGAATAACAAAACTAAACTTCCGGATAGAATACTGAACCTCCGACAAAATTACTAAGTTACCGACAACAGAGGTTTTGTCAAAATAATCATATTTTTACAACTTGCATGAACTATTTTAATTTCTATTGTTGGTTATCAAATTTATTTTTTAACTCTCAATAATGATGAAAATACCTCAACTGTTCGGCCCGCGCGATCGGGTTCGGGTCACGTTCGGCTGTTTTCGCTTGCGAGTTCGAAAGATCCGAGCGCAGTGCGCTTGTTGCAACGACCGCGCGATCCTTGCGTGTTTTGTTTGTTTATGTTACAAAATTAAATAGTTTTTGTTGCTATTGGTTTAATATTATCATTTCAATGATCTAATAAATCTACTAAGGAAACTACTAACTTACTATCTATTATATATCTTGTGCTTAACTTTGGATGCTAAGCTTCAGTGGGGCCCACATAGATAAATTGTCAAAAGAGCTAAGCTCAGCTTAACCAACATAGAGACAGCCCGTTTAGTGTACTTTAGCTATTTTCATAGTGTAATGTCGTACGGTATTCTGTTGTGGGGAAATGCAGCCGACATTCAGACTATTTTTGTTTTGCAAAAAAGAGCTGTTCGATGCATTTATAAATTAAGTCCGAGACAATCTCTCAGAGAGAAATATTAACTTTGCTTGTGTAGTTTTTGAGTTAGCTTCAATAATGCGTATTTTTCCCACTTAGTTTATGTGGATGATGTTTTAATAACTTCCTATCACTGTTATTTACATAGCAGGTAGTGGTATTCGAATTTGTGTGGGGTAAGTACCACAACTAAAAACCGGTCAAGTGCGTGTTGGACCACGCACAATGAAGGGTTCCGTAGTTGGGATGAATTTATCCCAAGAACAAACATTGTAGTTGAAAAACATGTTCTCTCATACATTCCAACTACAAATGTCCATAGTTAAACGAAAAAGATCCAACCCACATTAGGTGTAATGTGGGTTGGATTCTTTTCGTTTAACTATTGACAAATGTAAGTTGGTACGCACAATATTGAGAGATTTACCATGTTATTTTAAGACCATAGACTTCTTACAGGGGTTCCTGTAATCCATAGCTATACAGTTATGTTCTGTATTTTTTCCAAAATTTTAAGCTCCGTAGTTTCGGAGATAAGGGGGGCGAATGGTCAATTTTCGTCCATTTTCTTAAATAACTTTAAAACATTTTATTTTAAAATTATAAAACAATATATTTGAGACCACAGTAAGCCCTTTCATTTGAAATATCGCACAGTACAGTTTGCATTTTTTTTTTTAATTTTCTTATTTGCCCCTCATTCAAAATTCATTCAATTACATTACACGTCCGTGTTTGGGTCACAGAAATACATATGTGTACCAAATTTCAACTCAATCGGTCCATTAGATTCGGAGCAAATTGACTGTGACAGACAGACAGACACATGAGTGATCCTATAAGGGTTGCGTTTTTTCCTTTTGAGGTACGGAACCCTAAAAAGTAAACAATAAAAACTTTTTAGCAAAAACTAAAACCGACTTCCAAAACAAAACACTACAAAGTGAAAAATAACTTTAATTTCGGAAGTTGGTGGCATAACACGAAAATACAAAACCAAAGACACCGACTACCGAAATTAAAGTTATTTTTCACTTTGTAGGGTTTTGTTTTGGAAGTCTGTTTTATTTTTTACTAAAAAAGTTGTATACCGTTATAATCTAAATCAACGTATCAAAATACCGAGACCTTCACTTCATCATTCGGTAATATACCTGTCACAATCTATTCTAATCACAATCAATCTATGATATTTGCAAACAGTTTAAGTTATAGAAAATAACACTCGGCTTACAATTATTTACATAATTGTGAGCCGAGTGTTGTTAGGTTGTAGATGTTAAATCGCTTGCATGCATGAGGACATGCACGACGTCAGGACGGTCGAGTGTTAGGTTTTGAAATAATATTGAAAAATCGTTAGTCTTAGTCGATTATTGGGCCAATTTCTTATACTGGCTAACTGGCATCACTAGTTTCAGGAGAGACGTTTGGAGGTGACGGTTGGGACTTGGGAAGGCGGGAGTTGACTCTGCCGATTTGCTCGGGGGCCAGCATAGAGTGGGGACGTAGAGCGACGTTCCTAGTGGCTGTGTCAGTTGAAATATACATTGGCTTGGAATGGTTGGAGATCTACTGTAAATTAAGCCTATTGGTTTTGTTGTAAATATTAGAATGCTAAATAAATAGTGATATTGTGTGGGGAATGGGAGGTGTGATGGTATGGTGTGGATATTTAATTTTGTGTTGACAGAGATGTTAAATGAATGACTGTATATCTTGGTGTTTCATGTTGTTTGCCTATTCCCTGAGATATATGGATGCAGTTTGAGCTTTGTAAACTTGGGGTAACGACTTTAAGATCCTTTAAACTCGTTGTTCTAGACTGCAGAACAACGAGTTTAACTATAGAATCTAGAGTGAGAGTATTCATCTCTTAGAAATGTATGGCCATTAAAATCACCCATAATTAGTAATGGACCTTGTAAGTACATACTCGCAGTACTCGTACCGGCCGGCACAATTACTAGGTTGTGCTTGTCCTGTCATAAAATCGCGGTCACTATCGGACTACATAGAAAAGAAAGAGAAGCGCGATGACACAAGGCTGGTAATTTATTGCAAAATATGAAGCAAAATAATTTACAAAAAAAAAAAACTATTGATTAGACTAGAAACTAATGACATGATATCATTCCTTATTATTTTGTAGAGAGCTGTATTTTATGAACACTTTTAATGAAAATTGTAATAAATACTTAATTATGGTGAAAACTAGAAAAAATAGTCATGATAAATGATAAATGATTTTTATTTCTGTAAGTAGGTTTGTACAAACACTTTTACAAGTCAATCATGTTTTTTTTTTTTTAAACTAGTTGAGGTCGGCGTTTCCTATCTGACTACTCTGAGAAGAAAGGCCGAAACAAACTCAGAGGTCACAGTCTCTTATAAAGTCCAGACATAATCTTGGTCACTTCATGTGAAGACCATGTAGATTGGTGTCTGAAATGGTCTTTTGAGGAAAGAACCACACAGATTGAGAGGACCTGTCCAGTCAGTGCACGCATTTGTCAGTAATCGCGCAGCTCAACCCAGAACTTAAGGAGCTCAACGATTCGACGAACAATATCAAAGAAAGGATATTGGGGTAGGCCGCATAAATTACTCAAACTGCCAGACGATGATTAAAAATAAATGAGAGAAAAAATAAAACAAACAAAAAAAAGCAATGACCTACATAGTCTTCACATTCACAATAAATTAAAATAATATAAGACTATAAATAATATAAGACTCTCAAGTGGCTCCCTATTCGACTTCGCAGGAACTCTCGCATATTGTGTCTGCTATTTAACATCCTTCACAACCCTAAAACACCTTCCTATTTGCGGGAACGCTTTTCTTATGCCCGTCCTTTTGATGCGCTTTGCAGGTCGCATCTTAGAAACCTCCTAAAATTTCCTTCCCATTCCACTGACTTCTACTCCTACTCCTTCACTGTGCACGCGGTTCGGTTGTGGAATTCACTACCACCTGACATTAGGGACTGCCAAACTGTTGCAGTATTTAAAAGAAGAGTGAAAGAACACTATCTTTCCATTTCGTCATAGTTATTTTAGTGATATTTATTCTAGAAGTATGTATGTATTTAAGTATTTGTTATATGTTTTGTTAGCTTAGTGAATTGTTTTTTAGATTTTATGTATTTTTATTTTCTCTCTTATTCTTACACACGGTGTCTACATCTCTTTTTATCCCCTGTCCTATCGCAGGTATGCTGGAAGAGATTTCTTTAGAAATAAGCATTACCTTTGTACGTAATTTTCTGTTCCTTTATTCTTGTCTGTTTATTTGTGTGTACATAAATGGTTAAATAAAATAAAATAAATAAATAAATATAATACTGTACAAAGTAAATTAGTCATGTCAACATTCAGTATGCAAAAATAAAAGAATAAAATAAAATTTGGAGCAGTTCAACCCAAGCCTTTTTGTCCTCAATATAATCTTTAACGGTATAATAAGCTTTCTGACACAACTTGCGTTTAATGAATGATTTGAATTTATTAAGGCTCAGATCTTGAACGTGGCTTGGAAGTTTATTATAAAAGCATATACATTGACACCTGAATGAGCGACCTATTTTCTTGAGCCTTGTTGGAGGTACAACAAATTTGTGTTTGTTCCTAGTATTTATATTGTGGATATCACTGTATTTTTTTAAACAATTTAATGTTTTTATGGGCATATAAAAGATTTTCAAAAATGTACTGAGAAGGCAAAGTCATTATATTAATCTCCTTAAATTTCTCTCTGAGAGATTGTCTCGGACTTAATTTATAAATGCATCGAACAGCTCTTTTCTGTAAAACAAAGATTGTCTGAATGTCGGCCGCAGTCCTGGATTTAGTTTTTCTTTTTCTATTTATTTTACGCAGGACGAGCCATAATTATGATTTTCTTACAGTCCATCTGCTTTTCACTGAAATACAACAGTTTCCTCCCGTACGCAAAATACGCGTTTAGACGTGGAGGTGCGACATAAATAAAGACCGATAAATATTTTGCTCAGGCTGCCGAACCCTTTGCATCCTGAGGAAGAAAAAGAAAAGTATGTATGAAAAACTTTACTATAAATTACTTACATTACTAAATTACTTACAAACTAATTCCATGTTTACTTGCTTAGAATAACAACAGAACTTACAATTTACTAAAACTTTTTCGTTCATTTCACTATGTTTCGAACTAAGCTTTCGATTTCGATGTTTTCGAACCTCCTCTGATTGACATTGAAAGTCATGAATGTCATATTCAAATGACAATCTCTTCAATTGAAGTTTTGTTTGACGTAAGTGCTGTCACATTGAACACCGTGCCTACTTGCCTAAATAGTTGAAAGATTTTATAGTATTTTTCCATGAAATTCCTTAGTAGATCTTCCATTAACCGCTTATAGAAATCTTCCACCATGTTCGCCAAACCATATAAATTAAAATCTAATAATACTCTAAAGAATACTGAGAAGTAAGACGAAGTTTTAATGTGTTATTTTACAGACGTTATTTCAGTGTGTTTTACTTGAAAATGACATGTTAATTGCAGGAAACACCTAGCTCAACGTCTTCATGATGAATTTCCGTCGACGACAGAAGAGAAAGTGAAGGATATAGTGTCTGTGAAGTCATCCTGTATCTGTATGAAGTTGGTGCTGCACTCTGGCGATATGGTGAACGTATACTCGGTGGATGGCGTCCCCATGGTGATAGAGACGGGCGAGAGACTCATACCAACCGTCTGCGCGCTGTGGAAGGTGCCTGACCTGGTGCCTGTGCTGGCTATCCATAACCCAGTACTGCCTAAGGTAAGCATGCCTAAGATCTGTGTTATGAAAAAACCAGAATAATATTTATGTTTTATGAGCTAGTTATCTTGTCATGCTCACTATGGAATACAACACTCACTATGGAATATATATTTCTTTATCTTTAGGTGCAAGGGGGTGCCCCTGTGTACCTGCCAGGTGTGTCAATACCAAGCGGCGGCATCGGTTTCCCGATGTTCCAGAGCGGCACACTCATTGGTCTGTGCACACAGGAGAATGCAGCCGTCTGCATCATGGGGCGAGCCACCATGTCCAGTGCAGACATGTTGCTCAGGGCTGCGTCAGTTGTTCTTTGTTCTTACTTATGTTATGGCTCTCAGAAGCTGATCCAAAATTATTCAACTTTCATAGCTTGACTGTTAAATATATGTATGGACATAACCAACCAAGGAGCATGCAATCAGTTTTATAGATATTGTTTCATCCAGAGAATGAAATTATATTGTGAAAACTTTTTCTATACAGTACTTAAATCATTTAACATTACACAGTGCTTGCTGTTTACTGATGATATCATGTTATATTTACAGTGGAGTGTGCTTGGAATCAATCCAAGTGTTTGGTGACCAGCTGTGCAAGGACAACAAGTTCAGTAAGATAGAGCGGCCCAAGCTCGGCCCTGCAGGCTACAGCCAGGGAGACATCACCATACACTTGACATCACATGTCAGTCAGGTAACGTCATTTATTTGCCTGTTTGTTTATTTATTTATTCAGTAAGTACACTACAGCATGTTTTTTTTATCTATATAAGTATGTGTTTACAAAAAAAAAGTAGTATATGTAGTATATCAGTTATCTGGTTTCCATAGTAGAGCTTGCTCTGCTTAGTTTGGGATCAGATGACCGTGTGTGAACAATGTCCCAGGTTATTATTATTATTATTTGTAGGAAGTGGGTCAGATTTAATGAAATTATAGGCTGAAGTTAGATTGAACTATTCCTTTTATTATTATAATAGTTACAATTTTTATAGCTAAGTCACTAATTGTGGCAATTACCAATTGCACTAAGTATCTTATTTTGTAATTACAAATAATCATCATTAATTGATCATAAATCATACAATGACAATTTGGTAATTGAAGTGATAATTAATTTGAATCCTCAAATTAATTATCTGGAGTCAAGGATCAGCTAAGTACAACTTGTGCACCGTCCCACGCCAGAGCCAAGACTGATTTGTTAAACTGCGGGATATCGCTACACCCCCGTAAGGGGGCGTGGCGTGCGGTGTCGGGGCATAGCCCCCCGACCGCGGAAGCAACGCGGTGGCCCGTAACCACGGGTCCCTCATTATGGTCGCCACTGGCGAGTGGATGGTTGGGCGTGCGGCATACACGCCCGTGTAGAGAGGTTTCTGTAATTTGTGTTTGTAGGCCACGACGTTGATGCCCAACGCCGCTTGTTTCACCGCAACTCGGCGTACAGCCCCTACCGGGTTAGACCCCACCTACATGGGGGAAGCCCAGCAGATGGCGTCCAGCGACAGAGTTAGGGACTCGACGTTCCTACAGATAGGATGTATGGCCCCCCTCCCCACTGATTTGTTTCCCCGCTGCGCGCTCCTTTATACTTGTATCGAAACAAGTCGAGTAGTGGGGTGGTAGGAGTGGTCGAGTGACGTACTTGTCGATGGCGTGTTCAGTGCACGTGTTGTTTACAGCTTAGAGAAATGACGCACGACGACGCCGCCGTCATATTTGTCACTGTATTATTATGAACTTCATTAGTTTATAATCTACCTCGCGAGGTCGAACTATCGAAAAATTGTGAACTTTAACAAACCACAAACAAGTAAGCCCAAAGGTTCCCCTGTGCTCTCTCCTACCCAAAACACAATGTTTCTAAGCCCTGTAGACCCCTATGAAATAAATTTTTCAATCAAAAATCTAAAAAACAAAAATAGTTACGGAATAGACGAACTCCCACCAAGTTTATTCAAACAATGTGCAGACGAACTCACTCTACCTTTCTATAAATTGACAAACTAATCTTTTGAAGAGGGCCCCGACCGATCACCATGTTCGGCAAGCCGATCCCTTGGGAGACGCGAGCCAAATACCTCGGTGTGACCCTCGACCACCACCTCTCCTTCGCTGAGCACATAAAGCAGGTGCGTTCGCGCGCCGCTTTCGCTCTCGGTAGGCTCCACTCCGTTCTGAATGCACGTAGCAAATTGTCACTTAGGTGCAAATTGCGCATTTATACAGCGTGCATTCGCCCCATCATGACCTATGCGGGTTCAGTGTTTGCGCACGCAAAACCTCACCTCATTCATAGGATGCAGGCCCTCCAAAACCGTTTCCTCCGAAAGGCAACGGGAGCCCCTTGGTTCGTTCGGAACGAAATCCTCCATGTCGATCTCGACATTCCCACCATCTCCCAGTTCTTGAAACGCAATTCCAAGCGTTTCTTCGACTCAGCCACCAACCATCGCAACCCTCTGGTTGTCGAGGCGGCTAGCTATGTCCCCTCTCTTATTAGTAAGGTCCGCCGCCCCAGGCTTGTCCTCTCAGATCCCGACGACCCCATAACTCTTCTCCAGGAGAGCAGTAGGGACCGTAGGAACAAAAACAAATCGACATTCCGACCTCGCCGCCGAGGTCCCTCGCGACGACCCCGTAATAATGGTCCTCCCCCCCGTCCCTTGCTCGGGTATGATGTGCCAGCTGGTGGCGTAGCTGAGCCTGTAGCTTTAAACTCCCCTGATAATAATAATTCAAATCTGATCCAGCCTGTCCCATCTTGCTGTCCTCCCCCCAGCGACGCCCTAAGCCGAGGCCCGTTCCCCACAGGGGGAGCCCTTAGCGTGTAGTCGCTTAGTCTGTAAGTTTTTTGCCCCTGGCTGGAGGCTTTGAGTTTTTCTTAAGGCAGCCACAGGATAGTCCGGTTAAGTAGTCTCGACCTCTCTAGGTCAACTACGAGATGCCATTCAAAAAAAAAAAAAAAATTTTGAAGAGGGCGTCTTCCCTGATCAGCTAAAGATTGCACTTGTGAAACCTTTACACAAAAAAGGTGATAAAAAAGACCCAAGCAATTATCGTCCAATAGCTCTACTGCCTACTGCTTTAAAAATTTTTGAGAAAGCTATGTGTAATCGTGTGTACGCCTTCTGCGAGAAATACAAAGTATTCGACGAATGCCAAAATGGCTTTCGTAAAAATAAATCTACAACTTTAGCTGTTTACAAATTTATACAGGAAGCTCTAAATATAATAAATAGTAAAAAATACGCAATTGGTACACTACTAGACATGAGCAAAGCCTATGATAAAGTGCAATATAGAATACTGCTAAATAAATTACATGGAGTGGGAATCCGTGGTAAATCCTACAAATGGTTTAAGTCCTATCTGACAAACAGAAAGCAATTAGTCGAAACAGAATACTTTAATAATAGAACTAACGAACTACAAAAGTTCCGTTCAGACTGTAAGGCTATAACCGCCTCAATACCGCAAGGGAGTGTCTGTGGATGTCTTCTTTTTCTTATTTACATAAATGATCTTCCAAAAACAATTCAAGATTCCGGGCCATGCGTTTTGTTTGCGGATGACATTTCTATCCTCACCCCCTGTTATAACATCGAAGAGTTAAAAATTAACCTCAATAATACTCTCACTAAAACAATATCCTGGTTAAATGAGCATAATTTAGAAATTAATTTTAAGAAAACTAAGCTTATATCATTCCACCCCCACCAAAAAACTCATCTAGACGTAAATTTCTCTTTTAACAACCACAAATTAGAATTAGTAAACGAGTTTTCATTATTAGGTTTAACTATAGATACTAACATTAATTGGAAATCTCACATTCAGAAAATAAAAACAAAACTCTCAACATTTTTGTATGCTTTTCGCGAAATAAAAAAAACCACAAACTTAGAGACTGCTCTGGCTACTTACTACGCCTACGCCCATGCGTGGCTCAGCTATGGTGTTATAATGTGGGGTAATAGCACGGACGCGCCATCACTGTTTACTACTCAAAAAAAGTTAATTCGTATCTTGGTAAATATTCAACAAACCGACAGCTGCAAACCTCATTTCGAAAAACTTAAAATTTTAACATTGCCATGTATTTATATATTGGAAATCTGTAAATTTGCGCACACTCACCAAGACTTCTACACCAAACGTGAAGACATACAGTCAAGAATCACACTCCGACATAAAACACGTCTAAATCTACCAACATCTCGCTTGAAAATGCATTCTTCCGGCCCACTTGTAATGTCAATAAAAATTTATAATAAACTACCCGAACTAATAAGAAATGAAAAAAAGATTACTATTTTTACAAATAAATTAAAAAAACTATTGCAAAGTAAATGCTACTACAGCTTAAATGAATATTTTAATGACAAATCTATACAGCTCGAAAATTAATATAAAATATAAACAATAACGATATGAAATACTGCATCATAATTCGATTCTAAATAGTATGTAATTAATGTTTAATTTAATGAAATGGATGGATAATTAATGTAAAATATTATGATGCATGAATGTTTAATGAAATTGTATAATTAGGATAAGTTAGTCTATAAGTCATTTTTGTCCTATATAATAATAATAATAATGTATTTTGCTGTGCCCTACAGGGTCCACAATTGTGTCAACAGTATTGTTCACCACCACCTATTCATGTACATTGTGGAATGCAATAAAGGAATTGAAATTGAAATTGAAATTGAACCATTTACAATTTAACGCATTATTTCTAGATAGTTTATAATCTATCCATGGTAAACTGACAAATTGTGAACTGGTATCAAACTTGCATGCGACAAACGCTTTTTTTTTTTGTGAATGGCATCTCGTAGTTGGCCTAGAGAGGCCGTGACTACTTAACCGGACTATCCTGTGGCTGCCTTAAGTGAACTCAAAGCCTCCAGCCAGGGGCATAAACTTACAGACTAAGCGACTACACGCTAAGGGCTCCCCCTGTGGGGAACGGGCCTCGGCTTAGGGCGTCGCTGCGGGGAGGACAGCAAGATGGGACAGGCTGGATCAAATTTGAATGATTATTATTGTCAGGGGAGTTTAAAGCTACTGGCTCAGCTACGCCATCAGCTGGCACTTCATACCCGAGCAAGGGACGGGGGGGAGGTCGTCGCGCGGGACCTCGGTGGCGAGGTCGGAATGTCGATTTGTGTTTGTTCCTACGGTCCCTACTGCTCTCCTGGAGAGTTTTATGGGGTCGTCGGGATCTGAGAGGACAAGCCTATGGCGGCGGACCTTACTAATACGAGAGGGGACACAGCTAGACAGCCTCGACAACCAGAGGGTTGCGATGGTTGGTGGCTGAGTCGAAGAAACGCTTGGAATTGCGATTCAAGAACTGGGAGATGGTGGGAATGTCGAGATCTAAGTGGAGGATTTCGTTCCGAACGAACCAAGGGGCTCCCGTTGCCTTTCGGAGGAAACGGTTTTGGAGGGCCTGCATCCTATGAATGAGGTGAGGTTTTGCGTGCGCAAACACTGAACCCGCATAGGTCATGATGGGGCGAATGCACGCTGTATAAATGCGCAATTTGCACCTAAGTGACAATTTGCTACGTGCATTCAGAACGGAGTGGAATCTACCGAGAGCGAAAGCGGCGCGCGAACGCGCCTGCTTTTTGTGCTCAGCGAAGGAGAGGTGGTGGTCGAGGGTCACACCGAGGTATTTGGCTCGCGTCTCCCAAGGGATCGGCTTGCCGAACATGGTGATCGGTCGGGGCGACAAACGCACCTTGCGCGAATACTAAATAGCCAGGTAACTGCGACCATGTTGGAAGAAGCGCTCTCCGCTGGCCGCTGCCACGGAACCGCTTGCTTCGCTCGCTCGGCTCGCTCGCGGCTGGCCACAGTTCTAACATAACGTAACCTATTTGGTTGGGTTGCCCTGGTACTGCGACCAATTCAGCTACAGACCTGCCAATCAGGGATGGTACACAATTTTACGAATGATAAAATCTGACAGATCGTGAGCCCTGTTGGTATGTACCGGTTCATTCACAAAAAAAAAACGGTCAAGTGCGTGTCGGACCACGCACAATGTAGTCCGTAGTTGGGATGAATTTATCCCAAGAACAAACTTAACATTGTAGTTGAAAAACATGTTCTCCCATACATTTCAACTACAAATGTCCATTGTTAAACGAAAAGGATCCAACCCACATTACACCTAATGTGGGTTGGATCTTTTTTGTTTAACTATGGACAAATGTAAGTTTGTACGCACAATATTGAGAGATTTACCATGTTGTTCTAAGACCATCGACTTCTTATAGGTTTCTTGTAATCTATAGGTATTGAACTATTCTATATTCTTTTCAAAATTTCAGGCTCAGTATTTTCGGAGATAAAGGGGGGAATAGTCAATTTTCTTAAATAACTTTAAAATGTTTTATTTTAAAATTATAAAAAAAAAATTGAGACTCTTGCAGTAAGCCCTTTCACGTTTCAGTTACACGGTACAGTTTGCAAAACTTTTTTTTTAATTTTGTTGTTGCCCCCCAAAGTTGACCCCCATATTCAAAATTTATTTATTTACGTTGCACGTCCGTATTTGGGTCACAGAAGTTCATAAGATTACCCAACTTAATTGGTCCATTAGATCCGGAGCAAATTGGCTGTGACAGATGGATAGAGAGACAGACACACGAGTGATCCTATAAGGGTTCCGTTTTTTCCTTTTGAGGTACGGAACCCTAAAAAGAAAAAAATCGAAAACTGTAAATCAAAATCCAAATCAAAATCAAGTCATTTATTCAAACTAGGCTGAGAATCAGCACTTTTTGAACGTCAAAATTACATAAGACAGTCCCCCAAAACGCCCGCCCTTCACCACTTCCTAGTGCTTTCGCTGGGGAGAAGAAGTGGCGCAACAAACTCCCCAGCAGCACAGCTGTCTGTTCAGTTAAAAAAAATGAATCTTTATAACACTGCGCATAATAATTTAGGTACATTACGCAACACAAAACATTAAATTAAATTATTTGCTATAAGTAAGCTAGCACACGCCAATATACCAAAAAAAAAAAACGAAAACTACTCAAGCAGAAACAAAATACAAAACTAAAAACGTAAGCAGAACTTTATACCTAAATAAAAGCCTCCAGTAATAAAGGGCTAAGTACTCAAGCAGAAATAAAAATACAAAACTAAAAACGTAAGCAGAACTTTATACGTAAATAAAGGCCTCCAGTAATAAAGGATGTGCCCACTTACATATATGAAGATTGTATGTATGAAGATGTAGATGTATGATTGATTGTATGAAGCCGAAACTCGAAGTCACAAATGATAAACTAGGACCATCGAAGTAAAATAAATAAAATAAGAGTTAATTACTAATAACAAAACAAAGCCAAGGTCAGCAAGACGACCAGTCACCACAAGCAGCACCCGTTCAAGAGCATAACGCAAAGATTAGCCATCACCCCCCTCGCCATATTTGAGGAAAGGAGGCCACCCGACCCCCGACGCTACCGCAAACAGTAACATCTAAGGGAGCTTGACGAACTTGCTGCCGGTTGCTCAGGCAAGAATAAAGATGATCAATTTTTGAGGTCGCTAGCTAGCCACATATTGCAATACCACTCATAAAAAGACATTGTAATGAGTAGATTATTTCAATATTAAATAAAAATAAAATAAATTGACTTGGGGCCGGTTTTTTGATCCGTAGTTAACTCAACCAATGGTTAAACATACATACATAACGGTTGAATTTTGGTTAAGTGAAGGCTTAAAATGAACGTATTCATGTTAGCTCATTCATATTAAAAAATAGTAACTAATGGCATAACTCATTCATGTTTAGACTTTCACATTTAGCCCAAATTCAACCATTAGTTACTATGCTTAACCATTGGTTGAGTTAACTACGGGTCAAAAAACCGGCCCTTAGGTAATGCAAATAGATACTCATATAACCTGTCAAAAAGTAAGCTTATTCTGGAGAATGAACATAAACATTGTCTTGAGTTAATCACAGCGACCAACTATTCTTATCGTTTAAGTAGTCGTTGATAGAATAGTATGCCTTTGAACAAAGGTTAGATTTTACTTTAGCTTTTAACGCATTGGAGGGCAAATCTAGCAAAGAAGAGGGTAACTTGTTATAAAAGGATATACCAAGCCCAACAAATGAGTTATGAACCTTATGAAGCCGGTGAAATGGAGCACGTAATTTGTCCTTATTTGTGGTGTTAACATTGTGAATATAACTATTTTTAGTGTATAAATGTATATTTTGCCTAATATATAAGATGTTGGCAAAGATGAATAAATTGTGATGCCACCATTAGAATACCAATATGTTTAAAAAAATCTCTCAGTAAAACTCTGGCACCGAGCTGGTAAAATGCTAAGTAATATTTTGAGTACGTTTGAGTATTGTTTTAACTTGTGTATTTTAAAACAAAATAAGTAGGTAGTAGTAGTTTTTATCCTAGCTTAGCCTATTAGGGCTTCGTATGATGAAATAACTTTGTTTCCACTGAGTAATCAGCATAATATTACGAGCTCCTGGTTTCCCATTTCTTCATATAACTGCAATAGAATTAAGATTAAATAGACAAAAAAAAACAAAATCACGCGAGTAATGCCCGAGCGGCTAGACAGAGGTGTATAAATTATGTAGTACACCACATGTCACCAGGTAAGTTGACCGAATGAAATCATATGAAAAATATATCTATAATATAAAAATGAATCGCTGAATGTGTTGCTAAGCGCAAATCTCGAGAGCAGCTGAACCGATTTTGCTAATTCTTTTTTTAGAATATTACTTGAAGTACGAGGATGGTTCTTACGGAGAGAAAAATTTAAAAAATTGCCTGAAAAGGTCTAAAAACAACACTTTTCTATACTCCCATACAATCGATTCGTAATAATACTTAAAAGTCAATTTGAACTTTAATACCATACCATAAAGTTTAAGTGTTAGTGGAGAGGTTCCGGGAAGGCAAAACAATTGAGTGACGTTAGTATTCCTGAATAGTAGTAGTCCTGACTATAGCAGAATAAGTAATAAAAAAATAAAGAATCGACTGTTAAGCGGTACGAAGTTCGCCGGGTCAGCTAGTCATTAATAAAATCAGACAAGTGACAACCCTAGACCCAGGCAAAGTTGTGTCACTCAAGTTCCAAAACAGTACACAACATTGCCTACTAAGTTATTTTAAAGAAATCAAGTCCTTTTCTTAAAAATATCAAACTATACGGAAAATATACAATATTTTCTTACCTTGGGACGTTATTTCTGCGCGAAAACACCTTTTCTGTAGCTGCATAAGTTATAGGACCCTAAAAATTCCCACCTATTCCCACCGGTTTTGGACACCGGACAGAGTAATAATGGAGCTTCCATTATAAAAAAAACCGGTCAAGTGCGTGTCAAACTACGCACAATAAAGGGTTCCGTAGGTGAGATGAATCCTAAGAACAAACTTAACATTGTAGTTGAAAAACATGATCTCCCATACATTCCAACTGCAAATGTAAGTTTGTACGCACAATATTGAGAGATTTACCATGTTATTTTAAGACCACAGACTTCTTATAGGTTTTCCTGTAATCTATAAACTATTTTCTGTATTTTTTTTTTCTCAAAAGCTTAGGGTCAGTAGTTTCGGAAATAAAAGGGGGAAATGGTCAATTTTCGTATATTTTCTTAAATAACTTTAAAACAGCGTAGTGATATGGAACCACACATGCACACACATGAGCTTAAGTGCCTATAACTTCGCATGTCTGCGAAGTTCAACACACAATCAACAGTCAACAGTCGTCAGTCGACGTCACGACAACACACAACACTGTCGTTACCTACCGCGTCATTCGCGTCATTTCATAATTAATCTAATATCAGTTATTGTACCTACCGTGTTAATTTTAATATCATTTTATTAAACTCATGTGTACCACTGAATGAACATTTAATTTCATAGAACCACAATCACGTCAAAAGTTCTATAACAGTTTATCTTAAAATCATAAATAAAAATATATTTGGGACCCTCACAGTAAGCCCTTTTATTTGATATTTCACACGGTACAGTTTGCAAAACTTTTTTTTAAATTTTCTTATTTGCCCCCCAAAATTGACACCCATATTCAAAATTCATTTATTTACGTTACACGTCCGTGTTTGAGTCACGTTGATGGATGGAGAGGGAGAGGAAGGCCGAAGAAAAGATGGATGCATTGTGTGAGGAATGATATGAAAGAGAATGGAGTGAATGATAGCGTGACGGTTGACAGGGGAGAAAGGAAGAAGAAAACGTGTTGCGCCGACCCCAAGTAACATGGGATAAGGGCAGGAAGATGATGTCCGTGTTTGGGTCACAGAAATTCTTACGTGTACCAAATTTTAACTTAGTCGGTCTATTAGATTCGGAGCAAATTGGCTGTGACAGACAGACAGACACACGAGTGATGTGAAAAATATGTTACCCTAATAATGTAAAATTAATACCAAATAGCAGAAAATAAGAAAACTAAGCAAACGCGAAATATTGGGTTTATTTGGCAAAGTTACAGCATTTTACGGTACTTATTTGGCTACTGTTTTGTATCATAAGCCCATATTTTACAAGCTTATTTTAAGCAACTTCTCATAAATTATTGCAGATGACCATCCAACCGCCGCTAAGAGAAGAGTGGCCCAGCCTGGGCAAGCGGCCGCCATCGGCGCAGGCGCATCTGCCGCCGCAGAATGAACCTAAAGTAATAACTGAAGATGTCGAGGAGATGGAACATGAGGAGGAGGCAGGTGTGGACGATAGTATACTTACAGGTAACACATCAAACCACAACTCAAAATATCAGTCACTTTCCGGCACTTTCTTGGACACGTGAATAAGTCACCTGATATAGTTGGGACAAAGTATTGACCTAACTATATCAGCACGCTATATTGGTGCACACAAGGTATAAAATCGTAAGACACTCGTATGACATCTAGTAAGACATCATAGAGTGTCATACGATTTTATACCTTGTGTGCACCAACTGTTAACTGCCAGCCATTATGGTACGGCCCAAGAGCATGTAAATAATTAACTGTTACCCCATACAAATATTTGTTTCGTACCTACGGGAATCGAAGCCGCGATCGCCCAAACCAATGCTATCTTATTTGATTATAACTAACTTAACTTAAAAATGATTATTAATATTCTAGAGGACTCCCAAATAGAAGAGGACGATATCCCGAGCGACATGGATGGCTTACTGCGATGGTGCTTACTCTCATACCTCAAACTAGACGCTAAGAACGCAGAGTTGCCGCTCAAAACAAATCTCTTATACAGGTCAGTAATTACCTTAGTCCTATTTATTTGAATATAACATAATATTCTTGAAGCATTGTATTTTATCAGCAGAATAATGCTGCATTGGTTTGAGTATATTCTTGGATTCATTATTATAATTGTATGTTTCAGAAATCATCTGATAGCCCTGTGTCCACCGGACCGAACTTTAGAAGTAAAGAAGTCCTCCTACAAGAAACTTGGCAAATTCCTGGAAGCAATGCAAAAGGTAAACATGTTGATATATAATCTTACTTTACAAAATTTGTGCGCGCACGTTGTAACTGACTGTCTCATAATCGTAACCATAACACAAATTTTATTCGACGTAAAAGGACTCCATAATTCTATGTTCAAAAAGGAGTTTCTGTATTTGACGCGTATCGTATGTCCGCGATTTCATCAAAAACTACTGAGCCCTGTGACTGAGCCCATTTTCATAGTATTTATGTAGATTATGACTATACGACTTTGTATTGTACGGAACTTGATATTTGTATAATACAATGGCGAGTATGGCGGTACAAGTCAGCGGACTGGGTTGAGATGCGGCATTTTTCTGCGTCTTATCCATGGCGGCAAGTGTGTTTCTCCTCGGGTGACCTCTCGTGCTGTGCTGACGTGGTTGCGAACGTGATTCTGCAGGGGATGGAGAATTTTATGCCATTCTCCAACATCCCGCTCGTTCACAAATCCGGGCCTTGGTTTAATGCAGAATGCGCCCACGCTGAGACCCGAAAAGAGTCTGCCTACCAAGTCTTAGTCAAGGCCTGCGACTGCAAAGTTACAGCGCGTAGGGTTCGCACGAAGAAAAGAGCCTTTAATTCTGCCGCCAAGTTCTGCAAGCGGGTTTTACGTAGGGCACGTTTTGACCATGTCGGACGTATTGGGGCCAGGCTGGCGTCGCACCCTCCGGGTAGTAAACAGTTCTGGTCCCTGTCTAAAGCGGCTGAAACGAATTTATGTCGTCCCACTTTACCTCCTATGATGAAACCTGATGGGTCGCTGGCTCACTCTGCAACTGAGAAAGCAAAGAACAATGGCAGAATTTGGTCTGGACTATTTTTTGGCATCCATAGATTTCATTTATATGAATCAAATTTAATAAATTTTCTACGATTTTTCAATTATTCACTCCTTCTCGTAAAGGCCGGAGTTATTTTATGTTTTTAAAAGCTTATCAAATGATGTTCGAATTAGGTGCATTCGAAATGTTACCATTAAAATAGAAGTGTAAGTACAAATAGTACGAATGCAATTTATTTGTATCAATAATTAAACGAATGTTCGATATAATCGACCGATCGATCGACACATGTAGGAGTTGGTTTTGTTTATTATTGAAATACTCTATTCTTTCGTCTTTAATCAACTGACATCTTTGAGGAAATGCTTCTACTTTTAAATCCAATTTATAATGGTTCAAAATATCACAGGATCGTTTCAGTGTTGCATCGATTCTTTGATTAAGAAAACCGAATCGAAACGTGCAACACTACTTTTGTCTTTGACAGTGACATATTGTCTGTGGTTGTCTGTCAAGACGCTACACATATCCCGACACATATCACGGAAACAATATTATGTGTACATTGTGATTGAAAACAATATTCCTGGCAGAACCGGCATAGTTGAGTATTGCTGTAGTTGTTTAATTGGCCGGCGCACTATGACTAGTGTGGTATCTAGGATGGGCCAGACATCAAGGATATATCTCAGCACCAGCAGGTTTTCTTGATGAGATAATAATACGAGAGGAGGAATAAAATAAATATGATTAACAAAATGTGTTTTTTATTTGACCTAACATTAGGTATACAGCCTCAGTTTTAGTGTTTACGGGGCAAGTGCATTTTTTTTAAATATGCGCCCAGCTTTCATAAACATATTACAATTGACTCTATACCGAAGGTTAGAATTTATTTGGGTTTTTCTCATTTTATCCGTAAATACTCTTATCCTCAGTTAGACCACACCACATTATCAATTTCTTTATGATTTAATTTCAATCTGCGATGATTTATAGATAAATTATTATTTGACGTTCATTCAATCAATCAATCAATCTGCCTAGCCTTTTCCCAACTATGTTGGGGTCGGCTTCCAGTCTAACCAGATGCAGCTCAATCTGCCTAGCCTTTTCCCAACTATGTTGGGGTCGGCTTCCAGTCTAACCAGATGCAGCTCAATCTGCCTAGCCTTTTCCCAACTATGTTGGGGTCGGCTTCCAGTCTAACCAGATGCAGCTCAATCTGCCTAGCCTTTTCCCAACTATGTTGGGGTCGGCTTCCAGTCTAACCGGATGCAGCTGAATACCAGTATTTTACATGGAGCGACTGCCTATCTGACCTCCACAACCCAGTTACTGGGTAATACGATACCCCTTGGTAAGACTGGTTGTCAGACTTTCGGGCTTCTGACGACCCGTAACGACTGTCAAAGATTCACGAATGACAGCCGGGACCAACGGCTTAACGTGCTTTCCGAGGCACGGAGGAGTCTCAGTATGAAAAGATGGTCACCCATCCACAGACCAACCCCGGCAAGCGTAGCTTAACCTGATGGATCGACCCGTGCGGCTGTTATTACTTAGCCACGAGCTCCTCTTTATTTGACGTTCATTCATAACCTACAAATTCAAACACCGAAATCTTTTTGTTCCGGCTTTCCCAAATGAAAATAGTCTCATTTATAGAGATTCTGGAGCTAACGCCAAATTTTTTAACATATTTTTCATTACGGGACGCTTCAATTTGATCCCAGACAATTCTTTGTATGGAGACCTGCCATTGTTCTTTATTTGCATCTCTCTTTGCAAGCAATTCACGTCTGGTCGCTGGCTCCAAGCAACCACCTACTGTACCTCATTGTGTCTCCTCGATGCCGGAGATCGCAGTTCACATTAAAGAGGTCCACATAGTATTGTGCAGTCTAGACGTGAACAAGGCTAGCAGGCCTGACGGCATCCCAGCGAGAGTGTTGAGGCAGTGTGCGCCTGAACTGTCTCCTGTATTGACACGTTTGTTCCGCCTCTCTCTTGAAAAAAGAACGGTGCCGAAATCCTGGAAGCCTGCAAATGTACAACCAGTGCCCAAGAAGGGCGACCGTGCAGACCCTACCCATTACCGTCCTATTGCCATTACCTCCATTCTGTGCAAGGTTATGGAAAGGGAAGTTGCTGACCTACCTTGAAGTCAATGATCTCCTCAGTGACCGTCAATATGGCTTTCGCCGAAGACGGTCAACTAGCGATCTTCTTGTGTATGTCACGCACTGTTGTGGCGAAGCACTTGCTGTATCGCTCGATATCTCAAAGGCCTTTGACAGGGTCTGGCATGCTGGTCTACTCAGCAAGCTTCCTGCTTGTGGCATCCCAGCTGATTTTTGTAGCTGGATTTCAGATTTCCTTAGTGAACGGTCGATCAGAGTGGTCGTTGACGGCTGCTCCTCTGAGCGCTATTGCTGGCTATTGATGCCGGAATTCCTCAGGGGTCTGTTCTCTCTGCAACTCTTTTCCTGCTGCACATCAATGACCTACTTCAGCTTGGTATTGTTGAGTACGCAGATGACAGTACAGTTTCAGAGAGATACTTGTCCAGCGCAAAAACCAGCGGGGCCGAAGTTCGTTCCTTGAGAGAGGCCATGGTAGAGCGGACAAATTTGACTTTAAGCCTTGTCTCCCAGTGGGGTGATGATGATCTGGTCTCTTTTAACGCCACGAAAACAGGCGTTTCACTTTACGGCTAAAAAGAGTCGTTTCGTCCTAATTCCTACTTTTCGGGGTGCGTCTGTTCCTGTAACTGATCGGATCGAGCTCCTGGGCATGGAGTTGACATCCCGTCTCAACTTCTGCGCCACCATCGAGTACAAGGCCCAAACTGAGGCCAAAAAACTGTGCATCCTAAATAGGGTGAAGCGATACTTTACGCCTGGACAGCTTTTAACCCTTTACAAAGCGCAAGTCCGATCCTGCATGGAGTATTGCAGCCACCTTTGGGATGGCTCAGCTAAGTACCAACTAGTTACGCTTGACTCGGTGGAACGCAGAGCTAAGAGGCTCATTGGTGACGTAAGCCTGGTGGATGCCAAGCTTCTCAGCTGGGCCCATCGCCGCAGGTTTGCCTGCATGTCGGCCTTCTACAGACTGTGCTTCGGTGAGTGTACTCAAGAACTCCACAACCTCATTCCGCCGGCTCCCTTCTACCATCGGACATCTAGACGCACTGCAAGTTACCATCCCTACCTCGTTGCTATTCCACCAAATCGCACTAAGCGTTTCCAAATGTCATTTATAATGCGTACAGCAAAAGAGTGGAATTCAGTACCTGCGTCTGTGTTCCCGAACGCATACAACCCTAATCTCTTCAAAGTGAGAATGAGCAGGCTTCTTCTGGGTAAGCTCACTCCATCATCGACTTTGTTTCGGTCGCCTCCGATCTAGACTAGAGTCAAGAGCAAACATATCTCAAATAAAACATAAAATGAATCTGCCGTGTTGCAGGCGCTACAGCCACTTCATGCGATTGACAAAGAATGACAGTTGCGATTTAAATTTCCGGATTGAGGCTGACTTTACTTTGAGAAAAAATACTTTATTTGTGCTGATAAGGTTCGGCTATCTTACCAAGTATATCTGTTCAAGGAAGGCTTGCTCGAAGTGCGCGAGATCGATAAAGGAGTCGACGCCGTGATCGCCGTCAACCTGCTGCACCCCTCAGTGCGCGCGCACCGCGTGCCCGGCGCGCTGCGCGACGTGCTGCGCGCGCCCGCCGCTGCCCCGCCCGGCGACTCCGACTACGTGCCGCCCGTCGTGCGCGAGATGTACTGCATCACTGCTAACGTGGCCGACGTGTTCGCGCCGCTCAAGTAAGTGTGCCACGTGGTTCCTGTGCGCCTGGTAGCTAGAGCCCGCGGCGGGAGTCGACAAGTAAGTGTGCCACGTGGTTCCTGTGCGCCTGGTAGCTAGAGCCCGCGGCGGGAGTCGACAAGTAAGTGTGCCACGTGGTTCCTGTGCGCCTGGTAGCTAGAGCCCGCGGCGGGAGTCGACAAGTAAGTGTGCCACGTGGTTCCTGTGCGCCTGGTAGCTAGAGCCCGCGGCGGGAGTCGACAAGTAAGTGTGCCACGTGGTTCCTGTGCGCCTGGTAGCTAGAGCCCGCGGCGGGAGTCGACAAGTAAGTGTGCCACGTGGTTCCTGTGCGCCTGGTAGCTAGAGCCCGCGGCGGGAGTCGACAAGTAAGTGTGCCACGTGGTTCCTGTGCGCCTGGTAGCTAGAGCCCGCGGCGGGAGTCGACAAGTAAGTGTGCCACGTGGTTCCTGTGCGCCTGGTAGCTAGAGCCCGCGGCGGGAGTCGACAAGTAAGTGTGCCACGTGGTTCCTGTGCGCCTGATAGCTAGAGCCCGCAGCGAGAGTCGACAAGCCGACAGTGAATGGTTTGCTTGTGGACAAGGGTGCACCGTCGTCGTCGTCGACCGCATCCTCACCAGATTGTGCTCGAGTGCACACTAGCCTAAATCTACGCAATAAAAATCCTTATAAAACGAAGATGAGCACTAAGGATGGATTTTTCTTCCGTCAGATGTGCAACTACCTTTAAATAGTATATGACAGTTTGTATGGAGGTACGTCATTTCTACCGATGGGAAACTCATTGCAGACACGGCTTGCAAATACAGAGTAAATTAGAAGCAGCACACTGGTGAAAAGAGGGCTATTGAAAACAACCAGACCTTTCATTTCTACTTTCAACCTACAACGGACAAACTAAACTGAAATTAAATTATGTTTAATTGTATGTGTCCTCCTCTCTGCTATTGCATGTCCTTCTATTGCATGTGTCCTCCTCTGCTATTGCATGACCTGCTATTGCGTGTGTCCTGCTATTGCATGTGTCCTCCTCTGCTATTGCATGACCTGCTATTGCATGTGTCCTCCTCTCTGCTATTGCATGTGCCCTCCTCTGCTATTGCATGTCCTGCTATTACGTGTATCCTCCTCTCTTCTATTGCATGTGTCCTCCTCTGCTATTGCATGTGTCCTCCTCTCTGCTATTGCATGTGTCCTCCTCTGCTATTGCGCGTGTCCTCCTCTCTACTATTGCATGTGCCCTCCTCTGCTATTGCATGACCTGCTATTGTGTGTGTTCTCCTCTCTGCTATTGCATGTCCTTCTATTGCATGTGTCCTCCTCTGCTATTGCATGACCTGCTATTGCGTGTGTCCTGCTATTGCATGTGTCCTCCTCTCTGCTATTGCATGTGTCCTCCTCTCTGCTATTGCATGTGTCCTCCTCTGCTATTGCGCGTGTCCTCCTCTCTGCTATTGCATGTGCCCTCCTCTGCTATTGCATGTCCTGCTATTGCGTGTGTCCTCCTCTCTGCTATTGCATGTGTCCTCCTCTGCTATTGCACGTCCTGCTATTGCGTGTGTCCTCCTCTGCTATTGCATGTGTCCTCCTCTCTGCTTTTTATTGCATCTGCTATTGCATGTGTTCTGCTCTCTGCTATTGCACGTGTCCTGCTATTAGGCAATAGAACATCCATAACAAATTACGAAAATTAAATGAATCCTCTTTATCCAGGAAGGGCACAGCGCTGACCGCGAGCGAGGTGCGCGCCACGCTGACGGAGTACGTGAAGACGCGCGGACTGAACGCGGCGCAACTGAAGGGCGCCGTCACCGTGGACGCGACGCTAGCCAAGGTCACCGGGAAACCTGTGCAGGTAGACACCGATTGTAAACCAAGAAATACCTTTCAGTCGACAATATGTTCTATTCTATGCTTACTTGAAATAGCTCGAATATCATAGGACACCATTTGAATGAAGCCTAAATAGCGCATGACGTAAATTAAAATTTCTTTTCAAAATATGATTTCATAAGTTTTACACAACAGAATAACTAGACAACTATCTAGATTCAATGTAACGTAATTTATAGCATAGTACGCGTCAAACTTTATGGCGGCTCTGAAGTGCGCTACCCGCTGCGCAGTACCCCATCCCTCACCCCCGCTGACGCACGAGATTGTTACTGCGCAGCGACCCGCCTCATGTTCCGAGCCGCCACAAAGTTTGCATCGGGCTGTACCCGGGTACTACAGACTGGTGTGTAGGGACAGAGACATCTAATAACTTGTATTAATAACTGGTAGGACGCAGTGAAGTGGGACGTGCTGATGTCGGCGGTGCTCAGTAAGATGACGCCGAGCACAGAGATGCGGTACGCGGACGGCAGCGTGCGGCTCAGCAAGACCCGGCTGGAGCCCGTGCGCATGCAGGTCGCCTCGCGCAGCGGGAACAAGAAGGTACGCCATACTACATATATAGGTATAGCCTACTGTGTATGGTTATGGTATGACTATATGGACCTACTTGGCCTCGCGAATGATAGAAGGGACTGAAGGGAGGTCTTTGCCCAGTGGGACAGCGCAGGATAGGTAAAAAGTTATCTTGGTTTAGTTGTTAAAGCTTAAGGGGCAATAGACCTCTGATGAGCGATCGTTATCCCAAAGCATGGTTAACGTCTCGTAAGGGAGTTGAAAAGCATACTTTCCAGGGAATATAAGTACTGTAACGTTTTATTATTTAATCATAGCAACACTACCGTGATATGACGTCATGGCATCCGTTATTTGAATAGAATATCTAATTTGAATCATACCTTAGTCCAATATAAACTCCAACTGAATTGTTTATTATTTCGTCACTTTATGATAACATCATTCCTTATTTGATCACATCACTCATACTTACATATAGGAGCTCGTGGCTAAGTAATAACAGCCGCACCGGTCGATACATCAGGTGAAGCTACGCTTGCCGGGGTTGGTCTGTGGATGGGTGACCATCTTTACATACCGAGACTCCTCCGTGACTCGGCAAGCACGTTAAGCCGTTGGTCCTGGCTGTCATTCGTGGATCTTTGACAGTCGTTACGGGTCGTCAGAAGCCCGAAAGTCTGACAACCAGACTTACTAAGGGGTATCGTATTACCCAGTAACTGGGTTGTGGAAGTCGGTAGGCAGTCGCTCCATGTAAAATACTGGTATTCAGCTGCATCCGGTTAGACTGGAAGCCGACCCCAACATGGGAAAAGGCTAGGCAGATTGATTGATCACTCATACTTATATATTACTAGCTGACCCGACAAACGTTGTCCTGTCCAAATTTGATGTATGAGAAAATTTATATTCTTCATATTTTTTTTTTCGTGTATTTTTCCGAAGTTTTAATAGTTATTCGGGACGGAGAGAAATACAACAAATCAAAATCCATAAAAATCGGTCCAGCCGTCCTCGAGTTATAAGTGTTTGAACAAACCCGACTTTGTTTTATACGGGGTTATTGGTAAAACGCCCACAACCTCTTAAGGGGTCATTGTACTCATCATCAAAAAAAATCAGGTGTTCAGTACATTTTAACGAATTATGCTAACATAAATGTACTGAACAGCAGATATTTTTTTTTACGATTTCAGGTTTCATCCCATAGTAAAAGTTATTCATAATGATGAAATGACCCCTTAAGAGGTTGTTGGTGTTTTACCAATAAACCTGTATATACAGATTATGTATAGTCAGGGAAAAACAATAGTTAAGCAAATTGCCACCCTACATTACAACTATTAAAGCATAACAGTTAATTTGAATTTAAAGATAATTTCAGTCGCACTCAATTTGCGTAACAATGAATGTGCACGTCTTTACTAAACACAATGTTCTGGTCACCAGGTGACGCTAGTATCGAACCTGGAGCAGTTCGGCTTCAGCCTGACGGCGCTGAGCCACGTGTGCCAGACGGGCGTGGCGGCGTCGTGCGGAGTCACGCGCGCGCCTGGCGCCAAAGCCGACCAGCTGATGCTGCAGGGAGACCAGGTAACGTCACCAGCCACCGCCACACCCTAACGGCCGCATAGCAGCCAACGCAGGATTGGTCGCCGGTACGACTGCTGAAGGTCGTTCCCAGATCGGGCTTCTATAAAAAAAAAACCGGTCAAGTACGTGTCGGACCACGCACAATGAAGGGTTCCGTAGTTGGTTATCCCAAGAACAAAGTTAACATTGTAGTTTAAAAACATGTTCTCCCATACATTCCAACAACTATGGACATTTGTCCATAGTTAAACCCACATTAGAATGTGGGTTGGATCCTTTTCGTTTAACTATGGACAATGTAAGTTTGTGCGCACAATATTGAGAGATTTACCATGTTATTTTAAGACCATAGACTTCTTATTGGTTGTCCTGTAATCTATATCTATAGAATTATTTTCTGTATATTTTTCAAAATTTTAAGGTCAGTAGTTTTAGAGATAAAGGTGGAGGGAATGGTCAATTTTCGTGTATTTTCTTAAATAACTTTAAAATAGTTTATTTTAAAATTATAAAATATATATACAGGGTGTCCGGTAATGAATGGATAACCTTGAAATGTCTTATAGTATAACTTATGGCCGTTCAGAAAAAAAATTGAAACAAAATATATCATAAGTAGTACCTAAGTTATGATTTTTTTAAAAGAAAGGTCTAATTTTTTTTACCTTGTTTTACTTTTATGAACACTACGATCAGAAATGAATGGATTCCATCGGTTTGTTGTTATTTTATTATTATACACGAACTATGCTAATAGATAAACAGTCAATAGTATGTCTAGCTATTGCACTTTTTTATTAAAAAATTAGCAAATTAATTAATTTTAGAAAAACTTTGCAAAATTTATTTTTTAAACTATGTTTAAACATCTTGGGTATAAAAAAAATGTATGAATACATGAGTGGCCAATAATTTTAAAATAATGTCACTTTCAAGTAGATTTTATAATGGTACAATTCATAAATGTATCTACAATAAATAGTGAATTATTGCCATTAATGTAGAAAAGGAGAAAATTTTACCAAATGTCAAAAGTAATGTAGGAACTTTTTTTAAATTAAATTGCTTCTGACCACTGAAGATTAATCAAAAATACATTTAAGGAATTTGTAGTGAATAAAAATTGCGTATTGAAACCAAATTGTCAGAAATTTACAAATACTCATAATGATTAAAATAGTTACTTTAAAAGCGTGAAATGGGTCGTGTGACCTTCATATTTGCTACCTGCGCGCACGCCGTGCTGTCATTCTTTTGTGTTATGTTAGACAAAGAGGGTCTGAATCGGCTAGGTGCGAGAGAGAGGAAATAAATGTAAAACATCAGGTAAGCAATCATACTTTTAGTGCGTTTCTCGACTTGCTCGACTTCGCATGTGTTTATTTAGTTTCCGTTTGCAATTATCGTGATTTACTTTGAATCAGTGTTAAAACGACCACGTGGCTATTTTATTGGACTATTCGTTTTGCTTACTGATTTGGACTTGTTTTGTTTGGTGATATTTGCGACGATTTGGTTTGTTTTTGGACTAAACTGGACTTTTGTGTTTTTGTGTATCAAAATGCCACGTCAGTATACGGCACAAGAATATGCAAATATGCATTACATTTATGGAGAATGCAGAGGTAACGCAAATGCAGCTGCAGCGCTCTATAGGGAGAGATACCCTAATGCGCGCCACCCAGACTACCGCGTATTTATTCGTGTCCACGGTTGTTACTCCGAAGGAAGATTGCCTGGTAGTGGTGTTGGTGGTACAAGCAGTGGAAGAATCGCTCGTCTTGATGTAGAAGAAGCCGTGCTTGAGGAAGTCGAAAACGATCCTTCTACCTCTACACGAACAATAGCTCGACGCACAGGTATCGGAAAATCGACCGTGCACGATATTTTGAAAAAAAATAAATTCCACCCTTACCACGTTACACGCGTGCAAACTCTCCAACCAAGAGATTATGCAGCTAGATTGCGTTTTTGCCGACAAATGCTGGCAAAAATCGAAGAAGACCCGCAATTTTTTAATAAAAAAGGTTTTTTTTTCCTATGTGGGTAGGCTTGACATAAGAACCTAAATTTGTAGCTTCCTTATATAATATTAATTTTAAAATAGTTATTTCTTCTTTTTCATTAAATTCATGTTGTAATTAACTAGTAAACCCACCTTCGCTCGGAACTTTCCTTTCACCTTCACTTTTCAACAACCACAACACTCATAATATCCCAATAAACCATGGACAGCAAGCTTGTGCACAGTGTGATGGAACTGGAGAAGCTGTTTAGCTCCCGCATGCGTGAGTATGAAGACAAGCTGCAGAGAGCCACAGCTGGAGATGACCCTGCACACTTGGATCTTGCTGCGCTATCCATGGACTTCACCGAGTTTAAATCTTTTGTCTGCAAAACTTTATCTCACTTCAAAACTCAGATTGAACTCCTGTCTTTGAGTCTTGACAGACATGAGACTACAATGCGAAGAAAGATCTTGCTATTTCACGGTATCCCTGAGAAACCAAATGAAAAGCTGTGTGACTCAATTCTCCTTGTCATTTCCAAGCAACTGATGGTTGACAATATTAAAATGGATCACCTAGATGTATGCCACAGACTAGGAGCCCCCCAGGGCAAAACCAGACCTGTGTTGGTGCGATTCAAGGATATGGAGCATCGTCGGTCGGTTTGGGACGGTAAAACTTCATTAAAGGGCAGCGGTATCACCATTTCGGAGTTCCTGACTAAGACTCGGCACCAGGTATTTATTGCTGCTCGTAAGCACTTCAGCATCAATGGCTGCTGGTCTGCAGAGGGAAAAGTAGTTGTCTTGACGCCTGACAAGTCACGCCGGAAGATAGCGTCCATGGCTGAGCTTGAAGCATTAATCGCGCTATTTCCTACGCCCGTCAGCGCTGCCGCACCCAATCTCCCCGTGCCTGCAGCCTCTACCTCGGCAGCAGTAGCATCTACATCGCCTGTAACAGCAACTCCCAAAGGGAAGCTTGTGAGGAAAGCTCGTCGCTGAATTTACTGATTTAGTTGTCCCCTTGCATGTTTTACATTGACTTTGTGACACATTCGTGTAGTGTCGGTACACTGAAAAATTGAATTAGCATTCACTTGGTATTTACTTTTCTCACAAGGATTAGCTTGCCGGTAGACGTATTTATTTTTATTTCCAATGTAGTGGTAGTGACGTGACATGTGTCAATGTCATTTTTGTTTTGTATTGATTGTCATATATGACTGCTAAGATATTGATGTTACGTTTGTTGCACACTGTTTGTTTTCCGAACGGTATGGCTGACATTCTCGTTAGGTATCATTTTTATGTTTTTAGTCTTCTGTTAACTTCTTGTATGGCTTGATTTGCTTTCTTCTTTTATTTTTGTACCTACTTAGTTTATAATTGTTGTGTTAAAATCTCTTCCATCAACAGCGAATAGGTGCGTTTATTAGTTGAGCGTATTTAGTTGTTACGTATATTTTTGTATTGTTTTTATTCATATATAGATATTATTATTTTTGCAAACTATGATCGACTTGGACCTTAATGATGACTTTTTCTCTTGTTCTTCCTCTTCTAGCAGTTTTCTTAGTGCGGCGAGTGGTTCTTCCTCTCCTCTTACACTCGGTGACCAAATTTCCACTTTGCTGTCCCACCTCCCAACAATCTTAACATAGCCCACATCAATGCCCAGAGTGTCCCTTGCCATTACCCTGATCTTCTGGCTTCCATTAACTGTGTACATATAGACGCTTTGCTGATCTCAGAGTCCTTCCTCAAACCGTCTCTTTTATCTGTTCATTATGCACTTCCTGGCTTTGTTCTTATTCGTAATGATAGAACTGGGAAGGGCGGTGGTGGTGTTGCAATTTACTTGCGTGCTGATATTCCCTACAAGATTATCAGCACGTCTCCTTCTTCCTACTCGGGGTCAGCGGAACATCTATTTCTTGAAATTTCCTTGCATCACGTTAAAATGCTTATTGGGGTGATGTACAGTCCTAATCTTACTATCGATTACTTTGACTCTTTTGATTCGCTTTTAAATGATTTTTGTCCCTCTTATGACCATGTAGTCTTGATGGGCGATTTTAATACTTGCCTTCTTAAAAATGATAGTCGTACTCACAAACTTCAATCTCTCTTATCTTCTTTTAACCTTAGTATTCTGCCTCTTTCCGCTACTCATCATTTCCCTAACTGCACCCCTTCTCTTTTGGACCTGATGATTGTCTCTAATTCTAATAATGTAGCTGTCCACGGTCAGCTCACTGCTTGTTTTTCTTACCACGACTTAATCTTTATGTCCTACAGGATTCGCCCTCCGAGGCGTAAGCCAAACTATATTTTCCTTAGAAACTATAAGGGTATAGACCTGGAGGCATTGCTGCGTGATGCTGGTAGTATCGACTGGACTAATGTTTTAGAGAGCGCATGTATCAACGATATGGTTCACATTTTCAACAGCACAATACTGAGCTTATACGATCGTCATGCTCCAATCCGTCGAGTCAAGGTCAAGTATGTTCCGGCTCCCTGGCTTACTCCTGCCATTAAGGATGTGATGGCGAGTAGGGACAGATCCAAAAAGAGGTACAAACGCTGTCCTTCCGAGCACAATCTGATTGCGTACAAGGTGTTGCGTAATCGCTGCAGTCGTATGTGTAGAGATGCAAAGAGGAGCTACTTCCATAATTCTCTCGACAACCGTAACTCTTCAGAAGTCTGGAAGTTTCTGAAAACTGTCGGCATTGGTAAGTCTCAAGTTATTTGCAGTAATGACACTGACGTGTGTGCCCTTAACAAACACTTCTCTCATCCCCCAGTTACTTTAGATCCGCACGTCAAATCAGCTTCTTTAAATAAACTTTCCTGTTTGCCAGTGCCACAGTGTTCTTCTTTCCAATTTAGTCCTGTGAGTGAAAATGAGGTCAAAAAAGCTATTTCTGCTATTTCCTCGTCTGCAGTTGGTAATGATAATCTTTGCTCAAGAATGATTTCTCCTATCCTCCCCACATTACTCCCCATCTTGACCCACATTTTCAATTTCTCCTTGTTTTCTTCTACAGTTCCTGAGGCCTGGAAACAAGCCCATATTATCCCCTTGCCCAAAATTTCTAGCCCGGACTCACCGTCCGATTTCCGACCCATTTCTATCCTCCCTTATCTCTCTAAAGTTCTTGAGCACATTGTTCATCAGTAACTTTCTGCCTTTCTAGCTGCGAATGACCTTCTCAGTACTTTTCAATCTGGTTTTCGACCCGGTCATAGCACGGTCACTGCTCTTTTGAAGGTTACTGATGACATCCGCTGGGCTATGGACCGCAAATCTCTTACCTTACTTGTACTTCTTGACTTTAGCAGTGCCTTTAACTCTGTTGATTTCGACATCCTTCTAGGGATCCTTAAGTCTTTCAATTTCTCTTCTAGTACTATCGGTTGGTTCGACTCCTATCTCAAAGGCCGGTCGCAGCGGGTTTGTCTCGACGGGTCTTTTTCTGATTGGTGCTCTCTTACTGCAGGGGTGCCTCAGGGTGGCGTCCTCTCTCCTCTTCTCTTTTCCATTTTTATCAACTCTGTCACCAGTGTCATCTCTTCCTACTTCCATCTCTATGCTGACGATCTGCAGCTGTACAGCCATTTCTTAAGGGAAGATGCGGAAGCCACTGTGTGTGCCATGAACAGAGACCTGGATTTGATTAGCGAATGGTCGCGGTCCTTCGGACTGCAAATCAACCCTAGGAAATCCCAGGCTATAATTATTGGCGGCAGATATATGCGGAATAGGCTCGATGTTGCGTCGCTGTCTCCACTCTGTCTGAATGGAGTTCAGATTGAATACGCAAATACGGTTAAAAACCTGGGGGTGACCTTGGACTCCTATTTATCGTGGACTGACCACGTTGCTCAAGTCAGTCGTAAAGTGCACTACACTTTTCATTCTTTGAAAAGCCTCCAGTGCTTCTTACCCCTGAACACCAAAATCTCCCTTGCTCAAACTCTCATTCAGCCTATTATTGACTACGCAGATGCCTGTTATTTGGATGCCACCGAGGAGCTTTTGAATAAACTTGAGCGTTTACAAAATATCTGTATTCGTTTTGTTTTTAACCTTAAAAAGTATGACCACGTTTCTAACTTTCGCAAGACTCTCAAGTGGCTCCCTATTCGACTTCGCAGGAACTCTCGCATATTGTGTCTGCTATTTAACATCCTTCACAACCCTAAAACACCTTCCTATTTGCGGGAACGCTTTTCTTATGCCCGTCCTTTTGATGCGCTTTGCAGGTCGCATCTTAGAAACCTCCTAAAATTTCCTTCCCATTCCACTGACTTCTACTCCTACTCCTTCACTGTGCACGCGGTTCGGTTGTGGAATTCACTACCACCTGACATTAGGGACTGCCAAACTGTTGCAGTATTTAAAAGAAGAGTGAAAGAACACTATCTTTCCATTTCGTCATAGTTATTTTAGTGATATTTATTCTAGAAGTATGTATGTATTTAAGTATTTGTTATATGTTTTGTTAGCTTAGTGAATTGTTTTTTAGATTTTATGTATTTTTATTTTCTCTCTTATTCTTACACACGGTGTCTACATCTCTTTTTATCCCCTGTCCTATCGCAGGTATGCTGGAAGAGATTTCTTTAGAAATAAGCATCACCTTTGTACGTAATTTTCTGTTCCTTTATTCTTGTCTGTTTATTTGTGTGTACATAAATGGTTAAATAAATAAATAAAAAATAAATAAATAAAATTCTGTGGAGCGACGAGTCAACATTCAAAAGAGATGGATACATGAATCTTCATAATTTACACGGTTGGGAATTAGAAAATCCCCATCTTATGCGTGAAGATAGATCCCAATACCAATTTAAAATCAATTATTGGACTGGAATATTAAGTGGAATAATAATCGGGCCATTTGAATTACCGGGGAATTTAACAGGGCAAAGTTATTTGGAGTTTCTTCAAAATGATCTCCCCAATTTATTAGAAGAAGTGCCCGAGGAGCTGAGGGAGTCATATTGGTTGCAAAATGACGGCTGTCCTGCGCATTATGCTGTATCTGTTCGTGCATTTTTAAATAACACGTACCCAGATAGATGGATCGGGCGGCTAGGGCCAATTTTGTGGCCTCCACGTTCACCGGACCTAAATCCATTGGATTTTTTTTATTGGGGCTGCCTTAAAGAGGAAGTATACTGTAAGCCTATAAGGTCTTTAGAAGAATTAAGAAGACGAGTCAGAGCAGCCGCATCAAAAATTAGTGAACGACGGTACACAAGACTGCTCCGTAGATCATTTATCCGTAGATGTAGGGCCTGCATAAGAGTGGGAGGCCGGCAGTTTGAACATTTATTATAAACGAATGATAATAAAGTGTTGTTTATGTTAAATGTTGTTTTTTATTAATCCCCAAAGTTCAGGTACAATTAAATTTAAAAAATGTTCCCATATTACAAATTTTGATATTTAGTAAAATTTTCTCCTTTTCTACATTAATCGCAATAATTCACTATTTATTGTAGATACATTTATGAATTGTACCATTATAAAATCTACTTGAAAGTGACATTATTTTAAAATTATTGGCCACTCATGTATTCATACATTTTTTTTATACCCAAGATGTTTAAACATAGTTTAAAAAATAAATTTTGCAAAGTTTTTCTAAAATTAATTAATCTGCTAATTTTTTAATAAAAAAGTGCAATAGCTAGTCATACTATTGACTGTTTATCTATTAGCATAGTTCGTGTATAATAATAAAATAACAACAAACCGATGGAATCCATTCATTTCTGATCGTAGTGTTCATAAAAGTAAAACAAGGTAAAAAAAATTAGACCTTTCTTTTAAAAAAATCATAACTTAGGTACTACTTATGATATATTTTGTTTCAATTTTTTTTCTGAACGGCCATAAGTTATACTATAAGACATTTCAAGGTTATCCATTCATTACCGGACACCCTGTATATATATATATATTTGAGACCCTCACAGTAAGCCCTTTCATTGGTATATCGCACGATTCAGTTTACAAATATGTATTTTTTAATTTACTTAATTACCTCCCATATTCAAAATTCATTAATTTACATTACACATCTGTGTTTGGGTCACAGAAACACATGCGTGCACCAAATTTCAACTTAATCTGTGCACTGACTGGACAGGTCCTCTCAATCTGTGTGGTTCTTTCCTCAAAAGACCATTTCAAACACCAATCTACATGGTCTTCACATGAAGTGACCAAGATTATGTCTGGACTTTATAAGAGACTGTGACCTCTGAGTTTGTTTCGGCCTTTCTTCTCAGAGTAGTCAGATAGGAAACGCCGACCTCATCTAGTTTAAAAAAAACTTGATTTTGTAAAAGTGTTTGTACAAACCTACTTACAGAAATAAAAATCATTTATCATTTATCACAATCAGTCCATTAGATTCGGAGCAAATTGGCTGTGACAGACAGACACATGAGTGACCCTATAAGGGTTCCGTTTTTCCTTTTGAGGTATGTAACCCTAAAACAAAACTCGGTAGCCGTTCTGAGGATAAATACTGGTATTCAGGTGCATCCGGTTGGACTGGAAGCCAACCCCAACATAGTTGAGAAAAGGCTGGCAGGTGATGAGCAGCCCTGATTCTGAACAACTAGTCAGTTGATGGCTATAGGCTCGCAACTTAAAAAATAATAACTGGCGAAATGTGGGTGTAATGCGCTTTCGGAGCACACTATCTACCCCTACAGGGAGTGCAGATGTGGTACCTATTATGCGTTATTTACCAATGGAAGCGTGCACAAGATATCGTCGCTGTCATATCAAAATGTCGTATTGTTTAAGTACCTGTTTCAGGAAACACAAAAAACTGTTTTTTTTATAGTACTGTGTAAAAAGTAACTTTTTTTTTGGGAAATTGCATAATTTTACGGTGTCTATTCAACTATAATATCCTTAAAAACAGATTGTAACTGGTACCTAGAAATTTGCAAACATACGACCAAAAAAAAACATACGACATTTTGATATGACAGCGACAATATATCAATTTAAACTTCACTCAAAAAAATTGTTTATTTTTTTTTTATACCTGTGAACCTTTTGCATGCAATAATGCACAGACTTGCGAAAGGTCATAAACCCAAGAGCAGTGTCCTCTGTGAAGGACATATTATGAACAAATTAGTTTTATGAAGTGGTTTCATTACATCTTTTATCTTCCACAGACATACTTCATTGCCAAACTTCTCATAGAGAAGTATGGTCTACCCAAGAAGTTCGTGGAAGGAGCGGACAAGGCACTCAACAAGAAGAAATGATGGAACTCCTTCGAGGAACATATTGTGGCAACAAGTGACACTGATGCCAGAGTGCAGTGATAACACAAGTGATTACCAAATAAAACACTACCATCAGTTCTTATGTTTATTTATACTTACTATTTCTTATAATTACCCTAAAATATTATCTAGTACACACCTCAATGACGAAATGCATTCATTTTAAACTAATCCAGTGAATTATGGCAACCAAGTTACAAACTTATTATAGTCATTCAAACATAATACTTATAACAATTTAAACTATTCTGCTACAAACTGGAAGACAAAAGACTAAAGTTCACTAAATCACTGAGTTGATCATCAACTAGATATTTTTCATGATAGAAATATAAATAAATCAATTTATGTAATTATAACACAAAATCAAAGTAATATAATAGTTGTTTATGAAACTGTTGCATAATGAGAGGTATTAAAACATTTTGTGTGTTTAACAACCAAGCCCAAGGCGAGATTTTTAATAGTATCACACAAGTATTTTAATACCTAGTTATGTGCACTTTCATACACTAGTTCTTAGTTAGTTATCTACACTCCTGCAATAGTTACCTCTTTAAATAAAAAACCAGTTAGCAAAAAGTAAACAAACACAACAATAGTAACATGGATTATGTTACTATGGTTACGGAGCTAGCATTGGTCAACCGCGCATGCGCCCTAGCGCGGTCCCCATTTACAATGATAAAATCGAGTTGAAAACTCCTTGGTCAATCCGAAGTGTACTTTAATGGTAAAAAAGTTATTTTATAGCATTATGTTGTTAAGAAATCAGTATTATAATAAAACTTCTTAATTTTGTTAGAGTTGTACATGCATAAATTCTGTCATTATGATACTATTTTTGAATTTATAATCAGAACTTTATGTTAGAGTGTCTATAAACAATTTTATATAATTTATGTCTTTTAGTTAATTATGGCAAAACCATATATATCCAATTCAATAATATTTACAAGCACACAGAATAAAAGTGTACATTTAAAAGATACAACAATATAAACTATACATTTTGATATAATTTGAAATATGAAATGTTCATATAAAAATATTATTTCATATAATTTCACTATTCTAAGGTTAGGGTGGGTTGATGTCCGTATTTTATTTCATTTTGTACAATTATAATGTCAAATAGAAATATCTGGTTCTTATGATATAAGAGTATTCTATGAAATATTAATAGTTAAGTGGAAGTTTAACACTTACTCCCAGACTAATGTTATCTTAAAAATAAAACCACAACCAATACTACAATCAAAAGGTTTGATACCATAACTACTAACTAAAAGAATTTCATAATTTTTCCAAAATAAATTTCATTAGAGATCAAATTTACAATCACAACTTTATAATATATAAAAATAAAAACTAGATCTTAGTTGCTGTCATAAACTTGAAAGGAGTCTTGAAGTTCAACAAAGACTTGCGACTCTTACACTTCTTAATATCAGGAGGTGCCACAGGAGTCTGTGGCAGCCCCTGCCTCATGGAGGAGCGGGTCCTCTCAGAGATATTGCCCTCACTCACCTTGGTGCTGCTGGACTCCATGCTCCAGTGACTTCTGCAGGAGAACATGGACTGACGAGAAGTGTTGGAGCCTCTAGAAGTAAGGCTCGTTTTGGAGGGAGTCTTCCTCATACTGCTGTGGTTGGTGATGTCACCAAATATATTTGTGGTGGTCTTAGCTTGCTTAGAGGGAGATGAGTGACACCGCTGCATGGAGACTCTCTTCTCAGAGGGGGACTTTTTTAAATCCAAGTATTTGAACTTGTTGATGTCTTTAGCCAGAGGTTCCTGCCTCGGCACTTGATGCCCTTCAGCATTCAGATTGTCTAGCTCATAGAATGTCAGAGTGACACTGTCATCACTCTCTGTGAATGGGTTACTTGCTGTGAAGTGTACCTTCTTGGTGGACACGTCAGGGAAGATGTTCCGGCGCGGCATGTTGGCGGCGGTGATCTTGCTGGCTGTGATGATGATGCTGCCGTCGCCTGCGTCCGCCGACAGTGAGCTGTCGAGGTCCTCATACGCGTAGCTCTTCCTGCGGCCGCGGGACCGCACGGAGGCGCCGCGCGGGCGCCGACGCCGCGCCTGGTACTCGCTTCGGTCGTCCTTAGCCTGTGTCATCATTGGAGGCAGAGTTATACCATTACTTTCACCCTCACAAACTAACTCCAGGGAGGCGTTGAGTGGTATGATCTTAGTACAAGGGCTGTTTACTATTTCCTTGGCTATGAGGTCCCTCTCCCTCTTGTTGAGCGACTCCTCGCGGTGGCGCAGCGCTAGGAGGCGTGACATCCACTGCTGACTCAGAGTCTCCTCTGACACTCGCTGGGGACAGTTGAACTTGTGTAATGTGTCAGTGTAAGGCTTCCTGCTTCGAGGCACAAAGCCAGGCAGCTCCAGAGCAAGTGCAGCCAGTGTGGGGGACAGGGGGCCCAGTGGCGAGCTTGGCTGTTCAATCTCTGGGTTTGCTTTCCTTTTCGGACTGATGTTGCAGTAAATAGGGCTGTCTCCAATGTTGAACAGTGTCCTGGGGAGAGGCTCAACTGCTCTGCAGAGCTCCACAGCCTTCTCTGAATCACATTTGTTCACCTCTGATGATAAGTATAATGAGTGCCCAGCCGAGATGAGTATGTCATTCAAACATTTTGGTCCCGTTTTAGTGTCCAAGTTCATGAGGACTGTGGGATGGTACAGAACGACGTCTGGGCGCATGTTGGCGTTCTTATCATCCATCAGGAAGCTGACGATGTCTCGGAGGTCGTCACTGTAGTGACACTCCTTGATCTTGTCGCCGGAGGCGCCGGGGCGGTAGCACAGCGTGTGGATTACGTGCCCGATCTGTCGCATCACGTCCACGGAGCCCGGCGCTGCTGTCAGCTCGAAACAATTGATGCGCAACTCGCCACTTTCGCCCACAAAGATTGACCCTGGAGTTATGCATTTTTGTACAACGACAACATGCAAATCTTCCACTGCTTTGCAGACCCGCGTCAGCTCGTGCAGCAGGTGCCAGATGAAGCTCTCGGCGATGAATTTGTCGGTGGCCTTGCACACTTCGAGTAATTCCTGCACGCTTCGCCACGAATTGTATTCAAGGACAAAGTACAATGTTTTTGACGGGGTGTGAAAAATGGTGTCGTAGTATCGCAATAAGCACTTCGATGTCACTTTGCTTATTGTTTTCACTTCGTTAGCGACGTTTTGTATTTGTTCGTTACTGAACGCGGAGCAATCGTACGCCTTCCACGCAAATATGTTGTTGGTGACCTTGTGTCTCACTTTGTAGAACGTACCGCCGCAGAAAACGTCTATAACTTGATAGGCCTTTAATTTTTCCGCCATTTTAATAGATATATAATAAGATTTTATTGAATTTCACATTTTGCTATCGAAACAAAGCCACTATACGTTTGAATTTTTTCGACGGTTACGAGAATGGTGATGTTCCGAGGCTAGGTTTAAAAAATGTCGATAATCAGAAATTACCGTTGGCGATTATGACACTACCTTTTGGAAGGGGCGACTAGCATCAATTCTATTTTTTGTATCAAAATTACCTGTGCCTATTTGAAATTAATAATTTGACTTCGATTCAGCTCCACATTTATAGATTTGTATTTGTAGACATCAAATAAAAATTTTGATTTTTTCATTTCAATATTAAAACATTACTAAAATAGGATAACAAGTGTGTAAAAAACAGAATTTGGTTTAACTAGCATATCCTAGTTTAACCAAATTCTGTTTATTATTATTATTTGTTTGTTTTTGTTGTATATATAAGGCCATGATAATTCTGTGACTTGATATGATAGTAACTTAATAAAACAGTAGAACTATAATCGGTAAAACCTCTGACCTCTCCTCTCCTCGAGTCACTAACTTGAAAATTGATTAGCATGAATAACAATAACTGGCACTCCACTCGGCCAGCGCGCGGAGTAATCGACCACCTCGTAGACTCCAAATGTTATTATTTATCGTATGCGCACATCACTATTAGTTTGTTCAGAAACGTTTACAGTCTTTTAAATCTTTCGTTCAGAAATCTTATTGTCCAATTATAAAATAAAAATCTCTTTTTATTAAATTTTTATTTACATATCTTTTCTGCGAGATAAGAATACGACATATTATTAAACCTCATAAGCAGACCTCGTCATCGTCGGGGCAAAACAAAGAATAATAATAATAATCATATATTTATTTGCTTAAAAACACGGTATAAAAAGATGGTAAAAGTACAATTTAGAACAAAACATGTTTTGCCAATATAATAATAAGCATGCAAATTTTTCAGTAGGTTACTGACATTAACATTGTCAATGAATTCCTTAACACTATAGAAACTATTAACAGATAACCATTCGTAAACTTTATTTTTATACAATCTAATGTTTAAATTTTTGAGATCATTTGGTAACTTATTATATAAACGTACACACATTGCAAGGCAGCTTTTATTATATTTAGTTACTCTTGGAATCTCGCTTAGTACGAGCCTATTGGGGTCTCGTCGGCTGCGGACATTAACAGCATCTGCTTAGAGAAATAAATCCTGATTTTTCCTTACAAACATACATATCTCATAGATGTAAAGAGACGGTAGCGGTAACAAACCAAGTTTTTTGAATACAGGTCTACATGATTCGTCTGGTTGGAGCCCGTAAATTGCTCTAATGCACTTTTTTTGAGCAACAAATGCTCTATTATGGAAAATACGTGACACATACAGCTATTTTCAAGTTTAGTGCCTATCAAATTATACACTCTCAGAGACGTGCTTTATGAACATAAGAAATAAAAACTTTATTCACATTTTTGACATAGTCTGAAACATATTGTGACAGTTGCCTGTTTGGAATTGGAACACTACGAAATGTCATATGTACACTATCATATAGTCAGAAGACCACAAAAGTATTCCTACGGTGGCGACAGCTCATTGGAAAACATGTCCGACTAGTTATCATAAGTAGGTACACTTACGTTCAGACGCCAGCTCATCAAGCTACTACAACTACAATCTGTCAAACTTTAATAGATTTTCAAATTTATCGCTAAAGGTCAAGGTTGATTGGGAAAATTTGACAGTTTCGGATAGCTTGACCTGCTGGCGTCAGTACCTATTAATAAAACAACGTGGGAATGGGGAGGAAAACTAACTTTTTATCACGGTAGATGGCGCACAATCGACTGTACCTTGTTTTGATTAGCTGTCAAATTGCATTGCATTGATTTTTGCAATCTACTGAATTTAGCTTTTCTATTTTCCGTAAGTATGTCCTAAATGCATCAAATAAATACAAATACAAATATTCTTTATTTGTTGAACATAGGTAGGTTAAGTACAGATGCTGCCTAATTATTAAAGAACGCTATGTCTAGCCGTCAATGTAGTGCGTTAAATTGTGAAAACAGAGGAGTACATTTGCTCCCTAAAGAAAGGAAGCGCAGAAAACAATGGGAATTGGCGTTACGTATTAAAAACTTTAAGGCAAGTAGTACCGCAAGATTATCTGCTGCGCATTTCACAGATGAGGATTACATTCATAAATTCCTCTGGCTGGGTACTATATCTATAAAACAAAAGAATTAAGATTATTATCTAATAAAATAAAATTATTGTCATCAAAATAAAAGTGTCGTAAAATATAACTAATGTATGTAGTAAAGAATTCTACTAAAGATTTAATCAATCAATATAGGTAGGTACTTAGTTTTCAAAATGTTCCTGTATTGCCTGTCTGTTAACCTTTGGTAAAGGAGTATCTGCATTTATGTCTCTGAATGTATCAGAAGGTGGACATAGGTATGCGGTGTCGTCATGGATGTCGCAGTCAGCACCAATGTTTTGGTTTCGATCATACGAATGTAATCTATAAAAAAAAAAAATAGGAATGTTAGTCCGTGGCTTATGGAAAAAGGCTCACAAACAATTATAACCTTAAATATTTTAAGTGTTTTCCTTTCAATCAAATCGGCCTTTTTGTCGGCAGTTGCAGCGTTCCTTTTGCGGAGCTCAACTTTTAGTTGAGGTACAGTCATAAACGCGTACATATTATAGTGGAATTACATTTTAAAATCTCATAAATAGTAGTCACACTACTGTCACGAAAGATAAACCGTTTGTACAAACGTGCCTCACGCACACATTTACATCATAGTATGCCGGCCGGCCGCCATTACCTACGTGAAGTAATAAAATAAAATAATGCCATCTTGTGTTGTGAAAAGGTGTAAAAATAATTGTACATTGATATGTAGAATTCTTTTTACATCTTTTCTGATGAAAAAGTGTCAAGGAATAACATTCACAGGTAAGGTACAATTTTACTTGTTGATTTATTGTATTTTTGACATTTTAAAATCATTACTATTGGAACACAAAACCTCAACAGACTTATAAGTGTTGTCAGAAAATAAATGGGTAATTTTTCCGAGAGATTGGGTACCTAATTATTTTTTTGTGTTCTTTGTATTATTTTTTTTTTAATAATAAGAATCTGCAGAGGTGAAGACCATTGACTTATTTGACTTTATTGACTTGTAAAAGTGTTTGTACAAACCTACTTACAGAAATAAAAATCATTTATCATTTATCATTGGGTTCCGTAGAAAAAAAGCGTGATATGTAGTATTATACATTTGATACAAATGATTTGTACACCACGAAAAATGGACTACGTCGAGTCGTTACCTATGCAGTTCCAAAAAGAGTAAGATAATAATAATGTTTGTACTAAATATACTTCATCTGTGCCCATCATAATATCCATCCGCCTAACCTAATCCTAACTAGTATGGGGTCCGTTTTAATTTAACTAGATACGGCTGAATACCTGTATTTTACACGAAACCACTGCCGTCAGACTTATAAAATTTCAACTATATCTGGTGACTACCTAGTAATTAATCTTCTTCGCTGACTGTATAGTTAAATAAATATTATACCTAGTTATGTTAGCAGAAACCGGTACCACCAAAGATTTTCTGTTGAGTTTTAAGTGAGTAGTAGTATAGTGATGATGTTCACACTGTTTGTATTTTCTTTTAGCTATTGTTTGAGCCACCAGACATCGAAGAACAGCCCGTGGAGCCAAGAAGCTCTTTGTAAAGGAATAGTCTCCTTTACAAAGAGCACACCAGTTGTCATCTATTTTTCTTCCTTCATTTGTAACGAAAGACAGCATTCGTACATATTAACTGAAATATTAGAAAACTTTATAGGCAATGACAATATTTTTTTTTAATTTAGAAGTCGAGCACAATTTCTCAGGGGTAGAACACAAAATCAGTCTAATCATTTCAGAAAAATATTTAGCCATCAGTTTTCATCATATTTCCAAATTAGAATGCAACATGCAAGGTCAGTGAACAATAAAAGGCAGGTATATAAAAAATTAACACAGCATAAAGGATTTTAGTCTATTTTCAAGCATTTAGGTATGGTTTTCTGTAAAGGGTTTGTATCATCAATTGGCGATGGTTCTTAGATTGGAACGGATTCTAATACTTCTTCGATCGATAAATAAAGCAGTCCGGGTTAGTGACTGTTTGTATGTATTGTGAAGATTCTGATTAAATGATTTGAATAAATATTTAACTTTTATTTTCTACAGAACGTTAAATAGTTTTCTTATTATACGTAGGTAAAATCTTTACACCTTGTGTGTAACTTAGCTTACTTACCTAAAGGTAAGTAAGCTTTAATAACCCATCCCCCCTATCTTACTTATAGGTAATTCAAGACAATCAATTGCATTACGTATTCTACAGCAGCGTTTTTTTAGTCATCCATGCAAATTAAATACTTAATTTTGAGTTTTAACTAGTATATGTTTGTAATTTCAATTAAGTGGACTTCTTATATCGCTTTATTCTAATAAATGAATAAACTGCCAAAATATTTAAAAAATGGGGAAATTTTCATTCATCTGGTATCCCTCAAATCACGCACACAGATCGGTACGGTGCTTCACTTTCGATCGATTCGATCATGCGTGGCGCGGAGTCCTTCTTTTTTCTCTAGTCCGTGACGATTTGACAGCTAATATATCAAAACAAGGTACAGTCGATTGTGCGCCATATATCGTGATAAAAAGTTAGTTTTCCTCCCCATTGCACAATGGGATGAAATTCATCCCATTTTTTTTATTTAAGTAGTGGTTCGTGGGAGTAAAGTCAAGCACAAAAATTACAATCTTTAATTCTAACCTAAGAACTTTGGTGTTGCCAACTTTTATTTATATTTTTACCCAGTATTATGGGAAATATATATTCTGCAGTGTGTATTGGTTATATATCTGAAAGACATAATGGCTTGTTGCAGTTTTCCTGAACATGATCATTTACGTCATTACTGGACTGTAGCTACAGGGCGTACAGATTGGACACCTAAACCGTCATCAAAAATCTGCAGCAGACATTTTGAAAAAGAAATGTTAATCAAAAAGAAGAAACTTACACTGCTATTACCTAATGCTGTACCAATTCTGGTATATCAGTTAATAACATATTAAGTTTCTCGGAAGCGGAACACCTTTGTATTTAGAATCACACAAATTGTGGGGTATTTTTTTCTTCACACAGTAACCCTAAATACAGTGTAGTATTTTTTTTTACTCTTTCTGCGACACGTTTTCTAGGTGTCTATAGTATTCTCTGTCTACGACAAAGAGCGTAGACCGTAGACAGAGAATGCTATAGACAACTACAAAGCATGTCGCAGAAAGAGACAAAAGAAAATACGTCACTATATTTTGGGTTACCGTGTGAGGAAAAATTTACCCCACAATTTGTGTAATGTGTTTTGTTTGTGTGTGTGTCTACTAAAGAGTCTTTCAAACAGGGCGGGTCGATGTTGACAGTTTGCGGCAGCCATGTTGTTTTGGCGGCATCTGTCAAATGCGTTGTTATTTCTTCAGTTACCTACTGATGCCATCACCATGGCAAGTTACACGATTGAGCAACACGTCCAAATGATAAAACTTTATTATCAAAATGAGTGTTCGTTAGTGCAAACGTTGCGAGCATTATGTCCCTTCAAAGTCGACTCTCCAACGTTTGGTGATCAAATTCGAGACGACTTGTTCGGTAAACAACCAACCAACACCCTTACGTCAAAGGAACGCCAGATCGGCCGAGGACATCGCTGCTGTCCGTGAGAGTGTGCAGGAGACTCCGAGGCAGTCGATTTCTCGCCGTGCACAAGAACTTGGCCTTTCGCAGACTTCAACTTGGCGAATTTTGCGTCGGGACTTGGGCCTACACCCGTACAAGATCCAACTGACCCAGGAGCTCAAAGTGAATGACCATAGACAACGCCGTTTTTCGCTGACTGGGCTACAGAACGTTTGGAAGAGGACCTCGATTTTGGCCGAAAAATCATCTTTAGCGACGAGGCGCATTTTTGGACGAATGGTTTTGTTAATAAGCAAAATTGCCGTATATGGGATGACCACAACCCACATGAGGTTCATGAGGTGGTAATGCATCCACAAAAAGTTACTCTTTGGTGCGGATTTTGGTCTGGCGACGTCATTGGTCCGTACTTCTTCGAAAACGATGATGCCATTACTGTCAATGGCGAGCGCTACAGATCAATGATTAACCATTTATTTTGGCCTGAATTGAACGATATGGACGTGGACAAAATGTGGGTCCAACAAGACGGCGCTACGTGCCACACAGCGAGCGACACAATGGACATTCTGCATGAACGGTTCGAGGGTAGGGTTATCTCTCGCAGAGGCGACGTGAATTGGCCACCAAGATCGTGCGATTTGACATCGCTAGACTTTTTCTTGTGGAGTTTTCTCAAGTCGCAGGTCTATGCCAATAATCCGCAATCAACCGATGCCCTGAAAGTCAACATAACGCAGGCCATCGCTCAGATTCAGCCGGATCTATGCAGTAGAGTAATTGAAAATTGGACCTCTCGGATCCGTGCCACCGTTCGAAGCCGCGGGGGACATTTAAACGATGTCATATTTCATAAATAATGGCATAAATGGGCCTTTCAAATAAAAAAAATAATTTCTTTAATATCTCACATACAGCTTGTTTTATTTAATTTCAACATCGACCCGCCCTTGTTGAAAGACCCTTTACAAAGGTGTTTGGAGAATGGATAGAATTAGAAATTAGTAAGTACAGACGCCATCACATCAAGCTTCATCTGTCAAATTTCTTTAATTGATTTTCAAGTTTATCGCTAAAGTATTGGGTTCAAGGTTGATTGGGAAAATTTGACAGTTTCGGGTAGCTAGATGTGCTGGCGTCTGTACATATGTAAGAGAAAGCCTGAAAGTGACACTGATAAATTGAATATCATCTGTATATGCATGTGATGCCGAGGAATCATAAAGGTGTATGGAAGAAGACATGCTGGCGAACCCAAACTAATTGTGATGACGGTGACGATGGATGATGTTGATGTGATTCTAAATACCTAACATTTCTTATGTGATAATAGGTTCTAGCTTTGTGAGAAAATAAAACAACATGTTTATTTTTAATTAGCTTTTATTGATTTTATACGTTATTGTCCTTTAAATTAAACAAGCTTCGTATGAATGTTTCTGATTGTTTGCTTGGGTTTAAATCCTTTTGTTGCGTGATGTATACGTTTTCTCAAAATGTTTGCTGCATATTTTTGATGACGGTTTTGGCGTCCAATCTGTTTGTCCTGTAGCTACAACCCAATTCCGACGTAAATTGTCATGTTCAGGAAAACTGCAACAAGCTGTTAATTCTTTCAGATATCCAATATGTAACACAAACCCTGTTGTTCCTTTTAACACATCACACACACTCATGATAAATAGCTTTAACTATGGGACCAAAACTAAAATCACGAAAAAAAAAATCAGCTGCTCCCTACATTTTGACGAGTTATGCGAACATGAATGTATGGCACAGCTGGCTTTTTTTCACGAATTCTGGTTTGGTCCTATAGTAAAAGTTGTTTGTTATCATGAGTACAATCATGTGTAAAAAAAAACAACAAGGTTTTTGTTATATATTGTATAATTAATACACGATGCGGAATAGGTAGGTACATATTTACCATAATAGTGGGTAATAATTTAAAGAAAAGTTTGCAACACCAAAGTTAGAATTAATAATTTATTGTTATTTTTGTGTTTTTTTATCGATGAATTTACATCTTGACTGTACTTCTAGGATTGTCCCGATAACCGTGGAATACGTGTACACTCTTCAAGGACCTCAGGATATGTTGCCCCCTTGTCGCTAGGTCAATGTGCGAGCGATAGTTTTTGGGGGCCCATTATTATGTGCAAGTCACCCCCTGCCATTATATCCGTGTATGAAACATTGATTAGGTAGGGGCCATAGTCCTTCTATAGTTCTAGGTAACCAGTCCACTTTAGCCACCCAAACCCATGTTTGTTTTCAATACGAACCTGGGTACACTTGCGTAGTGCTCATGCGCACAATCGTCGGTTGGTGCCTCATTTCATTAAAAACGTCTAACGGGCCTCTGCGTATGGCTTTGGCCCCTCGTACGCCTTCCAAAGGTCCGGGACTCCAAAGGTCCGGGACCCCAGGGTCCCGAGGTTTATTATCAATGATCAGGTCATTGAGATACACATAGATCAATGGATCAGGCAGAGTCGCTGAGCTATATTGTATATACCTAGTATCAATAACAAAGCAATCATAGAACATTTTTATGACAGCCTTACTGCTCACCGCGCGTCACGATTTTGTTTGATTCTTATTTATTTGCGTCAGTGATCACGTCACGTGTGCGCATGTGCGCGTGTGTGCTAACCATCATGCTGTTATTCCAAGGGGTCGGCAGGGATGCGGTACAGATTATTAAAATAAATTTACACATAAAATTTTTTTTTTTTATTCATTAGTGAGTATAAGCGTGTATGCGGCACGACTGACTAGCAGTTACCAAATTATATATCACAATACATGATCCTCTCCATTCACAATTTAAATTAAATATAAAGCCAATACAATGAATACATTATAAACAACTTACGATCCCAAAATATAAAATTATTTCACATTTGAAAAATTCATTTAACTAAATTTATAGCAAGTAAGTAAATGTGTGAGCATATCGTGTGAGAACCGCGCCACTCGCTCGTCCTGGGCCACACCAGGCCACACCGGGCCACACCAGGCCACACCGGGCCACAACCCGGCCGCACACAATAATGATAATGACAGTAGTTCCAGACGGTATTCAAAAAGTATTGTGCGCTAATTAGCAACCTACCTACACTAGTTCATACTCCGTACATTATGGATACTTTTGAAATACCTAAAATACCTACCATTATTATTATTATTTACAATATTTGTATACAAGAATATAATTCATCATGATTGACTAGAAACTGTAGAAATTATATTAACATATCCACACATGAAATTTTACACATCAAGGAACAAGATCACGACGAGGACCTCCGGAGCCCCTCAGACTGCGGAATGGACAGCTCCATCTTTGGTAACACATTTGAACATACATTACAGGATCACATCGCCGAGTGCCGCGTGGCGTCGCGCGCTGCACTCAAGTTACATAGCAATTTCACATATTGTATTGAAATTCTAAATCATTTCACAGTAGGATTTAATACATAATCGTTGTAAACTACCTAATATCACTAGCTCAAACACGTGTACTCGTGTGTTGGTATCGAGGCACAAAATAAAATTTTACAAAAACAAAAGAGACAACAATGGTAAAATAAAATCTTATAAAACAAACAACAACCTAAATAATACGCGCGCGGCGAAGTAGCGAGCGCCGCCGGGCGCCGCGCGGCGCGGCTAGTAGCGCCGACTTACAATACCTACGTATTTCAATTAATACACAAAGGGTTCTTTGCCTTTCTAAATACTGGGAATTAAGATAAGTGAGATCATGATGACGCTCGCGGCGCCTCGCGACTGGAGTTTGTGACTACGTCTAGCTACAGCACGTGGCGCGACTGTGGCGCCACACGCAACTCGGACAGGACTCGGCGTCCGCACAAACTAAACAAGAGGGCGACATCGTTGCGCCAACAGGCAGCGGTAAGCGTCGCAAGCTTCCTGGGCTCGATCGATCGAATAGTATAAAACCTACAACAAGGGCGGGGGCATCGCGGGCCGCGTCGCACTCGCACCGGAAATGTACTTGTCACGCACTTCCGTGGAGTCGCGCGCGGCGGGAACGAACCGGACACCGGACGAGGTATGGAGTCGCGGGGGCGGGCGGCCTACCGCACGCCGGCCGTGCCGAGCCGCTGGTGCGCCGTGCTGGGCCGCGCCGGCCGGCCCGACTTGCGCGCCACGCTCACGGGCTCCATCTC